>OX393557.1:12516977-13004992 GCA_947650365.1 Chamaelirium japonicum
ATGAGAGAGGAGAGGAGAGAGAGAGAGAGAGAGAGAGGAGAGAGAGAGAGAGAGAGAGAGAGAGCCGAAGAGAAAGAGGTAAAAGAACGTGGGGAAGAGGAGAGAGATAGAGAGAGAGAGTTAGTTAGAGAGAGGGTGCGAGCGAGAGAGAGAGAGAGAGAGAGAGAGAGCAGAGAGAGGAGAGAGAGAGAGAGAGAGAGAGAAGAGAGAGAGAGAGAGAGAGAGAGAGAGAGAGAGAGAGAGAGAACCCTTCCGATCGCACCCTGCCGATGAATCGCAAATATCAATGCCCGTCCTTGTCGGCACTCAGACGGCCGCCTTCGGCGGCAACACACCTCCAGCCCGCTTTCGGCATTGCAGTAAAACACTTCCCGATGGGGAGGGGGCGTTGTCAGCAAAGGGCTTAAAAAATCGTTGTCCTGGTATCATGGAGTTGAAACACATGGGTTGCAACAAATGGGTTGCAAATCACACAAACAAACATGATTTGGCTAAAACATGTGAGTTGGGTCTAGCACTTAGATCACATGTATCTCCAACGGAGGGCTGTGATTCTAACCAAGTTCTAGACATAATGAACTGGGGATGTACGAACCGTTAGTAGTCGAACTATATTTCCAACGCTCGGAGTTGGGTCGCAACTATCCCCCCACATCCGAGGTCGGTTCTAGGACAGGGTAAATTAGTAAAAAAATTCGTGAAATGGATAGCAAATATTAAAGATCTCGTTTGAAACTTTAAGAACCGGAAAAGTAAGAGCACTTTTTTTTTCTTTCTATTTTCAAATAGATCCCAATAAATAAATTTTTTTTCAACTATTTTTTTTTTAGGTAAATTATACTTTCCCGCTCCTAAAGTTAAGCTAAAAAACTCTTAATCTTCCTATAGTTTTTTTTGTTCCAAATTGCTCTCTAAAGTTTGAAATGTTAGCACAATACCCCTTTTATCAACTACTTAATTTTCTCATCTGGTATTTTATCTGATCAAAACTGAATTGAAGGGGCCATAATGTAGTTTTTTAATTTTAGGGGTAAATGTTTTTTTTTTTTTGTTAATTTTGAGCTAAACTTTAGGGTGGTAAAGTGTTTGGATTTGAACTCGAGAGAAACGGGACGAAGGCTTTGGATTTGAACTCGAGAGAAACGGGACGAAGGCTTTGGATTTGAACTCGAGAGAAACGGGACAGCGCGCTCCTCCTCCTCTGTTCTGGCGGGAGGTCTCCCTCTCTCTCTCTCTTTCTAAATTGGAATTTTTTTTTTGGAATGACTCTAAATTGAAATTAAAGGCAACCATCGAGATTCGTTTGGGTTGAATAAAATTGAACCTTTTGGGAATCCCAAATTACGTAGGATTCATTCTTCTTTAGGCATTTAGGGGCTCGGTTAATAGGGGATGGGGAGAGATCTAAGGGTTCGATTAAGGGGCATGGCCACAAGGGAGGAAAGATCATCAGCGAACGGCTCGATTTGTCCATGAGTTTTTATTTAGTCAGTTTGTTCCATTTTGTCTAGTCAACATATAGACCGCCGTGCCATGTTATATAGATAGAGCAGTAGTATGATAAATACTTCTAATCAAACGCTATTGAATTAAAAAAAAAAATTGAATTATTATTTTAGAAAAATCTCTCTTAAAAATATGGATAATTTGCACTTACCCCCCCTCCCCCTTGAAGTTCAGCCCAGAATCACTTAACCGCTGTATAGTTTATACACTATATTTTGCCCCCTTTCAATTTAGTTTTGATTGGAAAGAAAGGACCAAAAGAGGTAATTTAGTAGTTGAAAGAAGGGGTATTGTGTTAACATTTAAAACTATAGGTATCGATTTGGAACAAATAAAACTTCAGGGGGGTTTAGTGATTTTGGGCTAAACTTCAAGGTGGTAAAGTACAATTTACCCTAAAAATATTAAAAACAATGCACCTATATTTATAAAGGGTTTTTTGACCTACCCCTAACTATTTGGGGTAATTAAAAAATACCCTGTCTGGTCTTAATTTTTGAGCTTATGCATTGCTGACTATAAATCGTCATAGCTTTTGCAATGAAAAAGTAATTTTGGGAGTATAAGATTCAAAATCAAAAAGGGTAATTTTTAATTAATGCAATTACTAGGGAGTAAGCTAAAAAAACCCAATTTAGTGCGGCTAGGTGGGGCTACCCCAAGCCTAAGCTCGGCCCGAACTTGTTGGTGGGTGCCCAAACTTGGCACGGACCCAAATTGAAAATTTTGGGCTAGGCCCGAACCCGGCCTGAAACAATCTTATGAAACCCTAACACATAGGGGTGTGCATCGGTTCGAAACCAACATATTTAGGCAAAACCCAATCCGATCCAACCTTGATCGGTTTTAAGGATTTCCAATTCAATCCAAGCCAAATCGAACTGAGATTGAAATCCAATCCAATCCATTTAAAGTCAGTTTGGATTGGATTGGATGGTCGGCCTTTGATCCATATGCTTGTTGGGATTTTTTTTCACCTTCTATTAAGCCCTAGTTTTAACTTTAAAAAATAATAATTATTGACAAATTATTAGGCCTAAATAAGATTTGTAATTGATTTTGAGTAATTCTACAGTATTGCAAAGATTGTTGGTAGCAAGGATATAGAAGGACATATGGTATATTTAATAAAGTATTATACGTATATACATATATCGGTTTGGTTCGGTTTTAAATTTACAAATCACAATCCAATCCGATCCATTGAGTGTGTCGAAATCGATTAAAATCAATCGGTTTGGATCCTGCACACCCTACAAACTGCAGACTCCCCTATTATGTCTTTCGAGGCTGTGGGGTTGCTCTTATTTAGGGGTGGCAATGGGTCGTGTCGGGTCGGGTTCGTGTCGTGTCTAGTTTCGGGTCGTGTCCAAAACCTTAGACCCAGACCTGACCCGTTTAACTAATCGTGTCTAGATCCTAAACCCGTACCCGACCCGCTAATAAACGGGTAGACCCGGTAAGACCCATTTACCACTCGTGTCTATTCAGTTGACCCGATCCGACTCAACCTGACCTGACCCGAAACGCCCGCTGGTATTATATATTACAATATCGGATTGCGGGTAAACCCGACCCGATCTGACCCGATCCGACCCGACACGACCCGTTGAATACTAAACGGGTCTTCCGGGTCTACCGTGTTCAAACCCTAAATCCGGACCTGACCCGTTTATTAAACGGGTCTACCGTGTCGACCCGTTTATGACCCGAACCCGTTTAGCCCTGACCCAGACCCGCTAACTTCGTGTCGGGTCTGCCGTGTCGGGTCCGAAATTGGCAGCCCTACTCTTAGTATTTGAGTTCAAAGTCCCAGCTTAAGCAAGTTCTTCTGTTTATACGCAAACAAAGCTTTGATCAGCAATGTTGGACTCACCGCTTGATTTCCTCATCGTGGCTCGCAGATCACCGAGTTCGAGGACAGGGGCTACGCCATCGGGCTGAGCTGTACCCACATGCAGGCGGACCCCACCTGCGCCGTCCTCCTGGTCAAGGCCTGGGGCGACGCCCACCGCGGCGACTTCATCGCCAACCCGCCCTTCTTCCACTCCCCGGGCCTCTGCCCCCGCCCCTCCCCCAACACCGCCACCGCCTCCGCAGCCCTCCTCGCCCTCAAGTCGGAGCCCCCCGCCGCCCCCGCCGCCCCCGCCGCCAGGTTGGCCTCCGCCACCTTCCGCTTCTCCGACCAGGCGGTCCGGGCCTGCCTCGCCGAGATCGGAGCCGCCTGCCCCGACGCCACCCCCTTCGACGCCCTCGCATCCCTCTTCTGGTGCAGCATCGCGCGTGCCGGGGAGACCGTGGGCCCCTCCGCCCTCACCCTGTGCGTCGATTTCCGCAAGCTGCTGCACGCGCCGCTCCCCCACGGGTTCCACGGCAACGCCCTCCACTTCTCCCGCGTGCGCGCCGACCTAGCGGAGGGGTGGGGACACGTGGCGCGGGAGATGAGGAGGCACGCGGCGGCGATGGAGGAGGAGGAGTACTGGTCGGCGATCGACTGGTTCGAGTCGCGGCGGGAACCCGGGGGGAGCCTACCGGCGGCGTTCCCGCTGTACGGGCCGGAGCTGACGTGCGCCAGGCTGGACCAGGCGTTCGCGTACGGGGCAGCGTTCGAGCGGGGAGAGCTGGGGCGGCCGGCGCACGTGACGTGCCGGGTAGGAGGCGTGGAGGGGGAAGGGCTGGTCCTGGTTCTGCCGTCGCCGGAGGAGGGGGCGGCGCGGACGGTGGCGGTGACGCTACCGGAGGAGGTGACGGCCAGGATCTGCCAGGACGACGCCATCTTAAGGCACGGGCCCACCTTGCTACTCAGCTAGGGAGGTCAAGGGCCCTACTAGGAAATTGAACGGGCTTGCGATTCTGAGAGTAGTACTTTGTCGCCATTTGCGAACTTATCTCATTTAAGAAATCTTTATCAAGCATAATTAAACTCGTGAAAGTTTTTTTTTTTTTTTTTTAAGAATGCTATGATTTTTTAATGAATATGTTATCTCAGACAAGATGATTATGCTTATAAAAAGATCAACTTCTCTAAAACATCTATCTAATGATTTAAGAATCCGACTAGGGCATAAGGGGGGGTATCTATACTATATACTAAAACGGAAGTCTTTCTCCTGTGTTGTGACACGTGGAGAAACCTACCATAAAGATAATAAAACACTCATTCAATGGCATTTAATTATCATTTGATATTAATCTCTTTCACTCTTTCTCTCTCTAACAAGTGAATCACACTCACTTTAGATTTCATACTTCTTCGAACAGTTGTGATGTCATCTGTGCCAAATGGCTGTGCATCAAGCTCATCTGGGCATTGCCCGGGTTTCTTATTAGTATATACTAAAATGGAAGCATCTCTCCCGTGTTGTGACACATGGACGTTTTTTAAAGAGATAGAATTCTTCTTCTATGTGTGAATGCGGCTCTCTTTTAAATCCATTTAAAACCTATAATAAAGATGATAAATTTTCATTTAAGGGCGTTTAATAGTCATTTGATGTTAATCTCTCTCTTTCTCTCTCTCTCTCTCTCTCCTTCTAACAAGTGAGTCACACTCACTTAAGATTTCACACTTTTTCAGACAGTTGCGATGTCTTTGCCAAATGGCGTGCATCAAGCACATTCGGGCATTGCCCGGGTTTCTTACTAGTTAGTTATTAGGAATTGACATGTCAATTAGGCCTTCCCGGAAGGGCACTCGGTCTAGCGCAGCCAGTAAAAGCCCGTCAAAAATCCGCTCAAAATATGTTAAAATTATTACCCATAAATATTACAGTGATTTTAAATCCGCTATTGAAACTAGTTGTAAAGTCCCCGGGACGGCCTTCATGCTGGTGAAGCCATTATGGTGGAGATGCAACTTTTATGGTAGATATCCGTGTTCACACATGGTTATACGTATTTTGGGCCTTCAAAATAGCCCCACGTGTCAAACCACGAGAGAGAGAGAGGGCTCCGTTATAGTATATACTAGCATTGAACCCGTGCAATGCACGGGGAAAGAAAAAATTTGTCTAAAGATTGACATATTGAAAAATATATATCAAACAATGTGTTTTTATAATTTGTGTTGTAAAATAAATATATTTTAAAATTGAAGGTAACCTTAGCACTTAGTTGAAGTGAGTTATGTTAATAGAACATCTTATTGGATATATTCATTAAATTGATAATAAAACTGATCCAGTTCATTCATGAATTTTGTAAGAAAAATGACTATTGTATGGTTAATAAAATATCTTATAGGATTTGTGCATTAAAATGATAATAAAATTATTCCAGTTCACTCGTGAATTTGGCAAGAAAAATGGCTACAATTTGAATGTTGCAGGCTATGCATTGAGAATAGGGCCCAATTACCCATAAAGTTTGATGGTTGCGAAGGGCTGACATTGAATGCCTCTTCATAAATTCCCCGGCCCTCTGCCCCCCTGAAATGCAGTATCCTACCAATGAAACCAAATGTCTGTGATGGACACGGTTTATTATTTCGACTTCGGCGTAGAAGTCATGATCTCCCTGCAAGCTCGAAGATTTCCGCTGCTTGATCGCGACTTCTTTGCCATTCAAAAAGATTCCTTTGTGTACGTATCCGAAACCACCTTGCCCGAGGAGATTAGCATCGGAGAACCCATCCGTTGCCATCGCTAATTCTTCGAATGTGAAGGTGCTCTTTGAGAAACCGAGGTAGAGACCAGGTGACAGTGGAGGCGGTAGGCTCTCGGACCCAGAATAATTGGAACTTGAACCGCCACTGCTGCATATTAGAGGAGGAGGTGGAGGTTGTGGAGGGAATTGAGGTGGTGGATGTGGCAGACGCGAAGCAAATGGCGGTGGCGGAGAAGATTGTGGAGGTATTTTAACGACATTGTATGCTAGTTTGGAGCATTGTGCTGCCAGTTCTGAGGCCGCCCACTGTGATTGTCATTTGGAAACATCAGCAGCAATGTCAGAATAGGAATTTCAGTGGAAAAAGGCATAGAAACAGATAATGATTCTAACTCGTAAAGTCTATGATCCATCCATCTCATGGATCACATTTCAATATCCTCTTGCAATATATTTGACTGCCGACTCTAGCAAACCGAATAAAATGAAATAAAACCCCCTCTCGGAGATTAAATAGCTTAGCAATCATGGATGACATGATCCAAAACCTCTAAAGCATCTAAAAACCATAGATCATACACTCTAGTGACTCTACATAAATTACTTACACAGGATAAGCAAATTAATCTTGTAGAATGGCAAACACTCTCTAAACATGTGACCATAGATCATAGTTCATACACTTCTTCATGAAGTCTGAAGAACTTCATGAAGATTAACAGTCGCAACCACTCTGTAAACATGCAACAATAATGAAGAGTGTCGAAGACTTGGACGATGGTTTTCTATGAAAAGAGTTACTGACCAATACCTATACTTGGTCAGTATCAACCGATACCGGATCGTACAAACCTGTATCAGCCGAGTCGCATTAGTTGGGTTCAGATTTTTTTTTTTTTTAATAAAAAAATGTCTGAAAATGGAATGGACCGATACAGCCAATACCAAGTCAACTCGGCCAGGCTGATACCGCGATCGATACCCTATTTTCAAACCTTGGTCCCCCGCTCATTAAGCCCAAGTGGTACATGATAAGTCATGAACTTGTGAAATATATAAATCAGGTTGATAACCATTGTGCCCAAATAATTAGCAGAAGTAATTTTTCAGTGAGAGTTGTTTCCTGGATTCATTACTTCGAACAAATAGGCATTGACATCGAAGAACCATTCATAGTAGTTTTCTCAATTTTAGATCCAAGCAACAAATTTCCAAAACATGCTATCATGAAGAAATATTTTTTTTTTAATCTTCCAAAACCCTAATTCCTGAATAACAGAATTCTATCAACATCGAGAACACCAAGTCAGTTGGCATCTACAACTCTATCATAAGCATTGATAACTTCAATTCTATGAATCCCACAATCCCATGTATTCCAAGTAGCACTTTGATGGAAAGTTTTATGATCGAAACATGCGATGACTACATCTCGATCAGAATGTGTTGCTCCAACGTCGACATAGACAACATAACTTGCAGTCCGAGCATGGTATAAGATGGTGCAATCTTTGACATCCCCCCAACGTCTCCCGAGCCACCTCCCGTTGATGAGCTCGGGGTGTTGATTGCAGTGGAAGAGTTTAGTGTTGGCTGCAGGTAATCAGGGAGGTTCAATGGAAAACATTTCTAAAAAAAATTTATAAGGTTCAATGAAAAAAACTGGATTGCAGTGAAAAAAAAAATAAAGGATCAAAAATAAAACAATATATTACCGATTAACACAAAAGAGCTAAAGTTGATATTAGAAATGAAGCAATGTATTGCCGATCAACCTAAAATAAGTACTACTTCACTAATACAACAGAAAATTAGAGCAAAAATTCCAATCATGTTGGTATGTTCAATAGCACATTAGTAGGGCAGATTGCAAAAATGTGCTACTTGCTGCATGAGCTTTTCTTATCAATGCTTTTTTCTATTTATGTATAAAATCAATGAGTGTAAGGAGTTCGACTCTTCTGCGGTTCGGTCTTTCGCTCGGTTCACTCGGTACGGATCCAATGCTCATCACAATCGTGTGATGGTAGGCACCCTGAAAAGTGTATCTTAGATTCGTACTCTCCTCCAATGTGCCTCTATCAGACGGATGTGATTTATGCCATGTCACAAACCGAGTGAATTGATAGAAAGGACGAACCACAGAGGAGTCAACTCCAAATCAGTCTCTTAAAAAATGGTTATGGCACATGATTGCAAGCACATGTGTTTTTTTGGTTAATTCTATTGCAGTGCAATTCTGTTGGATATCATCAGATCTCATTCTATAGGAAAGTTCTCACCCAGTACGTATTTAGAGCCATATTGAAAAGGCATAATATGAAGACATTGCAGTAGTAGCGAATGTTATGAGTTGCTCTTTACATGCACTTATTATTGCCCTTTATGTACAAAATCATATTCAAAGGGAAGTGACTATAGGAACTCATTATATGAGTGATTCCTTGCATAAATGCATCAAGTGATTCTCACAAAAAATTTAAAGAACAATCAGAAAACGTAGGCCCTGGACAATGTTTTGTACTTTAAATTAGAACACCTGTAGCAGAATAACCCTGGAAGCACTAACAACCTAAAATCGAGGGATGTAGACACCCTTGTTACATTGAGATTAAAGTTGTCTTTGTGATGTTGCTGTGATATATATTGCTGTCGTGATTTATAAAATATTTTCACTTCATTAACTCAGGTGGGGTTAATTGCATAGTCTTGAATTGGTCAACTTCAACAAACTAATCCTGACTTTTATTAATTGAACATCTTGTCATAGTATCTTTCAATAAGCACATGCACTATGCTGCAAAGCAGATTGATATGATAGGCTCATCCATCTACAATGCAAGAAACTAAGTATCTAAGCTCTAGCCATACATTATGTTAAAGTTCCCGTAAAAACGTTTGAAAACTAAAGAATACATGATCAGATCCATTTACTTGCACAGGCAATATTTTGTCCACGACATAAAATATAAATTGAAATGAAAGAGAATGACACGGCTCCAATACAAACTCACGATGATGATGAGAATCATAGACCTGAATGAATGAGAAGATGGTTAAATAACTTGCATAAAAACCCAACTCTGAACTGTCATTAACAGGAAGAAAAAATTTATTTCAGGTACTACACTTTGCCCCCTTAAGTTTAGGCCTTTTTCATTTCAGTTTTGATTAGATAAAAACTACCAAATGATAAAAATTCAGTTTTGATGAGAATCAAACCAAAATTTTGGCCTCCTTACGTTTTGATGAGAATCAAACCAAAATTTTGCCCTCTTAATGTTGGGGGCTCACCCTTATCGAGCATTCTGAGTGCTACTCGTGGTCATAAATGATTCGCCGCATCCATACTGCCCTTGCGAGTTGGGGTTGATAAATACAAAGTCCGACCTACAGTATAACCACGATTAGCGGATAAATACACAGATCGAAGAATCATCTTTCAAGCATGGGAATATCATGATGACAGAAATGATCTGACAGGATTTAACCTACTTCAATGCATCTTCCACGAAATTCATCTTGGTTCCAATTACATGAATGAGAGCTTTTGGATCGATCAGTATTTTGGCACCCTTGTCCTCGACTAACTCATCGAACTTCCCTTTATCTTCTGTAGCAGCAGAGATGTTAGTTATCGATTAGCCACAAGAGAAGCAGCAGAGAATAAGCTATTTAGAACAGGCTCACCAATAACCCTAGGGAAGAGAAAGAAGCAGCAGAGAATAAGCTATTTAGAAAATTTCAGTTAATTGTCCGAGAAAAAAAAAGAAATGTTGGATTGGTCAAATGATGGTCATTTTGGTCGACATTTCGCTATGTCATAATGAAATTTGGTACTATAAAATTTTCAAACAATTTCTATGTCGGATCATCGAGCAAAAAGACCTATTTCGGTGATTTAGTTGGAAATTTCCCGAAGTTTGGAAGATATTGAAAAAATGAAGACATATTATCATTATGACACAATTGAGAAGGTAAGAGAAGCTACAAAATTTATCTATCCACATGATTGGATGGCTTTACAAATAATCATGAGCTCCTACACTCAGTTGTTGCTTGTTTTATCATTATTACCCTCCCTTGCAGAGCCTATATAACAAAACTCAAGTCCTCGAATCAAAACTGAGAAAAGCCATTTCTAAGAAAAGCAAATGATAATAAAATCGCACAATTTGAAGTGAGTTATGTTAATAGGACATCTTATTGGATATGTTAATTAAAATGATAGCAAAACCGATCCAGTTGACTCATGAATTTGGTAAGATAAATAGCTACAATCTTATTGGATATGTTCATTAAAATGATAATAAAATCATTCCAATTCCTTGATTAGAAAAATGGGTTACGAAAAAATGCAATCAAGGAATACCACAAAACTAAATAATTTGATATCCTGCGATAGTAATCAATATACCTATTATTCAATGTGCTGCTTTCAAGCTTTGAGGGAGAAGAAACGGCTTGACTGGTCGTGCACTAAGCCTATACTTCAATATATGCTGATTTCAACCTTTGAGGGAGAAGAAACGGTTGTACTGGGCTTGCCCTAAACCAATTCTTCAATATGTGCTGATTAAAGGGCCGACGTTGAAGCTTTAAAAGAGAAGAAAAACACAACACATGTAGAATCGAATTAAAGGGGAGAGTGGTGAAAGCTGTCACGCCCCAGAAGTCTGAAGACCGATCCCTGGGGTGTGAGATGAGAAAAGGAAGAGGGTTTTGGGTATGGTTACTTAACTATGCCAATTTAGGGTTCTCACAGGGCTTCTACGCTCTCTAATATGAAAAACAAGAAGGAGGGAGAAACAAAAGCGGAATCTTTTAAATTTGATTTTTCGAAAAAACATTTTTATTAAAAAGTAAAGAAAAAGAATTGTCAATAGAGAGAAGACATTATCTAGTCCGGCTCGACCTTCAAAAGTCATATCCTCTCAGTATGAGTGACCTGTCGGTGCCACTACTGTTGGAATCTAATCCGGGGTCAGAGGCTCGCAGCGGAAGCGATTTGGCGGTCGAAAGACCGTTCATGGTGCACGTTACACTATTTAACTTTTCATGGAAACTAAACTACATATGTGTGCATGTGTATGCACGAGAATCGAAAACCCCTAACGGCAATCTAGCGTAATGATTAACTAGCATGGATACAAATCATAATGCTCGCTAGATCTACATGTTAGATTACACATACCTTTCGTACGGATCTTTTAACCGCGGAGGATTGTCTTCTTTGTCGATGGAGACGGAAGATCGTTCGCGAAGATGTCGACGGTACGAATGGAGATGTTGCCTTCTTGTTCACCCGATCTCACACGATGCACGGAACGTCGCTCTCGGATCTCTGAGTGCCTTCGAAGAACGACCCTTCTCCTTCTTCAGAACTCCACGCGAGGAAGACGAAGTAGCAAGCGGGAAACGGGAGATGAAACGGGAGAGAACTCGAGAGATGAAAGAGAGGGGGGTTCGGTTTCTGTTGCACATGGGGTCAGCGCCCATAGGTGCTTTTATAGGGCCGGCCACCCCCCCTTGGATAAGGATCCAAGGGGATAATGACCCCCTTATCTCATCTCTCCATTATCTCCTTTTTATCTCTCCGCGTATTTATCCGTTTTCCCACTTTTTAGGGCTCGATATTAACCGATTTATCGCCCCATCCCTATCTATATGGCCGGCCCTATAGATGAGGGATTCTCATCCCTACATCATAGGGCCGGCCCTAGTGAGGTGTCCCACCACTAGGGTCGGCCAACAGTGAGGTCCGGCAGAGTGAGGTTTTTACCAAAACGCCCCGATGCCTCATTTTGACCATTTCTAGCGTGCGATACCTAGCGGCCATTACTTAAGTGATATCTACTAGTTACTTACTATTAACTGAGGCCACCGGAGGGTGCCTCTAGCAAAGTCAACTAGTCAACTCGCAACATACCCCGGTGCATCGCACCTATGCAGCGAAGTTCACTTATGGCTAGGGATTACTACATACGACTCCGCACTAGTCTCGGGCTTAACCCTTAGTACTCGTATGTAGTTACGCATCTACCGTACTCTAGTGCCAAGCACACACGAAGCGTATACTTCTTCCTTCCTTATGCTTATGGTGTTCCGAGGAGACGGTTCAAGAACCGTACATAATGTTGATAAGGTGGAACCATCAGGGACCGGGGTTCATGGCTTCCAACTCAAGCTCGATCGACACACTACCCGAGTGTACCATCGATCCTCTGAGCTCGAGTTAACCTGCGTAGCCACCCAGAGTGCGACGCAGGCTGCACTCCAATTCACCCAGACTTACTATGTTCTCCATCATATCCCTGCTCTCCGCTTAGTAGTGGTAAACCCGCTGTCCCTCCACTTGATGCCATGATTCACTTCGAGCGGTGAAGACTACCGTCAGACTCGAATGATCATATGACTTGGTTCCTTCCAGGTTGACCTATACATCGTACCTCTGATTACCCCGTCGAGTAATCGAACCCGGTCAACAGTCAAACTGATGACCACCAGGCCTGGGTTTGGTACAGTGTAAGTCACACCAAGGAACGCATCTCCCATCAGGGGTGTGGATGGCCTGCAGGAGTGACACGCTAATGCAACGCCAGCCGGGTAACCCAGTACACCGTGGTTTTGGATCACTGCATATGGACCCTCACACATTGGTGCGCCAAAGCACCACGCAACTGGTTAGTCCATCAGTCGTGGTTCCTCAGGGTTTAGGACCGTTTTACCCTAAGCAGAAACACGGCTTAGTGTACCAGTGTCTGCTCACTGATCTGTACACCGTGTTAGTTCCGTTCAGCCACAGACACTGTGCCTGGTGATGACCATGGTGAAGACATCTCATGAACTGTCATCGCCAACAGCTTAACATGATGAGGCGACCAACCTGATCATAGCTGCGAACTTATTTAGGTTATACGGGACCAATCCACTTAGTCTTCAACTCAGTGGACTACCATATAACCATGGCTCTCTGTTCTCTAAAGAACACGTAACTATGTTATGCACCTATATGCATCTCATATATTAATAACTATCAATCTTCATTAGACCAAAACATAAAGTTTTACAAGCTTAGAACACATCAATCCTAACAATCTCCCACTTGGTCTAGCGAAGCAAAACGGTTTTGACTCCCATCGCGTCCACATGTCGCTCGAATGCCTTGGTAGGTATTGCCTTTGTGAAAGGATCAGCAACATTATCTGTAGATGCAATCTGTGTCACCGCTACTCACCCTTGCTTTTGAAACTGCCTAATCAAGTGGAACTTGCGCTCGATGTGCTTCCCCTTTTGGTGATGTCTTGGCTCCTTTGCTTGTGCTACCGCCCCACTATTGTCGCAGTAAAGCACAATAGGTAACTGGGCCTCTGGTACACATCCCAAATCTGTAAGGAATTTCTTGAGCCATACCGCCTCTTTGGCTACCTCGCACGCTGCAACGTACTCAGCCTCTGTGGTAGAGTCTGCGATGCATTTCTGCTTCACACTCTGCCAACTTACCGCTCCTCCTCCTAGCATAAACACAAAACCTGATGTCGACTTTCTGGATTCCAAATCTGACATAAAGTCAGAATCTGTATATCCAATCGGCATCAGTTCTTGTCCAGTGTAAACCAACTCATAGTCCCTTGTTCTACGAAGGTACTTGAGTATACACTTCACAGCTGTCCAATGATCTGGACCCGGATTCGACTGAAACCGACCCATCATTCCTACTGCGAAACAGATATCAGGCCTTGTACAATGCATAGCATACATTAGACTACCTAATGCCGAAGCATAAGGTATCTTCTGCATTTCTGCTCTCTCCTCAGGTGTCTTAGGACATTGATCCTTAGACAGTTTTACGCCATGTCTAAATGGCACAAAACCCTTCTTGGAGTTTTGCATGTCAAATCTAGCCATAACCTTATCTATATACGCAGCCTGTGACAACGAGAGAATCCTGTTCTGGCGATCACGTGTTACCTTGATCCCCAAAACATAACTCGCTTCACCTAGGTCTTTCATATCGAACTGTGTTGACAACCAGACCTTTACCGTTGACAATGTTCCTACATCATTTCCAATGAGCAGAATATCGTCTACGTAAAGTATCAAATATACTACTGTGGTCTTATCAGTCCTCTTGTATACACATGGTCCATCCTCGTTTTGAGTAAATCCATATGACTGGATTGCCTGATCAAAACGGATGTTCCAACTTCTAGATGCTTGCTTTAGTCCATAAATGAACTTCTGCAACTTGCAAACTAGATGTTCCTGACCATCTGACTCAAAGCCTGGTGGCTGAATCATATAAATGTCTTCTTCCAAATTTCCATTAAGGAATGCTGTCTTGACATCCATTTGCCAGATCTCCCAGTCATAATGGGCTGCAATGGATAGGAGGATCCGAATAGACTTTATCATAGCTACCGGCGAGAAGGTTTCGTCAAAGTCGATCCCTTCTCTCTGGGTGTAACCCTTGGCAACTAATCTAGCTTTATAAGTCTCTATTGTACCATCGGATCCTCTCTTCTTCTTATACACCCACTTACACCCAGTAGGTTTAATATTGGATGATGGTGTAACAAGAGTCCAGACTGCGTTATGGGACATTGATTCAATTTCTACCTCCATAGCCTTTTGCCAGTCAGAGCTGTCAGAAGCTCCCACTGCCTCATCATAGCTCAGTGCATGGGTCATCCTCCTGACCCTCTGGATCAACCAATAAGGTTTCTCCATAGTATCTGTCAGGAGCTCTGATGTTTCTCCCACTGCGACGAGGTGGTGGTGGTGTTACAGGATTAACAGGTTCTACAGTATCTGGTATATTATTATCTGTAATGTCAGCTCCCACTATGCTTTTGGATGCGCTATCTGAACTAGTACCCAGCAGTTCATCCAGAACTACCTTACTAGTAGGTTTGTGGTCCACAATATAATCCTGTTCTAGGAAATAGGCGTTCGTAGAAACGATCACTTTCTTTTCCTCAGGATCATAAAATAGACCACCTTTGGTCTCCTTGGAATACCCTACAAATAAGCATACTCTGGTTTTAGATTCCATCTTTTCCCTCTTATCCCTTCGCACATGTGCAGGGCATCCCCATATTCTGAAATGCTGTATCAATGGCTTTCGCTTTGACCACAGTTCTCTAGGGGTCAGAGGCACTGACTTAGACGGAACGTGATTCAGAATATAAACTACTGTTTGTAGGGTATATCCCCAAAAGGTCATTGGTAAACTGGCGTAACTCATCATGCTACGAACCATGTCCAACAAGGTTCGATTCCTTCTCTCGGAAACTCCATTCTGTTGTGGGGTACCTGGAGCAGTTAACTCGGATTTTATCCCATGCTCCACCAAATACCCTAGGAACTCGTCAGATAGGTATTCACCTCCTCGATCTGATCGAAGGGTTTTTATATATTTACCTGTCTGCTTTTCTACTTCAGCCCTGAACTCTTTGAACATGTCAAAGGATTCCGACTTCCGATGCATCAGGTAAATGTAACCATATCTTGAGTAATCATCAATGAATGTGATGAAATACTCATGGCCTCCTATCGCCTTGACGTTCATGGGTCCACATACATCCGAATGGATTAACTCTAATACCTCAGTAGCTCTTACTCCTTTGCCTTTAAAGGACCTCTTGGTCATTTTGCCTTCCAGGCAGGATTCACAGGTGGGAAGGATCTCCGTAGGATCTGTTTCCAGAAGCCCGGCCTTCACCATTCTATGGATCCTATCTAAGGCAATATGCCCAAGTCGTAAGTGCCACAGGTGGGTTAAATTTTCCGAAGGATTCTTACGCTTAGATGAATTAATATTAAATGCTGAAGTTATTATGTTATCTTTTTCAAATTTAGGACTTACAACATAGAGATGATTCTGAACCATTCCTCTTATTATAAAAGTTCCATTCAGTTTAAACGACACACCAGAAGCATCAAAATAAACTGAATAACCTTCATTAACTAAAGAAGAAACAGAAATTAAGTTACGTCGCAAGGACGGTACATAAAAGACATCTCTAAGAGTCAAAGTCTTATTATTCGAAAAACTAAGATTAACATCTCCAATAGCTTCAGCAGCAGCCACGGCCTCAGTTCCCATGCTCAGGGTCACCTCTCCATCAAGTAATCTTCTGCTTTCCCGAAACCCCTGAAGAGAGTTACAGGCATGGTTAGTGGATCCAGAATCCACAATCTAACTAGCAAAAGTACTATTACTTGAAAGAAATGATTCAACAACTAAGAGTTGTAGATTACCTTCACCAGCATTCTGAGGCTTCTTGCAGTCCTTCTTCCAATGACCCTTCTGGCCATACCGGAAGCACTTCGTGCCCGATTTCTTTGATTCTCCAGACCCAGAGGCTCCAGCAGAGTCCTGCACAGGCAGTGACTTAGGTTTCCTTTTATGTTTCTTGCCCTGAGATTTACCAGGCTTCTTGAAGGATCTGCGTTGCACGTGAAGTGCTTCGCCCTTCTGCTTGAAGCCATCCTCAGCTGCCTGGAGAGCTCCCAGAAGCTCTGCATTTGTCATAGCCAACTTGTTCAAATTAAAGTTGGTGACAAAGCCTTCAAAGGCTCCAGACAGTGACGAGAGGAAGATGTCTGTCATCACCTCGCCTTCTAGCACAATGTCCATGGTAGCTAGTTCGTTCTGGAACCCAAACATTTTCATCATGTGTTCCCGAACCAGCGTCCCATTGGACATCTTAGTGCCGACGAGTTTCTTGATGGTAAGGTATCGCGTAACGCGATTGTGACCTTCAAACATCTCCTTCAAATACAACATCATGTCAGAAGTGTCGGGCATCTCCTCGACTTGCTTCTGCAGAGCTGTTTGCAAGGATGCTATTATATAGCATTTACATATCTCATTAGATTTCTTCCAGTCAGTGAATGCCTTTAGCTGTGCCTCTGTGGCATTGGGTCCTGGCAAATCTGGCTCAGGGTCATTAAGGGCTGACATATGTTTACCAATCCTTAGAACCAGGTACAGGTTGCGCTTCCAGTCCTCATAGTTGGGACCGGTAAGTTTGTGGTCATTTAGGATAGCGGACAGGGGGTCTAACTTAGTCATCTGAAAATAAAGATTGAATAATGAGTATGCATAAAAACTTATTTTATGGATTTTTAAAACAAGCTAATTATATCCATATATCGACGCTACCCTCAAGCGAAGCCATCTCTATGGATTAATTAACCATGTATGTAAGATCTCGGAATCGACTGTACCTGCCCTAGGGGGCATCATACAGCGTCAATCCGCTTACATGGGCCTTTTCCTTGACCCTATCCAAATCTGCCAACTAAGGGCTGTGATGGACCATGGTTATCTTTCGGCCAGTACCACGTGATCACCGTTGTCTTCGCAACGAATACCTCACGTGTACTTAGGATGCTTACCCACGAGCCTAAGCAATTACGACACGGGAGTTCATGCGGCCCCCACTAGGGTGGGATGAAAAGCCCTTCTCTCCTGGCCCCGTAATCGCCATATCCACAGGGAGGTCATTAAGTAATTTGGCATGGAAACACACAGCTCCCACCCTAGGGGGTGTGAAGTTATGCATCCCCACTCAAACACAAAACGACTGGCCGTGGAGGCCAGAGGATCTTATAAAAGTCCTCTCTTACATCCCTTATAATTCTGAGGGTTATTTTGTGAGTATGAATTTATGCAAATGCAAAGGTAGCGACCTCCTAAATACTAGACCCTGGTCACACCATGCTCCCACTAGCGTTCAAACCTTTCGCCTAGCATTAATCACTCTCGGAATATCATAGTCCCTGCCTCAAGTGGATTTCTCCATTCAAGGGTCATATTACATATTCCAAGAGTATCGATGCTTTACAAAATTGGTTATCACGCTAATGCTCTGGAGCTAATCCTAGAGTCAGACTCACTGGAAAGGACTCCCACTAGTCATGGCGCCTCGCTTATAGATTTGACAATTGATGTTCAATGGATCTCCATCTCATCTTTGATTTCGATACTGGCCAAATAGGCACACCCGACTAGTCGGGTGCTCTCCTAATGGTGGCATAACCATATGTGATGGGATCCCACTAACATCAAAAGTCAACTAAATAATAGGCGTCATCTAGCGGGATCCTATCCTCAAACAGTCGCTTGGACCGGAGGGGAAAGGCTTCCCTCTGAAGACAGATAATCACATTATCTCATCGGGGTTCGATATGAAGCATAAAGAACTAATTAAAGAAAGCAACCATTAAAAAACTGAATTAAGTTCAGGGTCCGACCCCTGAACCTAATTAGCACAGCACAGGCATCTAGCTTTCTTCGCAAGGTTCCGCAGTCCGGCTCCTTCGTCGCGCTCGCGAACACTTTGCCGGATCGTCTTCATCCTCCAGGGTTCCGCTTCCGCTCCCGATGGTGGATTTCTTTGGCACATCTTTCTTCTCGATCTGTAACCGAAAAAGTCTAGTACGCTACGAGCAAGTGCTCGGTCGTACACAATTTCCTAGAAAGAAAAGAAAATACACCTAGAAAAAAGGCCATGGGAAACCGAGGATGGACAAACCCCATCGCTCGCCCAATCTATGGCTCAATTACATATCCACACACAGAAAGCAAATCCAGACAATTACTAACTCGGGGTCCGACCCCCGGTAGCAAGCACAAAGCATAGATCTAGATTTTTTATAGCGGCGCCCTGCAAGAATGATTAATAGAACAAGCACAATCTATACATATGCATGATCTAAGCGTATGAACCCCGATGATCTCATGCATTCATCATGCGCACACATGTTCGTTTCATGAAAAAACGTGAAACGTACACCACTAATGCGGCTCTGATACCAATTGTTGGAATCTAATCCGGGGTCAGAGGCTCGCAGCGGAAGCGATTTGGCGGTCGAAAGACCGTTCATGGTGCACGTTACACTATTTAACTTTTCATGGAAACTAAACTACATATGTGTGCATGTGTATGCACGAGAATCGAAAACCCCTAACGGCAATCTAGCGTAATGATTAACTAGCATGGATGCAAATCATAATGCTCGCTAGATCTACATGTTAGATTACACATACCTTTCGTACGGATCTTTTAACCGCGGAGGATTGTCTTCTTTGTCGATGGAGACGGAAGATCGTTCGTGAAGATGCCGACGGTACGAATGGAGATGTTGCCTTCTTGTTCACCCGATCTCACACGATGCACGGAACGTCGCTCTCGGATCTCTGAGTGCCTCCGAAGAACGACCCTTCTCCTTCTTCAGAACTCCACGCGAGGAAGACGAAGTAGCAAGCGGGAAACGGGAGATGAAACGGGAGAGAACTCGAGAGATGAGAGAGAGGGGGGTTCGGTTTCTGTTGCACATGGGGCCGGCGCCCATAGGTGCTTTTATAGGGCCGGCCACCCCCCCTTGGATAAGGATCCAAGGGGATAATGACCCCCTTATCTCATCTCTCCATTATCTCCTTTTTATCTCTCCGCGTATTTATCCGTTTTCCCACTTTTTAGGGCTCGATATTAACCGATTTATCGCCCCATCCCTATCTATATGGCCGGCCCTATAGATGAGGGATTCTCATCCCTACATCATAGGGCCGGCCCTAGTGAGGTGTCCCACCACTAGGGTCGGCCAACAGTGAGGTCCGGCAGAGTGAGGTTTTTACCAAAACGCCCCGACGCCTCATTTTGACCATTTCTAGCGTGCGATACCTAGCGGCCATTACTTAAGTGATATCTACTAGTTACTTACTATTAACTGAGGCCACCGGAGGGTGCCTCTAGCAAAGTCAACTAGCCAACTCGCAACATACCCCGGTGCATCGTACCTATGCAGCGAAGTTCACTTATGGCTAGGGATTACTACATACGACTCCGCACTAGTCTCGGGCTTAACCCTTAGTACTCGTATGTAGTTACGCATCTACCGTGCTCTAGTGCCAAGCATACACGGAGCGTATACTTCTTCCTTCCTCATGCTTATGGTGTTCCGAGGAGACGGTTCAAGAACCGTACATAATATTGATAAGGTGGAACCATCAGGGACCGGGGTTCATGGCTTCCAACTCAAGCTCGATCGACACACTACTCGAGTGTACCATCGATCCTCTGAGCTCGAGTTAACCTGCGTAGCCACCCAGAGTACGACGCAGGCTGCACTCCAATTCACCCAGACTTACTATGTTCTCCATCATACCCCTGCTCTCCGCTTAGTAGTGGTAAACCCGCTGTCCCTCCACTTGATGCCATGATTCACTTCGAGCGGTGAAGACTATCGTCAGACTCGAATGATCATATGACTTGGTTCCTTCCAGGTTGACCTATACATCGTACCTCTGATTACCCCGTCGAGTAATCGAACCCGGTCAACAGTCAAACTGATGACCACCAGGCCTGGGTTTGGTACAGTGTAAGTCACACCAAGGAACGCATCTCCCATCAGGGGTGTGGATGGCCTGCAGGAGTGACACGCTAATGCAACGCCAGCCGGGTAACCCAGTACACCGTGGTTTTGGATCACTGCATATGGACCCTCACACATTGGTGCGCCAAAGCACCACGCAACTGGTTAGTCCATCAGTCGTGGTTCCTCAGGGTTTAGGACCGTTTTACCCTAAGCAGAAACACGGCTTAGTGTACCAGTGTCTGCTCACTGATCTGTACACCGTGTTAGTTCCGTTCAGCCACAGACACTGTGCCTGGTGATGACCATGGTGAAGACATCCCATGAACTGTCATCGCCAACAGCTTAACATAATGAGGCGACCAACCTGATCATAGCTGCGAACTTATTTAGGTTATACGGGACCAATCCACTTAGTCTTCAACTCAGTGGACTACCATATAACCATAGCTCTCTGTTCTCTAAAGAACACGTAACTATGTTACGCACCTATATGCATCTCATATATTAATAACTATCAATCTTCATTAGACCAAAACATAAAGTTTTACAAGCTTAGAACACATCAATCCTAACAACTACATACTGACAGGAGTCTATCTGAGGGAGCACGAGGCTCAAGCCTCCTACGGCTAGCCAAGTGGTCTCATCCACGCCCTAACACTCAAGTGCACCAGTCTAGAGTTCCTATCTACAGGGTTAATCAATTTAGTCATTTATATGCATTTATATTTTCATCATGATCTATCCTAGGCTTGGGGCCTTGAGGAGAGGCCTACCCAAAAGAATTCAGCTGGAACCATTGCAACTACAACCATAGAATACTAACTAACTAATAAGAACTCTTATTCCAATACAATTACAATGTCTGAAGAGAAAAGACTACAAGATTGACGTATTAAGCAGAAAGGTAACACTGCAACTCTAACTCCGCCTCTAGACTCCTACTGCTACTCTGAGCCTCCGGACCTGCAATTGAGCCTACTCGTGGGAAAGAGTAGCCCCCAATAGGAAATTAGGAGATTAGCCAAATTAATGGCTAGTGACATCCTAATAGTCTATAATAATATAAGACGACCAATCGTAATAAATTAAGATATAATCTATCAGTTCTAGTAGAATCAAAGTTTGCAGAATGATACCTAAACCTATCAGTAGTCTATATTCACATGCAATTCCTACTGTCACTAGGTTATCTAACATAAAGTCCGTTCAATGTTCTACAGCATTAAAGAACAAATTAAATAAGACATTCATATAAAGTTACGAAGTCATCATGTAAACAGTCACTCAATTCTAAATTCATAAATAGATAAAACACACACTATCAAAATGTGAACCCCGGATATTTTGTTCATCCTGCCCCCGGTCAGGCATTACTATAGGGTCTTTTATTTCGATGTAGAGGGCCAACTCTCTCGCCGTGCATCCACCAACACCATGCACTAGTCACCCAGATGATCATAAGGGGTTTCCCGTCTTTCACGGTGGAGCTCTACCGCCCAACTTGCTTTACTATGGGGACTTCAACTCCCCGGGACGGGGTTGCTAGGTCAATCCCTACTCGAGGGCACCTCCTATTGGCTTTACCACAACCCTTGCCCGTGACCCCTAACCTACTTAACTTCGGCTGTACGCACAGGGTGGTTCACGGCCCTTGCGCGCACGGGGTCCCTACCCTTTAACCAGGTAGATTCACACATAACATCTCTCAACATATGTACTGAAGCTACAAAAAGTATATTTAATGCTTAACAATTTCCAACAATTTACCCCTGGTCCCGTACTGCTCTCGCAACCTATGCAACATAATAAATCAATAAAGTAAAACACTCATCCCAGTGACCCGTGTGCTAGGGTTGCCATACTCCTCTCAGGAGGGTGGGCTCCTATAATTATTAGTTATTCAATTTATTGTTTAATTTAAGGGAATCCTAATTACGGTGTCCAAACAAATCAAAAGCAATCATTATTATTATTTTATTAATATTTTAAGCATGCGTCGCCGGACTCGCAACTCCGCATGCAAGGCGGGGTCCACTTGACCACATGCGATGATGCCCGGCGGGGCCCGCATACAGTGTCATGGACACTTACCCTTAGTCATTCTCATTTCCCACTATTAAAGACCACGCAAGGGTAGTAGATGTCACCTGGTTATCGATCGCACACGACTCCGGCTTGCTAGTTGCTTCTGATCCGTCTCCGCTGGATCACCACGATCACAGTCTGATAACAGGCATAGCTCTATATCACAACTCTATCAATCAAAACAGAAGAATCTACGACGATGGTTCTATGCCAAGGATAGTCGGGCACCCTCGATAAGGGACCAACATTGAGTCGACAGCATGCAAATCCGTGCGACTGAAGAAGTCGAACCTAAACAATACTAGGTCAAATAAGTAAACAGAAGCTAAACCTACTCATCGAATCGGGCTCGAAGAACCCTTTCCGATGGTTCCAGTTTCGCTGGAGTCCGACTTCGGTCGAATGGTTTCGGGTCAAACCACGTAGAACCGGTGAAACCAATCGCATGGTTGGTTCACTAGGGTAGAAGGGGTTCTAGGGTTATCTTCTGGGTTTAATAGGTGGGACTCAATATTCTGAGCACAATACCGCTGGTTTCGTCCGAATCCGAGTTCGGACGATGAAACGACGGTCAAACCACGGTACTGCGATAAGATTCGGTCCAAGGATAAAACATGGTATTAAACAGTATAATTACTATTCTAGAATATGCCCAACAGGTAGTATTTTCTGAGCCGGTCGAAATGGCGCTGGTTTCGTCCAATTCCGAGTTCGGACGGAGAAATGGCAGTCGAACCAAAATCGACTGGTTCACGGGTCTGGTTCAAGTGAACCAGACCGGTTCACTAAGTGGGTCGGTTCTGTAGGTCTGCTGGGTCGGGTTCAGGGCTAAACGGGTCGGGTCTGGGCTGCAATGCAAAGTCGGGTCGGGTACTGGGTTAAATAATAACCTGAAAATTACTGTTTTACCCCCCCTCATCTTCTTCTTCTCCACGAGACGTCCAGCCGGGGGGGGGGGGGTTCCTGCGCGACGGCGGCCGGCGGGAGGGGCGGCCTGGAGCACCGGCGAGCGCTCGGCCGGCCTCTCCCGCGCCACCCCTACGGAGGAGGCGTGGTGGGAGGTGGCCGGAGCACCCGTCGGAGCCCGAGGCTCGGCCGGAGGGGCTCGCATAGGGTTGCAGCCGGTGGTGGTGCGCCGGGGGTCGTCGGGAGAGGCTCGGTTGCGGCGGCGGTGTCCGCCCGTGCGGGCCGCGGCAAGGGAGGAGGAAGGTGGGTCGCCGGTCGTGGGTGGGGTCGCGGAGGAGATGGGAGGAGGAGGGGCTGACCTGGGGGGTGTAGGTGCGCTCGCCGGTGCTCCGGCGAGGGGCGGTTCGGGGTGTTCCGATCCTCTCCCTCCATCTCTTCTTCTCTCTCTGTCTCGTTCTCTCTCTCTCTCTCCCGTTCTCTCTCTCTCTCTCTCTCTATTTCTCTCCCTCTCTCTTGGTTCATATATATAGGGGGGGCTGTTGAGATAATGGTTGGGGATAGGGTCGGTTAAGGGGAACGGATAAGGATAAGAAAGATAGGGATATATCATCCCAATCCTGCCCGATAATTCCCATCCGAATTCGGATTCTAAATAAATGGGGAGGGAGGTCAAGAGACCTTAAATTATGCTAGGAGACCGGGAGGTAGGCTCTAGGGCTGGTCGGGCTCGGTCCCGAGCCCTGAACCGGGCTCGGTTGGTATCGGGTGCGATTCGTCCATCAACCGGGCTGAAAAGAATAATAAGTCGTAACTATCAAACCGGAAGTCGGAATAGGGCTCGAGAGGATTCGTTGGAAAGGTCTTGTCAACGTGAACGCGTTAGCGCTTGGTACATAATTTTCTGACTTCTGGATCTCCCGAAAAGAAGGAAAGACTCCAAAACTCAAAATAGCAATAACTATTCACCCGGGTGTCGGATCGACCCTAACTCAGGCTCATTGGAAGGCTCTCTCAGAGACTCATCTAACGTATCTTGTTTCGTTACGATCCGATTACCCGATCTCTTGCAAGAAATAAAACAGCTACAACTATCGACCAATTATTGTTTTTCTAGGGTTTACCTGCCGGGCTGCCGAAACTGGCTGCGCATACACATGATCGTTGCACGGAACGCACCATCATGACATGCTCGAAGTTACGGAGAATGTGAACATAAAATATCTCATAGGTTTACGTTCCATTTATTGGGAAAAAGCCCAAAGAAAAAGTCTGGCTGCAAAAAGACGAAACTAGCCATGGAGGATTTCTATTATTCTCAAATCTAACACCACAGGTGTTACAACCTACACACCTTAAAAAAATTTTCGTCCCGAAAATTCAACTACAAAAACCATATATACGAGTCCATTCATCTCTACTACCAAAACAAGAACATTATAGCAAAGAAAAGTTAACTAAAATGAGCGCAAACATCCTCACTAACACTACCACAAGAAAGTCAAGTCACTATACCAAATCTTACTAAAAGAAAACCCTGACCCTCTACTACTCACAATCCTACTCTCTCTACTAACCTAAACATTATACGAATCGACTCTCATAATTATTAGGATAGAAATGAACCTCCAAATTCTCACATTGCGAATACGAGTTTTGGTTTCCATTTCATATTCTAAGCATTACGGATTAGACCAAAATCATGAGTTCTGATCATTAACCCTGCCTTAATAAGGGGCATCATATCCCCCTTATTAGTACCGCCGAGGGGTGTCCTCCTCGGTAGGGTAACTACCAAAACTCATAGATTCAGAAACTTAAAATGCAGTCAATTGTCAGTGCCGATATAAAAGGTATATCAATGTATATGAGTGCCCATACACCCATATATAATTTATACTTTTGGTATCGACTCTACAATCATAGCAATGTATACTACACATATGTGCCCATACACATATGCTTAAGTACACATTCCAGAATGATTTAACAAAAGAGATGTCTCAACTAGTACGCCTAACGTGTATCTTGTTTGGGGGATTTTTCACTGGTCCTTGCGAGCCACCTGCAAGACAGAAAAGAGAACGTGAGAACGGCTGGCTCCCTTAGGAGCGCAGACCCTCCGATGCTCAAGTCAGTGACGGTAGCACAACCGAGAGCTGTTGTATACCAAAATGGTAGGGAAAAGGATTTCCAACCTGTACTTTGGAGCCTGGGGGTGTGCATTTATAGACATTGGCGACCTATCGGGGTGTGACGTGTGGCAGCTCTTTCCGGCACCTTCTAGGCCCCCACGTTCCAGCCCACCATAGTCTCTGACAGCTCTTGGAACTTGGACCCCTGACATTCTTTGTCGTCTAGCTCGCCTGACGAAGTAGTGGGGGACAGCAGCTGCTGTTCTGTTATCGCCAGGGGAATCTTCTAGAATGTTCAAGTCTGGGAGGTCTAAAACCGACTCTGATGGGCTTCCGTGGACTGCAATCGTCCACGTAGCTTCAGTGGGTTCTCGACACCTGGTAATCTTTATGCTGCTTTTACTGGGGGCGACCTCTTTAACAAGGGGTTCGGGTAATCTGCCACCCTCTTCCTATTGCCAAGAGTCGGGCTCCGGGGAGGGCGACCTCTTCGACAATGAGAACGGCCTGGCGATCTCACCGTGGGTGATCCACCTCCATCTCCTCACTGCCAAGAGTCGGGCTCCAGGGAAAACAACCTCTTCGACAATGAGAGCGGGCTGGCGATCTCATTGGGCGTTCTACTAATGTTCGTTGATTCCCTTCTAAGTTTTCTCTTTGGCTAAAGCTCTCTACGCAAGCTTTGGGGCGGGCTCCCTGAGAGCTACGAAGCGAGCTCCTTGCAAGCTTGGGGGCGAGCTTTTTGCAAGCTTGGGCGAGCTCCTGAGCGAGCTTGGGCGAGCTCCTTCGCGTTCTTTGTCTAAGCCATTTACCGAATTTGGGCGTGCTCCTGCGGGGTCTGGGAGGGGCAAGCTGCACTCAGATACAAGGTGTCCATCCAGCTCCCTGTGGGGGCGAGCTCCTTTCGGGCCGAGAGGGGCGAGCTCCTTGCGGGCTAAGGGCGAGCTGCACTCAGATACAAGGTGTCCATTCAGCTCCATGTGGGGGCAAGCTCCTGAGGGGCTGAGAGGGCGAGCTCCTGAGCGAACTTGGGCGAGCTCATCTCAGGCGAGCTCCTCGCGGGCTAAGGGCGAGCTGCACTCAGATACAAGGTGTCCATTCAGCTCCATGTGGGGGCGAGCTCCTGATGGGCTGAGAGGGCGAGCTCCTGAGCGAACTTGGGTGAGCTCATCTCAGGCGAGCTCCTTGCGTGCTAAGGGCGAGCTGCACTCAGATACAAGGTGTCCATTCTAATGTCGGGGGTAGTCAAAAACCACGTATCTTGGATAGCATTGCAAACACACCCGAGATAGAGTTCTCGAGGGAGCCCGTCCAAGAGTTGGAACCCTCGGAAGCCGAGCGTACCCCCTTTTCCAGCTCGCAAGGAGCTCGCCCTCCAGCTCGCAAGGAGCTCGCCCTCCAGTTCGCTCAGGAGCTCGCCCTCTCAGTCCATCAGGAGCTCGCCCCCACATGGAGCTGAATAGACACCTTGTATCTGAGTGCAGCTCGCCCTTAGCCCACAAGGAGCTCGCCTGAGATGAGCTCACCCAAGTTCGCTCAGGAGCTCGCCCTCTCAGCCCATCAGGAGCTCGCCCCCACATGGAGCTGAATGGACACCTTGTATCTGAGTGCAGCTCGCCCTTAGCCCGCAAGGAGCTCGCCTGAGATGAGCTTGCCCAAGTTCGCTCAGGAGCTCGCCCTCTCAGCCCCTCAGGAGCTCGCCCCCACATGGAGCTGAATGGACACCTTGTATCTGAGTGCAGCTCGCCCTTAGCCCGCAAGGAGCTCGCCCCTCTCGGCCCGAAAGGAGCTCGCCCCCACAGGGAGCTGGATGGACACCTTGTATCTGAGTGCAGCACGCCCCTCCCAGACCCCGCAGGAGCACGCCCAAATTCGGTAAATGGCTTAGACAAAGAACGCGAAGGAGCTCGCCCAAGCTCGCTCAGGAGCTCGCCCAAGCTTGCAAAAAGCTCGCCCCCAAGCTTGCAAGGAGCTCGCTTCGTAGCTCTCAGGGAGCCCGCCCCAAAGATTGCGTAGAGAGCTTTAGCCAAAGAGAAAACTTAGAAGGGCATCAACGAACATTAGTAGAACGCCCAATGAGATCGCCAGCCCGCTCTCATTGTCGAAGAGGTTGTTTTCCCTGGAGCCCGACTCTTGGCAGTGAGGAGATGGAGGTGGATCACCCACGGTGAGATCGCCAGGCCGCTCTCATTGTCGAAGAGGTCGCCCTTCCCGGAGCCCGACTCTTGGCAATAGGAAGAGGGTGGCAGATTACCCGAACCCCTTGTTAAAGAGGTCGCCCCCAGTAAAAGCAGCATAAAGATTACCAGGTGTCGAGAACCCACTGAAACTACGTGGACGATTGCAGTCCACGAAATCCCATCAGAGTCGGTTTTAGACCTCCCAGACTTGAACATTCTAGAAGATTCCCCTGGCGACAACAGAACAGCAGCTGCTGTCCCCCACTACTTCGTCAGGCGAGCTAGACGACAAAGAATGTCAGGGGTCCAAGTTCCAAGAGCTGTCAGGGACTATGGTGGGCTGGAACGTGGGGGCCTAGAAGGTGCCGGAAAGAGCTGCCATACGTCACACCCCGATAGGTCGCCAATGTCTATAAATGCACACCCCCATGCTCCAAAGTACAGGTTGGAAATCCTTTTCCCTACCATTTTGGTATACAACAGCTCTCGGTTGTGCTACCATCACTGACTTGAGCGTCGGAGGGTCTGCGCTCCTAAGGGAGCCAGCCGTTCTCACGTTCTCTTTTCTGTCTTGCAGGTGGCTCGCAAGGACCAGTGAAAAATCCCCCAAACATATCTAATACTAAACTAAAATCCTATAAGATTCTTATGAGACTAACACCTACACTAACCGAACTACCAATACTACTCAAGGAACTAAAGAACAAATGCCCGAAAAATCTATTTCTCAAGTGGGTCCAAACTAGATAGCTACCCTCTGACAATAGATAGTCATCTCATTGGCTCACTCCAAGACGAAGGGACCGATTCTAAACCAGAACTATTATGAGTATGGATGAAGAAACTACTTACTAGAAAACTAATGGCCAACTAATATCGACTGAGCAGATCGATACCAAGTACTAAATTCTACCCTAAACAAATCATCGAGATAGTTAGACGGAAACCTCGCAACCATACAAAAATAAGAATAAAGGACCCGAGACAAATAGAGACAACTAGAAAAAAAGGACAACCGAGGAAATTAGCATAATCTTAACATTCTGAGAACCAAAGGCAATCACTCAAAAGAAACTGAAGCAAACGAAAGTTACTAGAATCGAATAATAATTAGATACAAAGCGGGGTGAATCGGCAAAATAATGATTATTCTTAAGATTCCAACTGATAAGATATTCCCAAATTTTGTAAACGTAGGCAATCCATTTGACATCGTCGCTAACACCTTTCTAATACTCAATTATCTCAATTCCATCTCAACGTCATTGTCATCTAGTCAGTGCGCTCTCTCCCGCGAGTTCTAATAAGAACTGCGACCAAGGGAAATTTAAACGACCACCTAAGATTTCTAACCAAGGGAAATTCAAACGACCACCTAAGATTTCTATCTCCTGGTGTACTCATTGAAACCACTATCCCAAAGAGTCATCATCAGCACTGATAGGATCAAAAAAATAGAAACACACAAGCTCTACACCAAACTAATTATAACCCACGATACACCATAGAGATCTAACAAAAAAAAACTAATTTAATTATTACATCTCTATCGAGATAATGGACAATCCTAAAAACACCAACTAGGTCTCTAGTACCAATGGTCAACAAGAATCAAAGAATCCTAAAACACCAACTAAGTCTCTGGTACTAAGGGTCAACGAAGATCAAGGGATCCTAAATACCGACTAGGTCTCTAGCGCTTAGGGTCAACGAAAAATAACAAAACCAACAAAAAGAGTAACCTCACAATCATGCCAGATAAACCATCAAGGATATACATCCTTCCAGATATATTCAAATACATCCATTCCAAAACCAATCAACCAAATTACTAACTAGAGTTGAATATCTAGTACTGATCAGCTCCTTACCACTAGAAAGTTTAAGAGAATCCATATTAGAAGACTCCCAACCTATACTCTGATATAGACTCAAACACTATACTTCTGCCTAGAGATCAAGAAACACTACCCTTGGTTAAGATGTTCCACGTGGCTTCTTCCTAAGAACTATCACCCGAGTTACAACGAATAACTCTAAACCTAAACATTATAGCACATCAGAGTTCAAATACAATCATACTCATACAACATATAGATTGATTCACGATTCTCGATCAATCAAAAACTCAATCATAGACAATTCTTAGTTACAGATCAATTCCTCAAACAAAACCAGTCCTCCAAGTATGATTAACCCTAGGTCCTTATCCTAAAAAAATAATTGCTATACCGCCACTAGCTACTACGAGAATTCTATCGACTCAATATCTATACAATCTCTAGAAAACATTCTAACACCACTAGAGTCTAAACTTTCCGAAGAAAGAATCGCAAGACACGAACCACATCCTAACAAAACCCCTAGGAACATATCCCTAAGCTCTGATACCAGCTGTCACGCCCCAGAAATCTGAAGACCGATCCCTGGGGTGTGAGATGAGAAAAGGAAGAGGGTTTTGGGTATGGTTACTTAACTATGCCAATTTAGGGTTCTCACAGGGCTTCTACGCTCTCTAATATGAAAAACAAGAAGGAGGGAGAAATAAAAGGGGAATCTTTTAAATTTGATTTTTCGAAAAAACATTTTTATTAAAAAGCAAAGAAAAAGAATTGTCAATAGAGAGAAGACATTATCTAGTCCGGCTCGACCTTCAAAAGTCATATCCTCTCAGTATGAGTGACCTGTCGGTGCCACTACATACTGACATGAGTCTATCTGAGGGAGCACGAGGCTCAAGCCTCCTACGGCTAGCCAAGTGGTCTCATCCACGCCCTAACACTCAAGTGCACCAGTCTAGAGTTCCTATCTACAGGGTTAATCAATTTAGTCATTTATATGCATTTATATTTTCATCATGATCTATCCGAGGCTTGGGGCCTTGAGGAGAGGCCTACCCAAAAGAATTCAGCTGGAACCATTGCAACTACAACCATAGAATACTAACTAACTAATAAGAACTCTTATTCCAATACAATTACAATGTCTGAAGAGAAAAGACTACAAGATTGACGTATTAAGCAGAAAGGTAACACTGCAACTCTAACTCCGCCTCTGGACTCCTACTGCTACTCTGAGCCTCCGGACCTGCAATTGAGCCTACTCGTGGGAAAGAGTAGCCCCCAATAGGAAATTGGGAGATTAACCAAATTAATGGCTAGTGACATCCTAATAGTCTATAATAATATAAGACGACCAATCGTAATAAATTAAGATATAATCTATCAGTTCTAGTAGAATCAAAGTTTGCAGAATGATACCTAAACCTATCAGTAGTCTATATTCACATGCAATTCCTACTGTCACTAGGTTATCTAACATAAAGTCCGTTCAATGTTCTACAATATTAAAGAACAAATTAAATAAGACATTCATATAAAGTTACGAAGTCATCATGTAAACAGTCACTCAATTCTAAATTCATAAATAGATAAAACACACACTATCAAAATGTGAACCCCAGATATTTTGTTCATCCTGCCCCCGATCGGGCATTACTATAGGGCCTTTTATTTCGATGTAGAGGGCCAACTCTCTCGCCGTGCATCCACCAACACCATGCACTAGTCACCCAGATGATCATAAGGGGTTTCCCGTCTTTCACGGTGGAGCTCTACCGCCCAACTTGCTTTACTATGGGGACTTCAACTCCCCGGGATGGGGTTGCTAGGTCAATCCCTACTCGAGGGCACCTCCTATTGGCTTTACCACAACCCTTGCCCGTGACCCCTAACCTACTTAACTTCGGCTGTACGCACAGGGTGGTTCACGGCCCTTGCGCGCACGGGGTCCCTACCCTTTAACCAGGTAGATTCACACATAATATCTCTCAACATATGTACTGAAGCTACAAAAGGTATATTTAATGCTTAACAATTTCCAACAATTTACCCCTGGTCCCGTACTGCTCTCGCAACCCATGCAACATAATAAATCAATAAAGTAAAACACTCATCCCAGTGACCCGTGTGCTAGGGTTGCCATACTCCTCTCAGGAGGGTGGGCTCCTATAATTATTAGTTATTCAATTTATTGTTTAATTTAAGGGAATCCTAATTACGGTATCCAAACAAATCAAAAGCAATCATTATTATTATTTTATTAATATTTTAAGCATGTGTCGCCGGACTCGCGACTCCGCATGCAAGGCGGGGTCCACTTGACCACATGCGACGATGCCCGGCGGGGCCCGCATGCAGTGTCATGGACACTTACCTTAGTCATTCTCATTTCCCACTATTAAAGACCACACAAGGGTAGTAGATGTCACCTGGTTGTCGATCGCACACGACTCCGGCTTGCTAGTTGCTTCTGATCCGTCTCTGCTGGATCACCACGATCACAGTATGATAACAGGCATAGCTCTATATTACAACTCTATCAATCAAAACAGAAGAATCTATGACGATGGTTCTATGCCAAGGATAGTCGGGCACCCTCGATAGGGGACCAACATTGAGTCGACAGCACACAAATCCGTGCAACTGAAGAAGTCGAACCTAAACAATACTAGGTCAAATAGGTAAACAGAAGCTAAACCTACTCATCGAATCGGGCTCGAAGAACCCTTTCCGATGGTTCCAGTTTCGCTGGAATCCGACTTCGGTCGAATGGTTTCGGGTCAAACCACGTAGAACCGGTAAAACCGATCGCATGGTTGGTTCACTAGGGTAGAAGGGGTTCTAGGGTTATCTTCTGGGTTTAATAGGTGGGACTCAATATTCTGAGCACAATGCCGCTGGTTTCGTCCGAATCTGAGTTCGGACGATGAAACGGCGGTCAAACCACGGTACTGCGATAAGATTCGGTCCAAGGATAAAACAGGGTATTAAACAGTATAATTACTATTCTAGAATATGCCCAACAGGTAGTATTTTCCGAGCCGGTCGAAATGGCGCTGGTTTCGTCCAATTCCGAGTTCGGACGGAGAAATGGCAGTCGAACCAAAATCGACTGGTTCACGGGTCTGGTTCAAGTGAACCAGACCGGTTCACTAAGTGGGTCGGTTCTGCAGGTCTGCTGGGTCGAGTTCAGGGCTAAACGGGTCGGGTCTGAGCTGCAATGCAAAGTCGGGTCGGGTACTGGGTTAAATAATAACCTGAAAATTACTGTTTTACCCCCCCCTCATCTTCTTCTTCCCTCCACAAGACGTCCAGCCGGGGGGGGGGGGTTCCTGCGCGACGGCGGCCGGCGGGAGGGGCAGCCTGGAGCACCGGCGAGCGCTCGGCCGGCCTCTCCCGCGCCACCCCTACGGAGGAGGCACGGTGGGAGGTGGCCGGAGCGCCCGTCGGAGCCCGAGGCTCGGCCGGAGGGGCTCGCATGGGGTTGCGGCCGGTGGTGGTGCGCCGGGGGTCGTCGGGAGGGGCTCGGTTGCGGCGGCGGTGTCCGCCCGTGCGGGCCGCGGCAAGGGAGGAGGAAGGTGGGTCGCCGGTCGTGGGTGGGGTCGCGGAGGAGATAGGAGGAGGAGGGGCTGACCTGGGGGGTGTAGGTGCGCTCGCCGGTGCTCCGGCGAGGGGCGGTTCGGGGTGTTCCGATCCTCTCCCTCCATCTCTTCTTCTTCTCTCTCTGTCTCGTTCTCTCTCTCTCTCTCTCCCGTTCTCTCTCTCTCTCTCTCTCTATTTCTCTCCCTCTCTCTTGGTTCATATATATAGGGGGGGGCTGTTGAGATAATGGTTGGGGATAGGGTCGGTTAAGGGGAACGGATAAGGATAAGAAAGATAGGGATATATCATCCCAATCCTGCCCGATAATTCCCATCCGAATTTCGGATTCTAAATAAATAGGGAGGGAGTTCAAGAGACCTTAAATTATGCTAGGAGACCGGGAGGTAGGCTCTAGGGCTGGTCGGGCTCGGTCCCGAGCCCTGAACCGGGCTCGGTTGGAATCGGGTGCGATTCGTCCATCAACCGGACTGAAAAGAATAATAAGTTGTAACTATCAAACCGGAAGTCGGAATAGGGCCCGAGAGGATTCGTTGGAAAGGTCTTGTCAACGCGAACGCGTTAGCGCTTGGTACATAATTTTCTGACTTCTGGATCTCCCGAAAAGAAGGAAAGACTCCAAAACTCAAAATAGCAATAACTATTCACCCGGGTGTCGGATCGACCCTAACTCAGGCTCATTGGAAGGCCCTCTCAGAGCCTCATCTAACGTATATTGTTTCGTTACGATCCGATCACCTGATCTCTTGCAAGAAACAAAACAGCTACAACTATCGACCAATTATTGTTTTTCTAGGGTTTACCTGCCGGGCTGCCGAAACTGGCTGCGCATACACATGATCGTTGCACGGAACGCACCATCATGACATGCTCGAAGTTACGGAGAATGTGAACGTAAAATATCTCATAGGTTTACGTTCCATTTATTGGGAAAAAGCCCAAAGAAAAAGTCTGGCTGCAAAAAGACGAAACTAGCCATGGAGGATTTCTATTATTCTCAAATCTAACACCACAGGTGTTACAAAAACGAAACAGCTTTGTTTTTGCATTCACACAGCGATAAAAATTCAAATCTGATTGATAACCCCATTGTGTTGACACTGCGAGAAAACATCAGATCCCGATCGAGAAATTGAAGCTTTAAAGGATAAAGATGCCCTACCTGTAGAATAGAATATAAGATTGGTAACTTTCTAATATAATATAGAGTATGAAGAACAAAAATGTAAGAAACACTCTTTTTAGCATGAGTAATAATTGAGCAAAGTATACTTTTTGTAATGTACCGACCTTGCATGACCAAATAAAATATAAAATAAGCAATACATTGGAAATTTATGTGATTATTTTTCAATTTGAAAGCTACAATGAAAATTGTATAGTAATAAAAGTAAAAAATGAAAAAGAATAAAAGAGACCATTCAGACACAATGTGTGAAACCTCAAAAGTAAGTAATGCAGGCAATCATAACGGGCATGTTCTCTAGCCCACTATTTCTTTAATTAATGAGAAAATAGGCAATCAAATAAAAAAAAATAGTGCATATCAAAATACCGAGGATTTCACAACAAAGGCTTGGGGATGTGGCTTATGGTTACAATGATCCCTTTGCAAACATCAAGTGAGATGATACATTGCTGATCATGCTTTGGGCACCACCATTTGACATTTCGCTGATCGATTAGGTGAGTCACTGGTGATTGTTGAAGGCATTGTAGCTTATCTCCTCAACTGCAAGGTAAGATGATTTTTTTCTTTCGATTATAAAATAAGGAACAAATGGAAGAATATGACTTTAAGTGCCATGAACAAATTTGATTATTTGACATTAAGGAAAAAAAAATCACGAAATATTTTTATGCCTTGAGAGATTTTGAGACAATGCATGTATAAGTTTTTTTTTTTGGTAAACAGGATGGCCATTACAGTATGGCCTGTAGGTCCTCACGTACAAGGACAGACAAAGACTTTGGAAAGGACACGGTCCACTCACCTTCAACCGCCGCCACCCTAGCCTCCCTTGCCATCCAATGCGCCGCGCTATTTGCAGTACGAGAAACCCACTTCACTTGAACCTCTGGTAACTCCTGCCATAACTGCATACAATCAAGAATTATCGAGCAAAGATCACTCGTAATTCCTTTCCCCAAAACCAAAGCATCCCGAGCTCTAGTTGCATCCGTGAGGACCAGCACACTACCTCTCTTGTGTTGCACCAGCGCCCTAAAAGCCTCTCGCAACGCCCACAATTCTGCGCCCAAAGCAGAAGAAGCCCTACACCTCCTGACAGCCGCTGCTCGAACCTGCCCTCCTACAGATGCGAGAACCCATGCTCCGCTAGCTATATCCTTTGGAGACTGAAAGGAACCATCCGTCCACATCACCTCCACCACACCGCCCCTCCCGCCCTCGATCGTTTTTTCCGGCCTGACTCGTCTAATAAACTGTGAACACATCTCCAGATTGTGTCTCACGCTAGTTTGAATATCCTCGTGAACATTACGAAATAATTTTGCACACCGATCCTTCCATAGCTTCCATAAGGCCATCGCCACAATCTCACATGGTAACGGAATCACGCGACTTCGCTCCTCCTTCGACATTGGATGCAAAATATCTACCACATTTCCTTGAATACCTGTACATGCACCACTCAACCATTCTCCAAAATGCCTCCGCTCTTGGGCACTGCCAGAATATATGTTCAAAATCTTCTTCACTAACTCCACACCACGGACAGTTACAAAAGCCCCAACCAAGTCTCGTTCGTAGCACAACCCCTGTAGGTAATCCCCCATGAAGCATTTTCCAGAGAAACACATGAACCTTAGGAGGTACCCGGAGTCCCCAGAATAACACCCCCCTCCAAGGCTGCATCATACTTCCAGCTTCACCCGTCCTCCTTCTCAACCCACATAGCATTTTATAATACTTCTTCCCCAACCGAACCTCCGCACCCTCCAAATCTCGAACACACCTTACTGCCCGTTTCAACCACACAGAACCCTTCCGACTATTCCACTGTTCCCAATTCTCAGCAAAAATCTGATTCTCTACCCGTATCCACCGAGCCCCTTCGGTCTCCTCCTGGATAATAGAAGCCAAGGCCGCCACCTCTAGTTGGACCTGCCTATCAATGAAGCTCAGTATCTGTAGACCCCCCATCCATCTATTTTGATTGACAACCTCCCAAGAAATCAGATGAAGATGGTGTCCAGCTAAGTTATGCCCCCAGAAAAACGCCCGAACAATGCGATCCATCTTACTGAAAACACTCATAGGAAGCCCTCCAGCCATCATTAGGTGCACCGGTATCGCTGCCAGCACCGATTGCACCAGTACCATCCTCCCCGCTTGGGATAATAACTTAGCTTTCCAACCCGCCAGCCTAGCCTCCATCCGACTAATAATAAACTGAAAATCTGAAGACCTCACCCTCTTCCCATTAAGGGGAACTCCTAAATGAATCCATGGCTTTATTTCTTCCTTCATGGATAACTCCTTCAGAATGTGCCTTCGAGTCGCCCTTTCACGCTAAGAGAAAACTTAATGCTGGATTTGTTAGGATTAATCCTCAGCCCCGTGCTTTCCTCTACCCTAGCAAACACAGCTTTCAATCCTCTCGCATCCAGAATCGTGGCTCTGGCAAAGAATAGAAAGTCATCAGCGTAAGCAAGGGTGCTCACCGGATTTGGATTTCTCCTCGTGGTGAAGCCCTCAATATCACCTACAGCCAAACTGTTAGTAATCTCCCATTGAATGACCAAAGCGACAAATAAAAACAGAAACGGGGATAGTGGGTCGCCTTGCCGCAAACCACAACTCGGAACAACTCGCACCAATTGCATGTATAAGTTACACAATCAAATGGTTCCAAAATAGCAAATTGAAACTGGAGTTAGTGTTATAAATTGAGGGGATAAAGTAAAGAGCATAGAGGAATGTAACAGATAATCTTCATCCCATTGAATATTGCATCTAGTTGAACGAAAAGGTGTCACCTGCACTACAAACAAACATGATTGCTTTAGCCCTTTTTAGCTAAGTAAATTTGTAAAAATGCATCATAACATAAAACCTAAAATCATATCAAGAAGAACATCTTGGGATTATGATCAAATCAAATAGTCATCGTTGCAACTACATTTTCATATATAAAAAAACCCTTGTTTTTTAAAAATCCTTTCGACTCAAACTCGTCATGGAGGTTCCAATGACTACATTAAGGTTAACGGTATAAAATGCCTCAACCAAATTGAAAATTGGTGCAAGAATTTGGGTGGAAAGATCCTTTTGAAAACATCAAGTGAGATGATACATTGCTGATCATGCTTTGGGCACCACCATTTGACATTTCGCCAATCGATTAGGTGAGTCACTGGTGATCGTTGAAGGCATTGCAGCTTATCTCCATAACTGCAAGGTAAGATGATTTTTTTCTTTCGATTATAAAATAAGGAACAAATGCAAGAGTATGACTTTAAGTGCCATGAACAAATTTGATAATTTCACATTAAGGAAAAAAAATCACGAAATATTTTTATGCCTTGAGAGGTTTTGAGACAATGCATGTATAAGTTACACAATCAAATGGTTCCAAAATAGCAAATTGAAACTGGAGTTAGTGTTATAAATTGAGGGGATAAAGTAGAGAGCATAGAGGAATGTAACAGATAATCTTCATCCCATTAAATATTGCATCTAGTTGAATGAAGAGGTGTCACCTGCACTACAAACAAACATGATTGCTTTAGCCCTTTTTAGCAAAGTAAATTTGTAACAATGCATCATAGCAGAAAACCTAAAATCATATCAAGAATAACATCTTGGGATTATGATCAAATCAAATAGTCATCGTTGCAACTACATTTCCATATATAAAAAAAACTTGTTTTTTAAAAATCCTTTCGACTCAAACTCGTCATGGAAGTTCCAATGACTACATAAAGGTTAACGGTATAAAATGCCTCAACCAAATTGAAAATTGTTGCAAGAATTTAGTTGGAAAGACGAAGGAGCTTCAAGTTAGATGCGAAAGTGGATTGATAGCCACATGGGATGAGATGAAGAAGTTAATGACCTGTTTTGTATGTACAATGATACACTATCAATCATAATAGGCCACTGTGGGCGATCAGAATGGGTCAAATACATACAATTCTAACTTCCATTTTGTAGCAACCAAATACCATATAAAAATTGTATTATCAAAATTATCTAAAAGTAAATGGGCCGAATTCTTAATTTTGAAGTACAAACTTCCCAAGCACAATGTAAATAAAGATGAAAATCCAGAAATAACCCATTAATAAAAAATTATGTAGAACAAATTCCTTTACTGTCTGTCACATGATTCTCACATTTGGCTAGACTGATTTAACATGATAAGTACGTGGGATCTTAGAGTTGCACATAACGTTGTCTGTTTGAAATGGGATATGAGAGTTGCATTCATACACAATTTGAAGAACAACTCTTCAAAAGGCTTACACATGTCATAATGAAGGAGATTGAGAGGGATCTATTGACCATGATCTTCAATGTCAGTGCCAACATCGTACCTTCTCGCTCGGGGTGTCTACATAATGGCGAAGCCATGCATATTGGGGAGTTTAGAATCCGAACAAATGAATAATTCATTTGTAGAAGGAGGAGAGGATGACAGATACCATTGGCGCAGGCGATTGTGATGCTGCAAACTTGTCCCAATAAGGCCGGGTCGGGTAATATGGTAAACCTGAATAATTGTCATCCCTGTCCGGTCCCGATAATGTTTTATTTTTAGATAAATCCTTGGTCATGCAACTTGTACACCTAGTATTATTGGTCCAAAGGTGGTGTTGTTAAAACATTGTATGTCATCGGTAATTCCTCATTGACCAATGACAACTTAAATAGGCCTATTTAAATCATGCATACCATTGACACTGCAACAGTTGGGCGTGTTCACACAGTGACAAAGACCATACATTTATAATGTGTAGACGTGTAAGATCCGATTGGAGCAATGGAATTTACAAAGGTTTTGGTGTGTTCACACTACGATAAAACCCATCTTGAATAGAGATTGATCGGACGTTGTTGCTCCAATGTTGACATAGAAAATATCTCATGTAGTCCGAACCATATAGAAGAACACTGCATAATGTACTGAAGACATAATATCAATCTATAGAGGCAAATTAACAATATATTTTCAAGACTTAGAATCAATTGGTTTGACATTTTGTACCTTAGCAAGAAGGGCTCAGATTTTCTTGGAAAAGAAAGAAGATGTCGTCTATAACAGATAGGTTGAGGAGACATGTTGTTATCCATATAAGCATACAACCTAAAAACGGGATTAAAAAAAATTCCATAAATCTCTTCATTTTCGAAAAGAATTTCCTTCACGTAAGAAATGCAGATTCTATAGACCAATTTTTTAATCATCATATCCTTATGTAGTAAAGTTTTAAAAAATGAAGGTCCAAGTACTTGATAGTTATACCTTTTTTTTTGTGTTGATTAGAGAATGAATTTGTCATAACACCTGTATCTCATGATTCTCATCCAATCCAACTAATAATGTTTGCTTCCCTTGCTAAAAATTGCTAATAATGAGAGATATAGTTAAAAAAGAGGTGAAGTATTCGTTGAAGTTGTACCCAATTATAGATTATGCAATCCAAAATTCCCACAATTTATTAGAACCAACTTTACACATTAATTAAAAATAAACAGCTAAAACTCCTTCCTTAAGTATATGCTAGAACATGAGTTTTTTTCTTATAAATATTATAAAATGCAATATTGAAATTTTTTGACAACTCAATTCCATCAACGCAGACTTGATAAGTTTGTAAAGTCGTTGTTCTTTTCATGTTTTTGAGTGTTCCTTAAAGCTATTTTGTGGATCTTGAATAAGGCCCAGCAAGTAAAAAGTTATAAAATTGTAAGCTTAGTACAATTAGTCAATAGTATCATTATATATATATATATATATATATATATATATATATATATATATATATATATATATATATATATATATATATATATATATATATATATATATATATATATATAGTATTATAATAATGGTTATCTTTTTTTGCTTTTTAATTTTTGGACCATTTAAGGTAAGATCAATCTCAGCTTCTATCAAATTTGTTGTGTTGAATACAGTAGTTGTCAAGTCATCAGATGGTATAACATTGGGTGATGACATGTTGTATAACTGTGCCATTCCCTTTTTCTAGGAAAAAAATTAATAAAATATTAGTTTATAAGATTGAATAAATTTTTAAAAGGAAAAAATAAAATATTTTATTTCAAAATCTTACCTTAGATATTTGGTTGAGAAGACATTGGCTTTCATCAGCAGGGTTAATTTCAAAGACCTTTGTCACAGTGTAGCTCCGACTTTCTTGTTTTAAATTGTAGTCGTTGAGCTTTATTTGGAAAGCATATGTGTTGTCTATTAGGTTTTGCAATATTGATGAAACTGTATCATATTCATTATCCTAAAAATTTTAATAAGAATTCAGCAGAACGTTTTGTTAAATATAAATATATTAAAGTGATGAATTAAAAGAACCTTTTGAAAAGCCTCATATAGAAAAGCCACCGGATGTTTAATCATGTTCTCCGCTTCTTTCTCAAAAATAACCATAGTTGCATTGCTAGTATGGTCAACAACTTTTATGCGTAGCTGTGGGCATCGAAATTAGCCCACGGGTCGAACCCAATTCGCACACGTAAAATAGGCCCGCACCCAACGGCCTTCGGGTCAAACCTGACTCGCACACGCAAACTTAGCCCACACACAACGGCCCGCATGCAACTCGGCCCACACACAACGGCCCACATGCGCAACTCGGCCCACACACAACGGCCCGCATGCAACTCGGCCCACACACAACGGCCCACATGCACAACTCGGCCCATACACAACAGCCCGCATATGCGAAACTTGGCCCGCATACAACGGCCCACATGCGAACTCAGCCCACGTACGAACTCAATTCGCGCGCCATGGCCCGACCCAAAGCAAACGAGTCCCACCGGACCCGCAACTCGAACACAAAGAGGGGGGGCCACCGGCTCCCCCTTTTTTTTTTAAAACCGTGCCCCCCTCCCCATGGGGAGATGGGGCCGGCCATAAAGGAAAAGAAAAGAAAGGAAAAAAAAAAAGAAAAGAAAAAGAGAAGAAAAGAAAAGAAAAGGAAAAAATCAAAACCGCCTCGATGCGGGGCGAGGTGGCGTGGACGTCTACGCAGCCGTAGATCCGCGACGATCCCTCGATCCAACGGACAAGATGACATTGTGTCACCATCCGATCCAAAAGTGTAAAAAAATAACAACTCAATCTTCAAAGATCGAGTCACATCTAGCCCGTAACCACCCCAACTAAAAAGGAAGGGATCGAGTTTGTTTCCCCGGATAAAGGAACAATATCTTGATGGTTATGGGGGGAGATATCGGATGAAACAAAAAGATTTCAGCCATATCTCCCCCAACCGCCCCCCTTTGCCTATAAATAGAAGGGGTGGGGGAAGGTACAAGAGGTCCGAAGGCTGAAGACGCAAGGGCTCTGCAAGAGAAGCTCCAACGCTCGAAGACCAAAGGCTTCATGAGGCATGGCAAGCACGTCCTACGGGAATCCTTGGCCCTTCAAGTCCTCATCAACGTGAAGACCTTGCACTCGAAGATCAAAGCTTCGACTCCTCACACGAAGAAGAAAGCTTGGAGAAGAAGACCCGGAGTTGTCATCACTCCGACTGCTCCAACAAACTTCATCAGCTCCGAAGACGCCATAAGCAAAGGCCGGAGAAGAAGATCGAAGCCGACAACACCCGTCGTCTTCAACAAAGGCATCAACTCCTCGCACGAAGAAGAAAGCCGGGAGAAGAAGGCCTGAAGCTGGTGCTACCCCTGTCGTCTTTGTCAACAAAAGTCGACGCTACAACCGTCATGCGGAGATCGGTGCTACCCCCGCCGTCTTCATCAACAAAAGCCGACGCTACAACCGTCGTGCGGAGATCGATGCTACCCCCACCATCTTCATCAACAAAAGCCGACGCTATAACCGTCGCATGAAGATCGGTGCTACCCCCACCGAAAAGCCAAGCCGACGCCACAACCGTCAAGGAAGCCGGAAGAATAAAGAAGCCTTGAGGAAGTAGCCATCGCCGTTCGAGAAGAAGATCGAGTCAAAGCTAAAGCCAAAGCCAACGCAAGAAGTCAAAGCAGACGCACCGGTAAAGCCCGTGCCAAAGCAACGCACGTGCCAAAGCCAAGCAACTACGACGGTCACGAGCAAAGCACCGCACGTTCTAGCTGATACGATGTGAAGTTCGGAAGAACTAAAGCATCGCAAGCCTCTACCCACCTACGTTCAAGCGCAAGCGCCAAAGCAAAGCAAACGCCAGAGCCACGCCAAAGCTACGCCAAAGCCTAAAGCTAAAGCCAAAACCGACGCCAAAAGCATGATCGACGCCGCGAACCGACGATCAAGGACGCCGAGGTCGAGCAAGGATCGAGAAAGACACGAAGACCGAGGAACGAAGCCCAAAGCCTCCCTAGCCGAGAAAGCACGAAGCATGGATGGGACAAAAGCAACGACGGAAAGTCCTTAGCCTCTCAAGAAACCCTCACCCTGTAAAGACCTCTGTCCTGGGCAACCCCTTCAGAGCTCTCGCATGAATACCACGTGGAGACGCAGATCAAAGGGACCCTCCAGAGGATCTCTCCCACAATCTCCTGATCAACACTCGCCGCACCCGGACTCACCATACCCGAGCCCCCGGGTCCCGGCGCACTCTGTAATCTCGTGTGATTAGCAATAAAGACGACCCGTATCTTTTTCCGCGACCATAGATTTCTGGCACGCCCGGTGGGACCTCCTCTCCTTTCATCCGTAAGAGTTGCTTCAAGTTCTCCATGGCCGGGACGAACGATGATACGTTTACTCCAACAAGCCTTTCACCTATCGCCAAGTCTCCACTACTCCAACATGGCGATCCAGAAAATCCGGAGAACAATGTTCCCCCAGTAGTACGCGTTTACACATGACGTGCTCAAACTCTTGCGGACTTCTTCACGACAGAAACTGCTACCGAAGATGCTCGCCAAAGCGCCAATGAGGCCTTGGTGCATGAAGAAACAAGCCTCGATCCTGGAATTCAAGTCCAGAAATTTGGGGAGGTCCAGCCCCAACCCTGAGCCCGTTCGGGTTCTCCAGCGGACTTTGCACCTCCTTTGCCGGGGGCAAACGTCCGTCATCAAGCAGAGGCAAGTCAGCGCGACTACGTCTCCGAAGAGGACGGCAACGATGCAGGCATGCAGCATCGAGACGTCCTGCGTCATCATCCTCCGTCCGCTCTTCAGCTCCAAGTCATGCAAATGGGTGAACATATGGCGCAAATTACCCGACTAATGGAAGAAAAGGATCGTCACATCAATACCTTGCTTCAAAGGCTAAGTGCGAGGGATGCTACGGCATTCAGCCAACCCCCTGCTTCTCCAGTAGCTGCTCCAGCCCCGTCTCCAACTCCCGCTCCTGCAGAAGTTGGCCCGGCAATGCTAGCAACTACTCCTGCACTTTCCTTGGCTCCAGTGCCAGCCTCGGTAGCCGCACAACCTTCGATGGCAGCAACGATGAATGCCCAGCAAATACAAGCACTGGTGGCAGACATGATGCGTTCCCACGGCGACAGCCTACCTCCGATTACGGCGGCATATTCAAAGCCTTACACCACAAGGATCCAACAGCTGCGCTTCCCTACCGGGTTTCAGCCGCCAAAGTTCCAGCACTTCGACGAGAAGGGCAATCCAAGACAATACATTGCCCACTTTATCGAAACTTGCAATAACGCCGGCACATACGGCGATGAGATGGTGAAGCAGTTCGTTCGCACCATCAAAGGTAATGCTTTTGACTGGTATGTTGATCTTCCTCCAAGATCCATCGACAGCTGGGATCAGATGGAGAGAGAATTCCTTAACCGCTTCTACAGCACTCGGCGCATCGTTAGCATGACCGAGCTTACTGTCATCAAGCAAAGGAAGGACAAATCAGTAATCGACTACATCGATCGATGGAGAAATCTCGCCCTGAATTCACGAGACCGCTTGTCTGAAGACTCGGCTATTGAGATGTGTACCCAAGGCATGCACTGGGGCTTACTTTACATCCTTAAGGGGATCAAGCCTTGGTCCTTCGAAGAACTCGCAACTCGAGCCCACGACATGGAGCTCAGCTTAGCAAATCGCGGGGACTCAAAGGCTAAAGACTTCCTAAAGGTGAAAAAGAAAGACAAACCACCGGAGCCCAAATCAAAGCAAGTTAACATCGCCGACATCGCCTCAGCCTCCAAGCCACTCAAAATTAGTGGTAAGTCGGATCAAGAAAAAGGAGCTGCCATACCACCGCCTCCACCCCAAAGACAGTCGAGGATGACTCTTGAAGAGCTTGAGGCCAAAGTATATCCCTTTCCAGACTCGGAAGTCTCATCCATGTTCGATCAGCTGCTACAAGAGAAGATGATCGAGCTTCCTCCTTCAAAAAGACCCGAACAAATGCATCGTGTCAATGATCCACACTTCTACAAATACCACCAACTAGTTAACCATCCTATCGAGAAATGCTTCATCTTCAAAGAAAAGATCATGACACTCGCAAAGCAAGGAAAAATTGAGATCGACTCCGGCGACGTTGCAACAGCAAACATGATGTCCATCACCTTTGGTTCGTTTCAACCAGTACTCGTTGCTGCACACCAGAAAAGGCCCAAGTTGCGCATCAATCGCCAGAGACCAATTACGAAGATAGCTCTACGACAGAAAGTCTCAAGGCGACGATGGCATGCTCCTACACTTGCTGAGGAAGAAACGCTATTACCCGGAGGACAACCGTCGCCTACATTAGCATCTCGCCCGAACAAAGCCATGTCCCAACAAATTCTCCAGATAAGGTATGAGCAAGGAGACCCTGAGGTCGGTCTGTTAGGCCAGCCCTCAGGTAAATTCGACTACTACGTCCTCTACTCCAAACCTTCGCCTGTCTCGATAGAAGAAATCAAACCCACCGGCTGGGGGTCAGAAGACGAGTCGACAAAGTCCCCAGAGGAGCAAGTCTCCCCGACCCATGAAGAACCAGTGATTGCCACTCCAAACCTTCACCCCGGTGAGGAAGAATCCACTGATGAAGACGCATGGATCATGCTACCTCGCAGGCGAAGGCTATGGACGGCCAGGAGTCGCAAGCTAGATCGAGTGACAAGAAAGCTTCCTGAACGAAGAACTTACAAAAAGAAAAGTAAAGCTCCAGAAAGGAAGACATTCAAAGTACCGCCAGCAGATCTAGATGATCTCCTCCTGCAAAACACTCCGGAGTCGGCAATATTACAAGAATTCTTCCCTGATTACTTCCTCCCAGCTGATCAGTAGTATGAAGCCTCCTGTTGCATGGTTGAGATCCACATGGTGCCAGAAGAAGAAGATAAGATCAAGTCTTCTGAAGAAAGCAACACCGATGATGAGGAGGATAATTCTGACAAAGACAGTGCTGCTGCTCACGATGAGGTAATCTTGCACTTACCACTTATAGAAGCACTACACCTCCCAAAGAAGGCTCGCCTAGCAATGGCCGAGGCTTTGACAGATCCAGACAGCTACAGAAGAAAGAAGAAAGACGCCAAGGAGGACAAAACTATTGTCTCTTGCAACGCAGCAATAACTTTCTCGGACGAAGATCTGCAGCTCGGAGCATGACTGCACAATCGACCTGTCTATATCTCGGGATACATCAACGAGAAGCCAGTAAATCGAATCCTGTTGGATTGCAGCTCCGCCGTCAACATCATGCCCATCCAAACAATGCGGCAACTCGGCATTACCGTCGACCAGCTCTCACAAAGCCAGCTGGTCATTCAAGGGTTCGACCAAGGCGGACAGTCCACCGTAGGAATCATTCGTCTAAAACTCTCCATCAGCCAACTTGACACGACAGTTCTCTTCCACGTCATTGACTGCCAAACATCATATCGCCTCTTGCTAGGAAGACCGTGGCTACATGAAAACGGTGTCGTAGTGTCCACCTGGCACCAATGCCTCAAGTACTACGAGGAAGGTCTGGAGAAGTGCATCATTACAGACGACAAGCCATTCAAGGAGGCCGAAGCACACCTCGCCGATGCCAAATTTTACAAAGCAAAGGACCTTATTGCAGAAGTCCTTCCAGCTAAAGCTCCTAGAACTCAGAAAGTTAAAAAGATGGAGCAGGGTGAAACTCCGCCAACTCCAAATCTAGTGCCACTATCCAAGGCGATACACGAAGTCAAGCAAGTGCTAGTGCCAAGACGAAGGATGCACATCAGCTCCAAGCCAAGATCCATGCAGCATACTCTGTTACCTGTCCAAACTACGCCAGTTCTGCGCCTCATGCCTCAGTGGCTGCGCAAACATGAATCACCATCTTTTGCCTCGCCAAAAGAAATGGTTCAGCCGCTATCGGAGGCTAATGTCATCACTCTGCAAGAGATGACACTGCCACTATCCAGCCTGGGGCAAGCTTCAAGTCCGCCAAAACCTATCGATTCCTTCAAATCCAGCCAACTCACATTCAAGCCAAAAGAAAGCTGGGGGCAAAATGCCGCCAAGCTGCTATTCAAAGCTGGCTACGACGAAGACAGTGCCGCATATATGAGTACGCTCCTGCCAGCTCCAATACCACACGGGATGACTAAGACTCAAGCCCACTTACTCCAAGGCGGTGAGCAGATCCTACCAAATCGGTGAGGCATCGGCTCCCGTCAAACCCCGATGGTCATCAAAATAACAGGAGAGAAGACCTTCACCTCTAACTATATTGAGGTGAAGTTGGTAGATGAAGCGGAAGAAGGATCGTCAGCCTCCGATGCATGCTCCACCAATGTCGTTCATCCCGCTACAAAGGGCGCTAAAAGAAGGCGATATCGAGCTCGACGTTGGACCATACCTCAGAAGCAAAAAAAGAGCATCAAAAACTAGGCAAGTCAAAATCCTGTATCAGTATTCAAAAGACTTGGGCCAGTCAGACAAGTAAAGCGAAGGTCAGTATTCGACCGATTGGGAAAGTCACCTATTGAGGTGAGAAACAACGTTCCCACCCTCCCACCCTTATCATTCTACTAAACTGCCGACATCACCGATATCATTCTGGTCTCTGTTAATCATATCACAATTTCTGACACTCCAATCGACGCAACTTCTACTTCGGACGACGAGTTGCCAGACGCCCCGCCAGTCCTCGAAGAAGGGGGGCAATCTACCGTCGACGATTTGAAGGAAATCAACTTGGGAACGCAGGAGGATCCTCGGCCTACATTCGTAAGTGCACTTCTGACACCCGAAGAGGAGGCTGCATACATCAAGCTACTCCAAGAATATAGAGATGTCTTTGCATGGTCCTATAAGGAAATGCCCGGACTTGACCCTAAGATTGCAGTACACCAGCTTGCTGTCAGACATAGAGCTAGCGCCATCAAGCAAGGACAAAGACGCTACCGGCCAGAACTAGTACCGCAAATAGAAGGCGAAGTCAACAAGCTTATTGAAGCCAGCTTTATCCGAGAAGTCAAATATCCAACGTGGATCTCCAGTGTTATCCCAATCAAGAAGAAGAACGGTCAAATCAGAGTATGTGTGGACTTCAGGGATTTAAATGATGCATGTCCCAATGATGACTTCCCATTACCGATCACAGAGTTGATGGTAGATGCGACAACTGGCCATGAAGCACTAACCTTCATAGATGGATCTTCAGGCTACAACCAGATCTGTATGGCCCCCAGAGATGAAGAGCTTACGGCATTCCGCACGCCAAAAGGGATCTACTGCTACAAAGTCATACCTTTCGGCTTGAAAAATGCAGGAGCTACCTACCAACGAGCCATGCAAAAAAATTTTGACGATATTCTTCATTAGAACGTGGAATACTACGTCGATGACCTCGTGGTAAAATCAAGACAAAAGGCAGCACATCTTCAAGACCTCGAGCTAATCTTCAAATGGCTTTGGAGATATCAGCTCCGCATGAACCCGCTTAAATGCGCATTTGGAGTCTCCTTGGGTAAGTTTCTCGGCTTTGTCATACGGTATCGAGGCATCGAGATAGATCAATCCAAAATAGATGTTATTCTCAATATGCCAATCCCAAAAACAGTAAGAGACCTCAGAGGTCTCCAGGATCATCTGGCATATATCAGGAGGTTTATCGCCAACTTAGCTGGAAAATGTAGGCCCTTCAGTCGCCTCATGAAGAAGGGAGCACCATTCAAGTGGGATGAAGCTTGTCAGGAAGCCCTCCAGAACATCAGAAATTACTTACTCAAGCCTCCAGTTCTGACAGCACCAGTTCAAGGAAAACCATTGGTCCTTTACATCAGCGCCCAGGAACAGTCCTTGGGGGCACTCCTGGCTCAAGACAACGAGCTAGGCAAGGAAACAACATGTTACTATTTGAGTCGCACTCTCATCGGCGCGGAGCTAAACTACTCTCCGATCGAGAAGGTCTGTCTGGCGCTTATCTTCGCTACAAAGAAGCTGCGACACTACATGTTAGCTCACACCATCAGACTCATCTCAAAAACCGACCCACTCAAATACATCACGTCGAGACCAGTGCTCTCCGGACGTTTGGCCAAGTGGGCTTTACTTTTCCTTGAGTTTGATATCACCTTCGTCCCTCGTAAAGCAGTCAAAGGTCAAGCTCTCGCAGACTTTCTGGCAGAATACCCCCTTCCAGCGGAATGGGAACTATCAGAAGATCTTCCAGACAAAGAAGTATTCTGCATTGATATCGCCCCTTCTTGGAAAATATTCTTCGATGGCACGGCAAGGCAAGACGTGGCAGGAGCAGGAGTTATCTTCGTCACGCCAAACGACGAAGTACTCCCCTTCTCATTTCTACTATCAGAACCATGCTCCAACAACAGGGCGGAATATCAAGCCTTGATTATTGGCTTCGAACTCGCCAATGATATGAAACTTCAAGGGCACGAAATTTTCAGCGACTCTCAACTCGTCATTCAGCAAATATTGGGAGCATACGAAGTCAACAAAGAAGATCTCGTGCCATTGCATCTGCGAGCTCTGAAATTCCTTGGTACGCTCGAAAATGCTTCAATCCAGCATGTTCCTAGAAACCTTAATCAGCAGGCTGATGTGCTCACAAATTTAGCAGCTATACTTCCGTTCTCAGAAAGAAGCCATCTCATCATCCCTATCTGTAAGAGGATGGCGATCACCGAGGAGGACCTCCCTATGGGAATCCCGGACCAAGTTAATGCAGTACACGTTCTCGTGACTGACGAACTAGATTGGAGACAACCATTCATAGACTTTCTTGTCCACGGGAACCTCCCTGAAGATCCAAAGCGTAAGGTCGACATTCACCGGCGGTCTCTGAAATTCTTCCACTTCAACAACGAGTTATACCGTCGAAGCTACGATGGTGCGCTCCTGAGGTGTCTTGCAAAAGAAGAAGCGGAAACAGCACTAGAAGAAGTCCATGCCGGGATATGTGGCTCACATCAGTCCGGTCCAAAGCTTCACTTCTGCATCAGGCGGATGGGGTACTACTGGCCCACTATGATCAAGGACTCCCTTGAGTTTGCAAAAAGATGCCACACTTGCCAGTTGCATGGCGACTATATCCGTCAGTCTCTGGAACCTTTGCATCCAACCATCGCATCATGGCCCTTCGATGGATGGGGACTCGACATTGTCGGTCCGCTACCCAAGTCATCCAAACAGTATCTGTACATCCTGGCGGCAACAGATTACTTCTCCAAGTGGGCTGAGGCAGTACCATTGCGAGAAGTTACCAGGCACTCTGTCATTAACTTCATCCAGAATGACATCAACTTTCGGTACGACATTCCTCGCTATATCGTTACGGACAACAGGAAGCAATTCAAGAATGCCGCTGTCAGTCAGTTTTGCGCCAAATTCGATATCAAGCAAAGGTGTTCAACCATGTACAACGCTTCGGCCAACGGTCTAGCTGAAGCTTTCAACAAAACACTCTACAAACTTTTGGAGAAAGTCATCTCAAAGTCAAAAAAGGACTGGCGTGAACGCATGGGCGAAGCGTTATGGGCATATCGCACCTCTTTTCGCACGCCAACACAGGCAACTCCGTACTCACTGGTATACGGAATAGAAGCTGTCCTCCCGCTTGAGCTCCAGATCCCGTCACTCAGGATAGCCATCCAGGAAGGCCTCGTCAACGGCGACAATGCCCAACTTCGCCTAGCAGAATTGGAAGCCCTGGATGAAAAGCGCCTCGAAGCCCAGTAACGCCTGGAATGCTATCAAGCCAGGTTGACCCGAGCCTTCAACAAAAGAATTCGCCCTGGATCCTTCCAAATAGGAGAATTGGTGCTGGCAGTTAAACACCCCATCATTCTTTCGCATCGAGGAGGAGAGAAGTTCGACGCCAAGTGGGATGGACCGCACGCTATCAAAGAGGTCTACTCCAACGATGCGTATCTTCTCACCACGCCAGAAGGGCTTACAATCGGCCCTATCAATGGCAAGTACCTCAAAAGGTACTATGCCTAAAAGCAGGGCTACACTCCTTGCAAAAAAAAAAAAAAGGGAACTATATGTGACTTGATCCCTCTCAGTAGGGTACGTAGGTAGCCTGTAAAGGTTCAGTCCAAACAAAAAAAAAACACAACCAAACTCTGCCATTCCAGAAGACAAGTCTCGAAAATAGATGCATGATATTAAGTTATCACCAAATAAAGAAAAGTAAAACTATGAGTCTATCCAGCAGAAATGACAAGAAAGGAAAGGAAATGCGACACTGCTAGTAAAGCGAGTTAAATTCTTTAAGACATTGGAGCAGCTCGCCCCCAGTAACCTCTATGCGCTGCAGCTCCGAAGACCGAGAAGCTATCCGCTCCCGATACGTCGCCAGCTCAATACGTTGCTTTGCGAGATCTACTCCAGAAGATTTCTCGATCGTCTCAGCTTTCTCAAAAGATGCGTGTAGACACACAAATTGTGTCTAACCCGGACCCGACTCGCATACGCCAATTCGGAGGCAAACTCGACACGCACTCCGACGCGGACCCGACTCGTATGCACCAAGTGGGAGGCGAACCCAACACACTCTCCGACCCGGACCCGACTTGCATGGATCATTGCGGAGGCAAACCCGACGTGAACCCGGACTCGACTTGCGTCCACCTACGCGGATGCGGACCCGACGCGCGCTCGGACCCGGACCCGACTCGCGTATCCCTACGCGGATGCAAACCCGATGCGCACCACGACTCGGACCCGAGCCGCACCCAACAAGAAGCCGGGTGGGCCCATCCTCAAGTGGGGCCCACCCGGCCCTGCACAAGGATCCGAACCCCATGGGGGGCCGGCCCCTATACTAGGATCCGAACCCCATGGGGGGGGGCCGGCCCTGCACAAGGATCCGGACCCCTATAGGGTGGCCGGTCTTGCAAGAAAAAGAGAAGAACGGAAAAAAAAGAAAAGAAAAGAAAAGAAAGGAAAGAAAAGAAAAGGAAAAAGAAAATAAAGGAAAGAAAAGAAAAAGGAAAGAAAAGAAAAGGAAAAAGAAAAGAAAGGAAAGAAAAGAAAAGAAAAGAAAAGAAAAAGGAAAGAAAAGAAAATGAAAGAGAAGAAAGAAAAGGAAGAAAACACCGCCATGCGCGGGGGGAGGTTGCATATGACGTTTGCTCACACGCGGATCTGCGCCGATCCCTCGATCCGACGGACAAGAAGAAGAGTCGGGTCGCCATCGATTTCGTGTGCAAAATTCGGCCATAATTACCCCGTCAGAAAAGGAAGACGAATAAAGACTTATTCCCTTCATCAATGGATGAATAAATCTTGGGCAATTATGGGGGAGATATTAAAGGGATTTAAAATTAAAACTTCCCATATCTCTCCCCCCCCCTTTTGCCTATAAATAGAGGGGGAGAGGGAAGGCTCAAGGGGTCGATCGGATGGCCAGGCGACGAAGCTCTGTAGAAGAGGAGACACGCTCTTCATCGACCCAAGGCTTCACGAGGCACGGGCAAGCCTGTCCCTTCGGGATCGGCTTAGTCCATTGAAAGTCCTCATCAACTTGAAGACCCTTGCACAAGAAGATCATCCCTTCGACTCCGTGCACGAAGAAGAAAGCTCGGAGAAGAAGAACCCTTCGACTCCGAAGACGCCAGAAGCAATGGCCGGAGAAGAAGATCGGAGCGGCACTACCCCGTTGTCTCCAACACCCCTTCGACTCTGATCAAGCTCAAAAGCCCGGAGAAGAAGAACGAAGCGGTGCTACACCCGTCTCTTCAACAAAGCCTTCGACTCCGATCAAGCTCAAAAGCCCGAAGAAGAAGGGAAGCGGCGCTACACCCGTCGTCATCAATAAGGCCTTCGACTCCGATCAAGCCCAAAAGCCCGGAGAAGAAGCCGACGCCATAACCACCACCAGGTCGGTTGAAGACTGAAGATGAAGCGTGGGAGCTCTGCAGAAGAGGAGACGCTTCTTCATCGACCCAAGGCTTCACGAGGCACGGGCAAGCCTGTCCCGTCGGGATTGGCTTAGTCTATTGAAAGCCCTCATCAACGTGAAGACCCTTGCACACGAAGATCAAGACTTCGACTCTGTGCACGAAGAAGAAAGCTCGAAGAAGAAGACCCTTCGACTCCGAAGACGCAAGAAGCAAAGGCTGGAGAAGAAGCTCAGAGCGGCACTACCCCGTCGGCTCCAACAAATCCTCGTCTCCGATCAAGCTCCAAAGCTCGGAGGAGAGAAACGAAGCGTCATCAACCCGTCGCCTTCGACAAACGTCTGCGCCATCCACGAAGAAGAAAGCCTGGAGCAGACCGCCTGAAGCGTCGCTACCCTCGTCATCTTCATCAACAAAAGCCGACACTACAACCGTCGCACGGAGACCGTCGCTACCCCCGCCGTCTTCACCAACAAAAGTCGACGCTACAACCGTCGCACGGAGATCGGTGCTACCCCCACTATCTTCGAAAGCGTTCTTCGACTCCGATCACGCCAAGGAAGCCCGGAGAAGAAGAGAAGTCCAGCCGACCCACAAATCGTCGAAGCACCGGAGAAGTAGCCCACATCGTTCGAAGAAGAATACTGAGTTGATGCTGAAGCTAAAGCCAACGCAAGAAGCCAAAGCAAAGCCCCAGTAAAGCCCGCGCCAAAAGCAACGCAAGTGCCAAAGCCAAGCGACTACGCCGGCCACGAGCAAAAGCACCGCACGTTCTAGCCGATACGACGCGAAGTCCGGACGAACAAAAGCATCGCAAGTCTCTCCCGGCTACGTCCAAGCGCAAGCGCCGAAGCAAAGCAAAAGCCAGAGCCACGCCGGAGCCAAGCCAAAGCCAAAAAGCCGAAGCCAAAGCCGACGCCAAAAGCACGATCGACGCCGCGAACCGACGATCAAGGACGCCGAGGTCAAGCAAGGAGCAAGGAAGACGTGAAAACCGAGGAACGAAGACAGAAAACCCTCTAGCCGAGAAAGCGCGAAGCACAGAAGGGACAAAGCAACGGTGGACATTCCTTAGCCTCTCCAAAACCCTCACCCTGTAAAGACCCCTGTCCTGGGCAACCCCTTCAGAGCTCTCGCACGAACACCACGTGGAGACGCGGATCAAAGGGATCCTCCAGAAGATCTTTCCCACAATCCCCAGATCAAAAATCGCCGCAACCCGGACTCGCTACACCCGAGCCACCCGGGTCCCGGCTACACTTGTAATCTCGTTTTGCGCAATAAAGACGACACGTACCTTTTCCGTGCATACAATGCGCGAGCAGCCTCTAGCTTCTTCCACGCCCGAACAAGGCTCGCAGTGGCAAGTGCATGCTGCTCCTCCAGTCGATGCTCCTTGTCCTCGGCCTTTGCTAGTATCAGAGGAAAGTCATCTTCCATCGAAGCCCATTTCAAGCAATGAGCTTCACTGTCCACCAAGAAAGCATGCATCCGTGCCTCAAACAAAGAGCCATCAACCTGGAAAGCCGCCAGGTTCTCGCAAAACTCAGGTCCCTCGAGGACCCACCAGCCATTCAAAGAATCAAGACCTTCCTCCTGAAAAGGTGCAAGTGTCACCTGGATATACTTCTGACAGCTCTCCAAAAGAAGCGTAGAAAGAAGGCCTCGCGAACTACACTTTCGCCTGTCAGCCCCTGAGTGCACATGCAAGGTGGGCTCCGGTCCTGAAGACTCGAGTGCAGGAACTGCCTCCTGAACCATCACCGTGATAACAATCAGTGGTACCACCGGAGCCGAAGGAGAAGCTATAGGCAAACCTTCCGACGGAGCGACTGCGGGAGTAATCTCTGCCGGAATACCGGACCTAACCAGAGGAGTCTGTTCTCTCCCTACACTGGAGACCTCATCCTCCTCCCCAAAGCCCAACTGCTCCATGTCAATATCGTCCAGGTAGATAGCACTGCCGGCAAAACCTGCTCCACACGCTCCCAAAAGCTCCAAGTTATCCCAAGGTACATCCAGCCCGCTACTCTCAATCAACGTCGCTCCGATGGGAGAGCATTCATGCCCAACCCCCTTGGGGGCAGACTCGCAGTCCAATCCAGTAGAACCTGCCAAAATGAGAATTAAACAACTCAGCCAACGAAAAAGGTGTACAAGCAAAGAAATTCATGAGCAACTAGAAGCAAGAGATACCTGCGGCGTCCGATGAAGCTACCCCAGAAAGAGGGATTACCTCATCGGCAAAAAGCCCTGGCTCTCCCTCTCGAGCTGGCTCTGCCTCATTAGTGTCATCCAAAGCGGCCTCACACAAGAGATCCAATTTCCTTCTCTTGGGAGAAGCACGCCCACTCCAAGAAGTCTGAGTCTCAGGAAGACTCTGAACCTTGTTAGACAGAGCCATCTCGACTTCTTGCACAGAAAGAGAAGTCCGGGAAGTACTCTCTCGATGACCACAAGATCTCTCTGATCGTCGCTCCTCGGACCAAAGACGGCGATCCTCTGACCCCACCAAAGAGTCAAAAGAAAAGTCAGCCCACTCGCTGCTAACAAGGACGTCTAGTGGAAGGCTAGCCAGGAAGGGAAGCACTGACTCATTGACCCAGCAGCGATACTCAGGAGTTGCAGCATCCTTTCCGCCCGACTTGATCCCTGGTGAGAAAATACACCCAGTAAATCGATCATAAAGTGCTCCCGGAGGCGGTACGCTTCCTGCGGAGTGTAACGTGACTGCATGCGCAAAGGAGTCCCTGGCAACTCCTGGCGGAAACCCTGTTGTCGAGCAAACCGGTGGGGAGAGTACCGTGCCACCTCCACTGCATCCCCACGACGCCAAACGAGATACCCGGGCCTGCAACTCACCATACTCCAGTACAAGTGCTCGGGCATCTCTGCCCCATCACATACCAAGGATCTTGTAGAAGGTGCAAGTGCATTCTCTGATACAAATTCAAAGTCAGAAGGGCTCATACGTCTCAACCACTCTCGGGCACTGGGCTTCGGACGCTCCCATACGTAATAAGCGTTCATCACACCTCCCACACAAGGAAGAAAGGGCACCGAGGTCGAAGGTCCACGCGCTGCAAAGATCCCCTTCAGAAAGTGGAGCCCAATCCAACCATAGAGGTAATGCAGGGGGCAAAAGGAACTGGCCCTGCCTACTTCCCCTCTTGCATTATCCGCGCTCGATAGACTCCAGTATGTTCCACTAAGCCCTTGGTACAACGAGCAGAGGATCGTCGGTGCCAGGTTAAGAAACTCTCCATTCACCATCCGAGCAGCTGCAAGGAAGGTCCCAGGGCATATCACATCCCCATTCCAGGGCAGAGCAAAGCGGCAAAGAAAAAGTACCAACCCCGCTGACCAGTAAGCATCACGCCAGGCATCGCTGCTACGTCCAAGCGCAAGCGCCGAAGCAAAGCAAAAGCCAGAGCCACATTGGAGCCAAGCCAAAGCCAACGCCAAAAGCACGATCGACGCCGCGAACCGACAATCAAGGACGCCGAGGTCAAGCAAGGAGCGAGAAAGACGTGAAGACCGAGGAACGAAGCCGGAAAACCCCCTAGCCGAGAAAGCGCGAAGCACGGAAGGGACAAAGCAACGGTGGACATTCCTTAGCCTCTCCAAAACCCTCACCCTGTAAAGACCCCTATCCTGGGCAACCCCTTCAGAGCTCTCGCATGAACACCACGTGGAGACGCGGATCAAAGGGATCCTCCAAAAGATCTTTCTCACAATCCCCTGATCAAAACTCGCCGTAACCCGGACTCGCTACACCCGAGCCACCCGGGTCCCGGCTACACTTGTAATCTCGTTTTGCGCAATAAAGACGACCTGTACCTTTTCTGCGCATACAGATTTCTGGCAGTCCCGGTGGGACCTCTTCTCCTTTTATCCGTACGACTGAAGAAGCTGCTTGAAGTTTGCAATGGCCGGGACAAGCAACGATGCATTTGCTCTAAGCCTTTCACCAATCGCTGAGTCTCCTCTACTCCGACACGGTGATCCAGTAAATCCGGAGGGTGATCCTCCCCCGATGGTACGCGTTTATACTCGGCGTACTCGGACTCTTGCGGACGTCTTTGTGCCAGAAGCTACTGCCGAAGATGCTCGCCAAAGCACCGACGAGGCCTTGGTGTATGAAGAAACGAGCCTCGATCCTGGAGTCCATGTCTAGAAGTTTGGGGAGGACCAGCCCCAACCCCAAGCTCGTTTGGGTTCTCCAGCGTACGTTGCACCTCCTCTACAGGGGGCAAACATCAATCATCAGTCAGAAGCAAGTCGGCGTAACTACGTCTCCGATGATGACGGCGAGGATACGAACATGCAACACCGAGACGTTCTCCGTCACCATCCTCCGTCCGCTCTTCAGCTCCAAGTCATGCAGATGAGCGAGCATATGGCATAAATTACTCGGCTGATGGAGGAGAAGGATCGTCACATCAACACTCTGCTCCAAAACCTAAGCGCAAAGGACGCTGCAGCAGTCGGCCAACCTGTCGCTTCTCCAGTAGCCGCTCCAGTTCCGTCTTCAACTCCCGCTCCTGCAGAGGTTGTTCCGACGATTCAAGCAGATACTCCAGCACTCTTCTCGGCTCCCGTCCCAGTGGAAGTCGTCTCCCCAGCGTCAGCCTCGGTGGCCACACAACCTCCGACAACAGCAACGATGAATGCTCAGCAAGTCCAAGCGTTGATAGCCGACATGATGCGTTCCCACGGCAGTAGCCTTCCTCCGATCACGGCGGCATACTCGAAGTCCTATACTGCGAGGATCCAGCAGCTACGCTTCCCAGTCGGATTCCAGCCACCAAAGTTCCAGCACTTCGACGGAAAGGGAAACCCAAGACAGCACATTGCCCACTTCATCGAGACCTACAATAATGCCGGCACATATGGCGACGAGATGGTGAAACAATTCGTTCGCACCCTCAAAGGCAACGCGTTCGACTGGTACGTTGATCTTCCTCTAGGGACCATCGATAGTTGGGATCAGATGGAGAGGGAGTTCCTCAATCGCTTCTACAGCACCAGACGAACCGTCAGCATGACCGAGCTTACTACAATCAAGCAAAGGAAGGACGAGCCGGTGATCGAGTACATCGACAGATGGAGGAACCTCATACTGAATTCACGAGACCGCTTGTCCGAAGACTCGGCCATCGAGATGTGCACCCAAGGCATGCACTGGGGCCTGCTCTACATCCTCAAAGGTATCAAGCCTCGGTCTTTCGAAGAACTCGCGACTCGGGCTCACGATATGGAACTCAGCCTAACAAGCCGCGGGGACTCGAAGAACAAAGACTTCTTGAAGGTGGAGAAGAAGGACAAGCCACCGGCATCGAAACCGAAACAAGTCAATATTGTGGACGTCGCTTCAACCTCCAAACCGCTCAAGATCGGTGGCAAGCCGGATCAGAAGAAGGGAGCCGCCATACCGCCGCCTCCGCCGCCAAGACAAAGAATGACTCTCGAGGAGCTCGAAGCCAAGGAGTACCCCTTCCAGACTCGGAAGTCTCCTCCATGTTCGACCAACTACTGCAAGAGAAGATGATAGAACTCCCTCCTTCAAAAAGGCCCGAGCAGATGCATCGCGTTGACGACCCTCTCTTCTGCAAATATTACCGAGTGGTAATTCATCCCATCGAAAGGTGCTTCGTCTTCAAGGAAAGAATCATGGTGCTCGCAAAGCAAGGAAAGATAGAGATCGACTCCGAAGAGGTTGCTACGGCCAACATGACGTCCATCACCTTCGGTTCCTTCTCGCCAGTACTCGTTGCTGCTCGGCGAAGTGTGCCCAAATTGCGCATCAACCGTCAAGCGCCAACCGCGAAGTCAATTTCCCAGCCGAAAGTCTTGAAGCAACGTCAATGTACTCCTGCACTCACCGAGGAAGAAACGCCGCTGCCTTGGGGGCAACCATCGCTCACGCCAGCACCTCTTCCAAGTAATGTTACATCCCAACGAGCGCTCCAAAGGAGATACGAGCAAGGAGATCCAGAAGTTGGTCTGCTGGGCCAGCTTTCGGGGAAATTCGACTATTACGTCCTATATTCAAGGCCTCCGTCCGTTTCAATCGACGAAATCAAGCCCACTGGCTGGGGATCGGAAGACGAGCCAGTGGAGCTTCAGGAAGAGCAAACCCCGTCCAGTCAAGCCACGTCCCAACACGCTCTTCGGGAAAGATACGAGCAAGGAGATCCAGAAGTCGGTCTGCTGGGCCAGCCTTCGGGGAAGTTCGACTATTACGTCCTCTATTCAAAACCTCTATCGATTTCAGCTGAAGAAATCAAGCCCACCGGCTGGGGATCGGAAGACGAACCAGTAGAGCCTACAGAAGAACAAGTGCCTTCGAGGGAACCAGTTGCCGCTACCGACCATCATCCTAGCGGAGGGAAATCCACTGATGAAGAAGTATGGGTCATGCTACCACGGCGACGAAAGCCATGGCAAGAAAAGAAGCTCAAGCAAGACCGTGTGATGAGGAGGTCCACCATGTGGAAGACCTACAAGAAGAAAAGCAAGACTCCAGGGAGGAAGGCGTTCAAAGTGCCGCCAGCAAGCCAAGACGATCTCCTTCAGCAGAGCCTTCCAGAGCTGACAACCTTGCAAGAGTTCTTCCCGGATCACTTCCTCCCAGTCGATCAGCACATCAGGGTGTCTTGTTGCATGGTCGAAGTTCATAAGGCGCTGGAAGGAAATGACGAAAGCAAGACTTCTGAAGAAGGCGACTCCACCGACGAGGGAGACGATTCCGACCAAGGGGGCACGGCCTCTCATGACGAAGCAATCCTGCACTTGCCACTCGTGGAAGCTTTGCATCTCCCGAAGAAGGCTTGCCTAGCAATGGCAGTAGCCTTGACCGATCCAGATAACTACAAGAGGAAAAGGAAGGATAACCAGAAGGGCAAAGCTGTGGCCTCGTGTGATGCAACGATAACCTTTTCGAATGAGGACTTGCAACTCGGAACGCGATTGCACAACCGGCCTATCTACGTTTCGGGATACATCAAGGAGAAGCCAGTGAATCGAATCCTGTTGGACTGTGGCTCCGCCGTCAACATCATGCCTATCCAGACGATGCAGCAACTCGGCGTCACCAACGACCAGCTCTCGCCCAGCCAATTGGTCATCCAAGGGTTTAACCAGGGCGAAAAGTCCACTATCGGAATCATCCGCCTAAAGCTTTCAAACGGCCCGCTAGATACAATAGTCCTCTTCCACATCATCGATTGCCAGACGTCATATCACCTCCTGTTAGGAAGGCCATGGCTGCACGAGAATGGCGTCGTGGTATCCACCTGGCACCAGTGCCTCAAGTACTACGAAGAAGGCATGGAGAGATGCATAGTTGCGGACGACAAGCCATTCAACGAGCCCGAGGCACACTTGGCTGACGCTAAGTTCTACCAAGCAAAGGACCTAGTCGCGGAAGTTCTTCCAGCTAAAGCCCCTCGAGCCCAGAAGATTGAAGAAGTGAAGCAGGATAAGACTCCTCTTCCTGCAAATCTGATGCCACCTTCCGACGAAGCAAGACTCAAGGTCCAAGGAATGCCAAAACCTAGGCAAAGGATGCGCATCAGTTCCGAGTCAAGAGCAATGCAACATACCCCGTTGCCAGTCCAAACGGCACCTGTCCTGCATCTCGCGCCTCAATCGCTTCACAAATCTGAACGATCACCTTCTACTCCGGTAAGAAATCTAGCCTCGTCGTTATCTCAGGCCAATGTTATCACCCTGCAAGAAATGACGTTGCCATTACCTAGTCTGACGCGAGCTCCGAACCCGAGCAGGCCTATCGAATCTGTCGACCCTACCCAACTTGGATTCAAGCCGAAAGGGAATTGGGGGCAAAACGCTGCCAAATTGTTGTTCAAAGCCGGCTACGACAAAGAAAGTGCCATGGGCACACTTCCCCCAGCAGCAACTCCACATGGGATGATGAGAACTCAAGCTCGGTTGTTTCAAAACGGTGAACAAATTCTCCCGAACCACCGATGCATCGGCTCCAGTCAAGCTCCGTTGGTCATCAGAACCGCAGCGAAGAAGACCTTTACCTCCAACTACATCGGGGCGAAGATGGTAGACAAACTAGCTGAAGGATCGACAATCTCCGATACACGCTCTGCTTACGCAAGCCGTCCCGACAGCAGAAGAAGACGACGACGGGCACGATGCCAAGCCTTGCTCCAGAAGCAAATTAGAGGTGGTAAAAACCGGTCGAATCGAAAACGCACGTCCGTGTTCGAAAGGCTCGGGCCAGTCAAGCAATCAAAGAAGAAGTCGGTGTTCGATCGTTTGGGAATGCCCGTCGAGGATCTTGTTTCAACACCCACCCATGGCAGCCGTCAATCATATCTCCATTACGGATCCCGACAACGGTGATACTTCTACTTTGGATGACGAGTTGCCAGATGCCTCGCCAGTCCTCGCAGAAGGGGGGCAGTCCACCGTTGATGACTCAAAGAAGGAGGGCAGTCCAAGAAGACGACGACGGCATGCTCCTTCAGTGCCTAGGGCCAAATCCTTACTGTCTTGGGGGCAACCGCCTTTCATGCAAGCACTCCCTTTTCTAAACAAAACTACATTCCAGCACATGCTCAAAGCGAGAGACGAACAAAGAAGCCCCGAATGCAACTTGCTAGGCCAACCATTGGGCAAATTTGACTATCATGTCGTCTACTCTAGGCCTCCTTCGATTCCAAATGAAGAAGTCAAGCCAACTAGCTGGGGATCAGAAGATGAATCAGTACAGTCTCCGAAAGAGCAGGTCCTTCCGATCAAAGAAGAGCCTTCAATCGCAGTACCAGTTCTTCACCTTGGCGAGGAAGATCTTACTGATGAAAATGCACGGGCTACCGTGCCTCGAAGGAGAAGGCCACGACGATCAAGCTACAGGATAGCACGTCTGGCTAACCGCAAGAAAGACCGGGCGACAAGAAAACTCCCCAGAAGAAAGTCCTTCAAGGAAAAGAATGAAGCTCCAGGAAGAAAGACGTCCGAAGTACCACCAGCAAGTCCGAAAAATCTTCTCCAGCAAATATGCCCAAAGCTGGCGACACTCCAGGAGTTCATTCCCAATCGCTGCCTTGAAGCTGATCAAAACTTCAAGGTCTCCTGCAGCATGATGGAAGTTCACCGAGTGCTCCGGAAATACAATGAAGAAAGCGACACCAACATAAAAGGCATGGGGAGAAGCATCACTGCCAACGACAAACAGTTCAACGAGGCTGAAGCACACCTTGCTGACATCCAGGTCCACCAGGCCAAAGACCCCGTTGCAGAAGCTCCTCCAACAAAGGCTCCACGAGCCCAGGAAGTTAAAGCAGTTACGAAGGACAAAAGCTCTCCACTTGCAAAACTAGTGACATCCTCCAGCCAGACAGTGCACAAAGACAAAGAAGCGCCAGCATCAAGACGGAAAATTCACATCAACTTCAAATCAAGCTCGATGCGATGCGTTCTGTTGCCTGCTCAAGCTGCTTCAGTCCTGCGGCTCGCACTTAAGTGGCTTCGCAAACCAGGATGATCGCCTTCCACTCCAGCAAAGAAACCAGCGTCATCATTCTCCAAGGCCAACTTCATTACTTTGTAAGAGACAACACTACCGTTACATGGTCTGTTACACGTCTCGAGGTCAACCGAGTCTTCCGAGTACACCAGCTCCGAGCAACTCGCAATCAAGCCAGAAGGCACTCGGGGGCAAAACTCCACCGAGTTGATGTTCAAATCCAACCGCAGCAAAGAAAGCATGGTTCACATGGGTTCACTACCCTTAGCTGCAATACCACATCGCCTGACAAGGACTCAAGCTCGCCTCTTCAAAAGTGACGAACAAATCCTTCCAAATTGCCGAGGCAACAACTCCAGTCAAACTCCAGCAATCATCAAAACTCCAGTCAAGAAGATCTTCACTTCTAACTACATTGAAGCGAAGAAGGCAGGCGACAACTGCAAACTAGCGGCGACTCTGCCTACCAGCGGCAAGTCCCTCAAAAGGTACTTTGCTTAGCGCAAGGTTACCCCCCTTGCCCCTAAAAAAAAAAGGGAAATAAACGAACTACGTGCGACTTGATCCCTCTCAGTAGGGTACGTAGGCAGCCTATAAAGGTTCAGTCCAGACAAAAAAAGAAACACCCTAGCATCGTCCAAGAAGGCCAGCCTAGAGAAGAACAAGTGCAGATCCACAAGTCCAGCCAGCAAACCGAAAGATGACAAGAAAGTCAAAGTCCTTGAGGCGTTGAAGCAGCTCGCCTCCCGCAGCATACACGCGTTGCAACTTCCGGGGTAGAAAAGCCGTCAACTTCCAATGCATCGCCAGCTATACACGCTGCTTCGCAAGGTTCGCTCCGGAAGCCTTCTCGATCACTCCACCAGCTTCCGGCACTTCATCACCTCTTCACGCCGCCTTGCAAGCTCTACTCCAGAAGTCTTCTCGGTCACTTGAGCTTTCCCTAAACGGGACCCCGACTCTTAAAGCGACGCACGAACCGCCTCCACCTTCTTCTACATCCGAACCAAGTCTGCAGTAGCAAGCATGCGATGCCCTGACAGCCGACGTCGCTCTCCCTCGGTCGTAGCTAAGCCCAAGGAAGCATCCTCCAGCGAAGACCGTTGCAAGCATCGGAGCTCGCCACCCTCCAAGAAGGTGTACGTCTACTCTGCAAAAAGTCGTCCACCTTGAAATCCGGCAGGCTCGTGCAAAAGCTCGAGCCCATCCGAAGGTCGTCAGTCCCTCAAAGACAAAAACCCGAAGGATTGGGACTGCCACTGGAGTCAAATGCAGTAACCCAAAGATAGGCGGATACATCGGCAATGACCGTATCCTTCGCGACCCAAAAAAAAAAAAGACCAAGGAGCTACCTTCCCTGGCCTCTGAAGTCTCCGGCTCGTCCTTGCACCAAGCGAGCGTCACCACACTCGGCTTCGTCTTGTCCTCTCGCCGTGCCATTGTCATTACGCTCCCGCACCAAGAAGGCGACAACACTCCGCTGAAGAACCCTTCGGCTCAAAGCCGCCGAAGAATGCTTCGTCTCCAAGCCGCCGAAGGAGCCTTCGTTTCCAAGCCATCGAAGATTCCTCCACCTCCGAGACGCCAAGCGAGTCTTCATCTCCAAACCATCGAAGAGTCCTCCACCTCCAAGCCGCCGAAGAATCCTTCGTCTCAAAGACGCAGAGGTACTAAACGTCCCCCCGAGGCCAGGAGTCGACACCCCACCGGGTCAAGCGAAAGCTCGCATTCTGAAGAGGCACAAGGGAAAGCAAAGGCGCCACTCCCGTAGGAGAAGTCCTCAGCATCTCACCCCGGCGAAGCCAAAATCTTCGAAGCTCGCATCCTGAAGAGGCACAAGGGGAAGCGAAGGCGCCACTCCCGTAGGAGAAGTCCTCAGTATTTCACCCCGGCGAAGCCAAAATCTTCGAAGCTCGCATCCTGAAGAGGCACAAGGGGAAGTGAAGGCGCCACTCCTGTAGGAGAAGTCCTCAGCATCTCACCCCGGCGAAGCCAAAATCTTCGAAGCTCACATCCTGAAGAGGCACAAGGGGAAGCGAAGGCGCCACTCCCATAGGAGAAGTCCTCAGCATCCGCCACTCCCATAGGAGAAGTCCTCAGCATCTCACCCCGGCGAAGCCAAAATCTTCGAAGCTCGCATCCTGAAGAGGCACAAGGGGAAGCGAAGGCGCCACTCCCGTATGAGAAGTCCTCAGCATCTCACCCCGGCGAAGCCAAAATCTTCGAAGCTCGCATCCTGAAGAGGCACAAGGGGAAGCGAAGGCGCCACTCCCATAGGAGAGGTCCTCAGCAACTCACCCTGGCGAAGCTAAACTCTCGAAGCTCCTGAAAAGACGCAAGCGGAAGCAAGTCAAGTCTGGTGGAGAAGCCGGGCAAAAAAAAAAGGGGCCCACAGCCCCTTCTTCTCTTATCCGATCGCGGAGCCCCGACTAAGCTGGAGCCTGCACCGCACCCCCAAGGTCCGCACACTACCCGCGCCGGCACCACCCATGCCGGCCAACTACTCCAGCCTCGCGCCCACCGCTCCGCCCGTGTTGGAACTTGCGTTGCTTGAGCTATGCAGCCGGCCACTACTTGGGGCTTGCACTCGCCACCAGGCCAGAGCCATAGCCTTTACCAACCCGCTCGAGGCACCCCTGCGCCGCACGGTGTCCGCACACCACTCGCGCCACTTGAAGCCTGGCCACCGCCTGCCTATGCCGCGCCGGCGCCGCTCCACACGCCCGTCGTCTGCGCCACGTACATGTGCCGCCCACAGCTCGGCCCATGCCACCTGCACTCGACCCCGCACACCGAGCTGCAGCTGCGCCCCTCGCCCGGCCAACCTGGAGACGCCGCCGTTACCACCGCATCCCTTCTCCAACACGATCGGGGCCCGCCCGACTCGGAGTCGCACCGCCTCTGCCACCGCTTTCCACCTCCGACCCGATCGGGGCCCGCCCGACTCAGAGTCGCACCGGCGGCCACCATCGTTGCTTTTGTGACCACACCGGGCCTCCGCGCCACTCGCTCTTGGCCCCCGTGCCGCACGTACTGCAGCCCGCGCTGTAGGCCATCGTCGTCGCTGCCTGCTCCGACAGCCGTGCCACCTGCTGCTTTCGTGGACTAGAAACTAGAAATAGAAAAGCGAAAAAAGAGAGAGAGAGAGAGAGAGAGAGGAGGACAGCAGTAGCCCCCTCTCCCCCAATCTGTGCCCGACAGCCAAAGAAAAAAAAAAAAAAAGGAAACAAACGGGGGGCCCGCAGCCCCCTCCTTCTTCTCCCACGTGACCGAGAAAGGAGGCGGGCGCCTCGGCCTCGCGCCCATCGCGGCCCGGCCTCCGGCCTCCGGCCCCGCACCCGGCAGCGCAGCCGCCCGGCCTCCGGCCCTGCACCCAGTGCCGCCCGTGCCCGACCGCCCGCACGCCGGCCGGCCTCCGGGCCTGCACCCTGCACCGCCTGTGTCAGGCCCCGCGCCCCGCGCTGCACCCGCGCGTCGCCCCCATCTCGACCCCGCGCGCCGCCTCCTTCGTGGACCCAGCACGACCAGCGTGCTCGCCCCGCCGCCTTCGCGAGCCACCGCTGCTGCTGCTGCTGTGCTGAGCGAACAAAAAAAAAAAGAGCAAGCGGGAAAAGAAAAAGAAAAAGGAAAGAAAAAAAAAAGGGGACGGAACAGAGAAAAAGGAAAGAAAAAAAAAGGGGATGGAACAGAGAAAAAGGAAAGAAAAAAAAAGGGGACAGAACAGAAGAAAAAAAAAAAAAGAGAGAAGAAGAGAAAGGAAAGAAGAGATGAGGTGGAGCCGCAGTCCAGCACCCGCACACGGCCGGATCTCTCCTGTGCCAAATCGCAGCCCCCCTCCTCTCTCCTTTAAGAGCCCACAGCCCCCACAAGGGCTGCCATCTTCAACCCGGCCCGGCCACCGATTGCTGTTGCTGCCTCCGCGAGCCATCGCCGCCCGCGTCCGACCTGCGTCACCATTGCCAACACTCCGCCGAGGTGCATCGCCTACATCTTCGTGCCTTCGTCATCCGCGCGCCGCCATGGGACTACATCGAGACATATTGCCTTCGTCTTCACGCTCCCATCTCTCCTAAGTTGCCTTCGGACATCGTGCAACGGTCGCCGTTGACAATCGGCCTCGTCATTGCACTCCCACACCGAAGGAGGGGCAACAGTCCTCTGCCGAGATGCACCGTGGCCGTCCTCACACTCCAGTCGTCCTCGTGCCACTCTCGAATTCCATACAGTGGCCACCTTCGACGTTTGTGCAATCTTTGGAGCAAAAGAAGTCCGCAACAAAAAAGGTGATCAAAACCCTAGCAAGGGTCATCGTCTTCGTGCCGCCAAAGGAGCCTTCGTCTCCAAGACACCGAAAAGCTTTCATCTCCGCGAGCTGCTAGAGGAGCCTTCGTCTCCAAGCCACCGAAGGATCCATCGTCTCCAAGCCGCAGAATAAGTCTTTGACTTCAAACGCCGCGCACCATCACCACCGCCGCCGACGAAAGAGGCGACACCGGAAAGATGAAGCAAGTCACGTGCAACCCCAGGCAGCACTCTTCCGACGGCGGTCTCCAAGCTCTAGCCTTCCCCCCCCCCCCCCAAAAAAAAAAAAAAAAGAAAAGTGGAGAGGGCACAGGATGAAAGGGGTAGGGGCTCAATAAGCCACCAGGCCCATCCAAGAAAGGAATCAAGGACAAGTGCTCTAGGCTCCCTACGCGCACAAACTCTACACATTTCCGCCAGCGCATTCATCCTTGAGGGGGCATTTGTAGACACACAAATTGTGTCTAACCCGGACCCGACTCGCATGCGCCAATTCGGAGGCAAACTCGACACGCACTCCGATGCGGACCTGACTCGCATGCACTAAGTGGGAGGCGAACCCGACACACTCTCCGACCCGGACCCGACTTGCATGCATCATTGCGGAGGCAAACCCGACGTGAACCCGGACCCGACTTGCGTCCACCTACACGGATGCGGACCCGACGCGCGCTCGGACCCGGACTCGACTCGCGTATCCCTATGCGGATGCAAACCCGATGCGCACCACGACTCGGACCCGAGCCGCGCCCAACAAGAAGTTGGGTGGGCCCATCCTCAAGTGGGGCCCACCCGGCCCTGCACAAGGATCCGAACCCCATAGGGGGCCGGCCCCTATACTAGGATCCGAACCCCATGGGGGGGGCCAGCCCTGCACAAGGATCCGGACCCCTATAGGGTGGCCGGTCTTGCAAGAAAAAGAGAAGAACGGAAAGAAAAGAAAAGGAAAGAAAAGAAAGGAAAGGAAAGAAAAGGAAAAAGAAAATAAAGGAAAGAAAAGAAAAAGGAAAGAAAAGAAAAGGAAAAAGAAAAGAAAGGAAAGAAAAGAAAAGGAAATAAAAGAAAAGGAAAGAAAAGAAAAGGAAAGAGAAGAAAGAAAAGGAAGGAAACACCGCCATGCGCGGGGGGAGGTTGCATATGACGTCTGCTCACACGCGGATCTGCGCCGATCCCTCGATCCGACGGACAAGAAGAAGAGTCGGGTCGCCATCGATTTCGTGTGCAAAATTCGGCCATAATTACCCCGTCAGAAAAGGAAGACGAATAAAGACTTATTCCCTTCATCAATGGATGAATAAATCTTGGGCAATTATGGGGGAGATATTAAAGGGATTTAAAATTAAAACTTCCCATATCTCTCCCCCCCCCTTCGCCTATAAATAGAGGGGGAGGGGGAAGGCTCAAGGGGTCGATCGGATGGCCAGGCGACGAAGCTCTGTAGAAGAGGAGACACGCTCTTCATCGACCCAAGGCTTCACGAGGCACGGGCAAGCCTGTCCCTTCGGGATCGGCTTAGTCCATTGAAAGTCCTCATCAACTTGAAGACCCTTGCACAAGAAGATCATCCCTTCGACTCCGTGCACGAAGAAGAAAGCTCAGAGAAGAAGAACCCTTCAACTCCGAAGATGCCAGAAGCAAAGGCCGGAGAAGAAGATCGGAGCGACACCACCCCGTCGTCTCCAACACCCCTTCGACTCCGATCAAGCTCAAAAGCCCAGAGAAGAAGAACGAAGCGGCGCTACACCCGTCTCTTCAACAAAGCCTTCGACTCCGATCAAGCTCAAAAGCCCGGAGAAGAAGGGAAGCGGTGCTACACCCGTCGTCATCAATAAGGCCTTCGACTCCGATCAAGCCCAAAAGCCCGGAGAAGAATCCGACGCCATAACCGCCACCAGGTCGGTTGAAGACTGAAGACGAAGCGCGGGAGCTCTGCAGAAGAGGAGACGCTTCTTCATCGACCCAAGGCTTCACGAGGCACGGGCAAGCCTGTCCCGTCGGGATTGGCTTAGTCCATTGAAAGCCCTCATCAACGTGAAGACCCTTGCACACGAAGATCAAGACTTCAACTCCGTGCACGAAGAAGAAAGCTCGGAGAAGAAGACCCTTCGACTCCGAAGACGCCAGAAGCAAAGGCCGGAGAAAAAGCTAAAAGCGGCACTACCCCGTCGGCTCCAAAAAATCCTCGACTCCGATCAAGCTCCAAAGCTCGGAGGAGAGAAACGAAGCGTCATCAACCCGTCGCCTTCGACAAACGTCTGTGCCATCCACGAAGAAGAAAGCCTGGAGCAGACCGCCTGAAGCGTCGCTACCCCCGTCATCTTCATCAATAAAAGCCGACGCTACAACCATCGCACGGAGACCGTCGCTACCCTCGCCGTCTTCACCAACAAAAGCCGATGCTACAACCGTCGCACGAAGATCGGTGCTACCCCCACTATCTTCAAAAGCGTTCTTCGACTCCGATCACACCAAGGAAGCCCGGAGAAGAAGAGAAGTCCAGCCGACCCACAAACCGTCGAAGCACCGGAGAAGTAGCCCACGTCGTTCGAAGAAGAAGACTGAGTTGACGCTGAAGCTAAAGCCAACGCAAGAAGCCAAAGCAAAGCCCCAGTAAAGCCCGCGCCAAAGCAACGCAAGTGCCAAAGCCAAGCGACTACGTCGGCCACGAGCAAAAGCACCACATGTTCTAGCCGATACGACATGAAGTCCGGACGAACAAAAGCATCGCAAGTCTCTCCCAGCTACGTCCAAGCGCAAGCGCCGAAGCAAAGCAAAAGCCAGAGCCACGCCGGAGCCAAGCCAAAGCCAAAAAGCCGAAGCCAAAGCTGACGCCAAAAGCACGATCGACGCCGCGAACCGACGATCAAGGACGCCGAGGTCAAGCAAGGAGCGAGGAAGATATGAAAACCGAGGAACGAAGCCAGAAAACCCCTAGCCGAGAAAGCGCGAAGCACGGAAGGGACAAAGCAACGGTGGGCATTCCTTAGCCTCTCCAAAACCCTCACCCTGTAAAGACCCCTGTCCTGGGCAACCCCTTCAGAGCTCTCGCACGAACACCACGTGGAGACGCGGATCAAAGGGATCCTCCAGAAGATCTTTCCCACAATCCCCAGATCAAAACTCGCCGCAACCCGGACTCGCTACACCCGAGCCACCCGGGTCCCGGCTACACTTGTAATCTCGTTTTGCGCAATAAAGACGACCCGTACCTTTTCCGCGTATACAATGCGCGAGCAGCCTCTAGCTTCTTCCACGCCCGAACAAGGCTCGCAGTGGCAAGTGCATGCTGCTCCTCCAGTCGATGCTCCTTGTCCTCGGCCTTTGCTAGTATCAGAGGATGGTCATCTTCCATCGAAGCCCATTTCAAGCAATGAGCTTCACTGTCAACCTGGAAAGCCGCCAGGTTCTCGCAAAACTCAGGTCCCTCGAGGACCCACCAGCCATTCAAAGCATCAAGACCTTCCTCCTGAAAAGGTGCAAGCGTCACCTGGATATACTTCCGACAGCTCTCCAAAAGAAGCGCAGAAAGAAGGCCTCACGAACTACACTTTCGCCTGTCAGCCCCTGAGTGCACATGCAAGGTGGGCTCCGGTCCTGAAGACTCGAGTGCAGGAACCGCCTCCTGAACCATCACCGTGATAACAATCAGTGGTACCACCGGAGCCGAAGGAGAAGCTATAGAGGAGTCTGTTCTCTCCCTACACTGGAGACCTCATCCTCCTCCCCAAAGCCCAACTGCTCTATGTCAATATCGTCCAGGTTGATAGCACTGCCGGCAAAACCTGCTCCACACGCTCCCAAAAGCTCCAAGTTATCCCAAGATACATCCAGCCCGCTACTCTCAATCAACGTCGCTCCGATGGGAGAGCATTCATGCCCAACCCCCTTGGGGGCAGACTCGCAGTCCAATCCAGCAGAACCTGCCAAAATGAGAATTAAACAACTCAGGCAACGGAAAAGGAGTACAAGCAAAGAAATTCATGAGTAACTAGAAGCAAGAGATACCTGCGGCGTCCGATGAAGCTACCCCAGAAAGAGAAATTACCTCATCGGCAAAAAGCCCTGGCTCTCCCTCTCGAGCTGGCTCTGCCTCATTAGTGTCATCCAAAGCAGCCTCACACAAGAGATCCAACTTCCTTCTCTTGGGATAAGCACGCCCACTCCAAGAAGTCTGAGTCTCAGGAAGACTCTGAACCTTGGTAGACGGAGCCATCTCGACTTCTTGCACAGAAAGAGAAGCCCGGGAAGTACTCTCTCGATGACCACAAGATCTCTCTGATCGTCGCTCCTTGGACCAAAGACGGCGATCCTCTGACCCCGCCAAAGAGTCAAAAGAAAAGTCAGCCCGGTCGCTGCTAACAAGGACGTCCAGTGGAAGGCTAGCCAGGAAGGAAAGCACTGACTCGTTGACCCAGCAGCGATACTCAGGAGTTGCAGCATCCTTTCCGCCCGACTTGATCCCCGGTGAGAAAATACACCCAGTAAATCGATCATAAAGTGCTCCCCAGAGGCGGTACGCTTCCTGCGGAGTGTAACGTGACTGCATGCGCAAAGGAGTCCCTGGCAACTCCTGGCGGAAACCCTGCTGTCGAGCAAACCGATGGGGAGAGTACCGTGCCACCTCCACTGCATCCCCACGACGCCAAACGAGATACCCGGGCTTGCAACTCACCATACTCCAGTACAAGTGCTCGGGCATCTCCGCCCCATCACATACCAAGGATCTTGTAGAAGGTGCAAATGCATTCTCCGATACAAATTCAAAGTCAAAAGGGCCCATACGTCTCAACCACTCTCGGGCACTGGGCTTCGGACGCTCCCATACGTAATAAGCGTTCATCACACCTCCCACACAAGGAAGAAAGGGCACCGAGGTCGAAGGTCCAAGCGCTGCAAAGATCCCCTTCAGAAAGTGGAGCCCAATCCAACCATAGAGGTAATGCAGGGGGCAAAAGGAACTGGCCCTGCCTACTTCCCCTCTTGCATTATCCGCACTCGATAAACTCCAGTATGTTCCACTAAGCCCTTGGTACAACGAGCAGAGGATCGCCGGCGCCAGGTCAAGAAACTCTCCATTCACCATCCGAGCAGCTGCAAGGAAGGTCCCAGGGTGTATCACATCCCCATTCCAGGGCAGAGCAAAGCAGCAAAGAAAAAGTACCAACCCCGCTGACCAGTAAGTAGCACGCCAGGCATCGCTGCATTCCTCAAGTCCCAAAACCTCCCAGGGACGTTGCGCCCCGGCCATGGAGCACCATTCTTTCCTCAGAGATTCAATCGGTCGCCGGAAAGTGCCAGGTGTCGGTCTCTTTGACAATGCATACCTCCATATCGGGTGACTCGAAGGGGGGGCGTGGCGATATTCTCCTCGAAACCAGAATTCCACCCAAGCTGAGTGGAGTACTCGATCTGACTGCTCATGTGCTGCTATAATAGCGTATGCCTTAAAAAGCAAAAGGCAAAAGTCAGGAGACTCGTTTGGATCCGTCAAGACTTCTAAAGAACGAACCTCCTCCTGATAGTAGCTCCGAACTTCTGGACATCCAGAGATAATATGCACGTCACGAAGGGTGATCCCGATTTCACCAGCTCCGGTCAAAAAAGGGATGGTCTCAGGGCACCACTGCTCACAAAGGGCCCGGTACATACCGTCTGGTCGGTTGTACTCCCAACAAGCCGGCTCCACAAACCTCGCCAGACGCTCCATCCCTGGCTCTGCCTCCAACGCGCCAGACAGCTCTCTCATCCAGTCTCAAAAACCTCCCAGATATGTGACATCTCCACGCGATTGAATCTCCACACCCCATCGCGTACGGCGGGAGCATATCTTCAAAGCAACAACGAGGACCAGAATTGATTCCTCGCCAGTGTGGTGGAACGACAACCCCAAACTCGGTCGAACGATCTGCCACGAAGATCCTTCATCAGTAAGGATGCACTCCCCAAGTTTCAGCATGCGACAAGAACCGTCGGCTACGCCATCCTCACAAACTCGCTTATGCGTCGAAAGCTGAAGTACTGATAGTCTGGCCTCCTGTCTCGAAGCATGGTGGTTGAAGACTTGCGCAAAAGGGAAACGAAGATGCGTACCCCCGTGGGAGACCGCATCGATGATCCAGCCAGAACTCGGAAAACTCTCGTAGCACCGAGACCTAAAAAAAAGAGGGAAGAAGACAAAGCCCAAGTCAGATAGCAAGAAAAGTACAAGACGAATACAGAGAAAAGTGATAAAAAAAAACCGCCGGCCCCATCAGTAAATGAAGGAAACGAAGGGGGGATATAAGCAAAAAGCCGCCGGCCCTATCAGTAAATGAGGGAAAGAGAGGGGGGCCACGGCAAAAAGCCGAGACTCCCTCTCTCCTGTTAAAACCCGCAGGGGGGGTGCTGCCGGCCTCGACCAACGCCGGCCACCGCATCGGCCACCAGCCCGCCGTGCCCGCCGCTCCCCGCGCGCGCTCCCACCGCGCTGACGCCGCCGTTCTCCGCGCACGCGCCCACGCGCTGCCGCCACGGCTCCCCGCGCGCTCGCCCGCCGCGCCCGCGCCGGCCGCCGCGCCCACCGCCTCCTGCGCCCGCACCGGCCGCCAGCCCGCTGAGCCCGCCGTGCCCCGTGCGCGCGCGCCCACCAGCCACCGCCCCGGCCCGCTCTCTCCGGCCCGCGCCCTCCTACCGCGCCAGCCACCGCAGCCCCACCGCCGCTGCCGCTGCTACTACCGGCCCGTGTGCCCGTGCCCTCTTGCTGCGCCGGCCGTCGCAGCCCAGCACTGCCGCTGCCGCGCCATGCGAACCAGAAGAAGAAGAAGAAGGAGGAGGAGGAGGAGGAGTACCACCTCGCCTGCGACGCTCCGCCCTCCACGATCCGGCGATCTCCTCTCCTTCTCGAGCTCCATGGCATGACCACCTTCATCCTCCGCATCATCGTCGCGAAGCAAGAAACCCTAGCAAGAGCCTCGTCTCCAAGCCGCCGGGAATCGTCAACAATGAAGAGAAACAAAAAACGGGGGTCTTTATAAAGACCTAATCCCACACGAATACGTGACTCAAGTCCAAGTGCTACGCGTTTCCCACGGGCGCACTCAAACTTGAGGGGGCATTTATGGGCATCGAAATTAGCCCACGGGTCGAACCCAATTCGCACACGTAAAATAGGCCCGCATCCAACGGCCTTTGGGTCGAACCCGACTCACACACGTAAACTTAGCCCACACACAACGGCCCGCATGCAACTCGGCCCACACACAACGGCCCACATGCGCAACTCGTCCCACTCACAACGGCCCGCATGCAACTCGGGCCACACACAACGGCCCACATGCGCAACTCGGCCCATACACAACAGCCCGCATATGTGAAACTTGGCCTGCATACAACGGCCCGCATGCGAACTCGGCCCACGTACGAACTCAATTCGCGCGCCATGGCCCGACCCAAAGCAAACGGGTCCCACCGGACCCGCAACTCGAACACAAAGAGGGGGGCCCATCGGCTCCCCCTTTTTTTTGAAAACCGTGCCCCCTCCCCATGGGGAAGTGGGGCCGGCCATAAAGGAAAAGAAAAGAAAGAAAAAAGAAAAAGAAAAGAAAAAGAGAAGAAAAGAAAAGAAAAGGAAAAAATGAAAACCGCCTCGATACGGGGGGAGGTGGCGTGGACGTCTACGCAGCCGTAAATCCGCGACGATCCCTCGATCCAACGGACAAGATGATGTTGTGTCGCCATCCGATCCAAAAGTGCAAAAAAATAACAACTCAATCTTCAAAGATTGAGTCACATCTAGCCCGTAACCACCCCAACTAAAAAGGAAGGGATTGAGTTTGTTTCCCCGGATAAAGGAACAATATCTTGATGGTTATGGGGGGAGATATCGGATGAAACAAAAAGATTTCAGCCATATCTCCCCCAACTGTCCCGTTTTGCCTATAAATAGAAGGGGTGGGGGAAGGCACAAGAGGTCCGAAGGCTGAAGACGCAAGGGCTCTGCAAGAGAAGCTCCAACGCTCGAAGACCGAAGGCTTCACGAGGCACGGCAAGCACGTCCTACGGGAATCCTTGGCCCTTCAAGTCCTCATCAACGTGAAGACCTTGCACTCGAAGATCAAAGCTTCGACTCCTCGCACGAAGAAGAAAGCTTGGAGAAGAAGACCCGGAGTTGTCATCACCCCGACTGCTCCAACGATCTTCATCAGCTCCGAAGACGCCATAAGCAAAGGCCGGAGAAGAAGATCGAAGCCGACAAAACCCGTCGTCTTCAACAAAGGCATCAACTCCTCGCACGAAGAAGAAAGCCGGGAGAAGAAGGCCTGAAGCCGGTGCTACCCCTGTCGTCTTCGTCAACAAAAGCCGACGCTACAACCATCGTGCGGAGATCGGTGCTACCCCTGCCGTCTTCATCAACAAAAGCCGACGCTACAACCATCGTGCGGAGATCGGTGCTACCCCCGCTATCTTTATCAATAAAAGCCGACGCTACAACCGTCGCACGAAGATCGGTGCTACCCCCACCGAAAAGCCAAGCCGACGCCACAACGTCGAGGAAGCCGGAAGAATAAAGAAGCCTTGAGGAAGTAGCCATCGCCGTTCGAGAAGAAGATCGAGTCAAAGCTAAACCCAAAGCCAACGCAAGAAGCCAAAGCAGACGCACCGGTAAAGCCCGCGCCAAAGCAACGCACATGCCAAAGCCAAGCAACTACGACGGTCACGAGCAAAGCACCACACGTTCTAGCCGATACGATGCGAAGTCCGGAAGAACTAAAGCATTGCAAGCCTCTACCCGCCTACGTTCAAGTGCAAGCGCCAAAGCAAAGCAAATGCCAGAGCCACGCCAAAGCTACGCCAAAGCCGAAAGCTAAAGCCAAAGCCGACGCCAAAAGCACGATCGACGTCGCGAACCGACGATCAAGGACGCCGAGGTTGAGCAAGGATCGAGGAAGACACGAAGACCAAGGAGCGAAGCCCAAAGCCTCCCTAGCCGAGAAAGCGTGAAGCACGGATGGGACAAAAGCAACGACGGAAACTCCTTAGCCTCTCAAGAAACCCTCACCCTGCAAAGACCTCTGTCCTGGGCAACCCCTTCAGAGCTCTCGCACGAATACCACGTGGAGACGCGGATCAAAGGGACCCTCCAGAGAATCTCTCCCACAATCTCCTGATCAACACTCGCCGCACCCAGACTCGCCACACCCGAGCCCCCGGGTCTCGGCGCACTCTGTAATCTCGTGTGATTCGCAATAAAGACGACCCGTATCTTTTTCCGCGACCACAGTAGCATAAACCTGCATGTAGTTATATTGTTTAAACTTTAATACTTTATATAGATTTAATAATATAAGGGAATTTGAAAAATATACCTTGGAATTGGATATTGATCTTCTATCTGGCATTGATTACACCAAAATATAGAGTTTTGTTTTTGAACCTTCTTTCGACATTCGCGATATGACTCATAGAACCATCCAAAATTGTTTATGATGCTAGATATTGTTGCTTTGCAAGTAAATATAGTCTCCTATTTCATAAATTGCTTAGTAATAAACCATTATAGTTGTGAAATAAAAATGTATTATACACAAATTTGTGACCCAAGTATGAATCAAATACATAAATCAATATTTACTTGGTTTTTATTTTCTCATCTTAATTCTGAAATAGTTGCTAATGAGTGTCGATTAATAAACATCAATTCTTTATCAGGTATGATAACCTTTTCTTGAGTAACCATATTTTCAGTATGGTAATTCGTTGTAGACATACTGATAAGCAATATATAACCTTAGTAAGTCCAAAAATAATTTTCATAGGAATTTTAATTATATGCATTTACCTTTCAATTAGCTCGATTACTTCAGGTATTTGTAAATTAACGTAAATCTTTATGGCATTGGTTGAAGACAATGAATATTCACCTATAATAACATAAAAATTATATTTATAAGAATGGTTAGGTTTATAAATGTAAATTTGATAAGAAATTAAATAACTTTTAAATAATTTACCTCTAAATTTCTTGACAATTGTTGAGGTCACTATTAGTATGACAGGCTCCAAATTTTCCAAACAAATATCGTCTTGTATTTGAGTAGTTGCTCCAGCCCAAAGTGTTATGCTAATGGATTTTTGGCTATTAATATATCAAGCTTTTAGATGTATGATAAATTTATATAACATTTAAAAAATTTATTGTTAAGAAGAAGATATTATACTATTTATCTTGTAAACAATGGTTCTTCTTTTCACCATAGAATTCCTTGCTTCCACCTCGGTTATTGAGCTAATTTTGGACAATCTTCCAACAACATCTACGTATAAAAGGTAAAATTGTAAAGAAATTATTTTATAACTTGTAATGAATATATTCATTCATTTGTATAAAAGAAAAATTTTTAAAATAAAGTTTAAAGGATTACCTGTAAGATAGGTGTCCACTTGATAATGACTTGGTACATCATTATATTCAACGAATTGAAAATTTTTTCTTTTAAAACTAAGAGCTTCATCAATAACTTGTTTCACCATAGTTGACATAATGAAGTTGATCATATAAAGATTATGTACTGGCCTAAAATTATTTTTGTTTGGAACAACCTTAAAGTTTGTAATAAAATAGATATGTCCTTCCTGAAGTAGAGGTCTGTAATATCTAACTTGGTTCTTTCTGATAAAAGCATGAATGTGGTCTCCCTGTAAGAAAAATACAAATTGTTATTGTAAATTAGATCAAACGAAATAATTAGATTAAATAACCATGGTATACTTACATTCTCGTCTAGAAGTACCATATCAAGACCAATTAGATCATTATTGTTTTTCACGTTGACAGCATCCCATAATCTTGTGAGCTTTACTTTGATTTTTCAATTTTCTTTGCTCGGAGATATTTCGTTGATGCATTAATGTCCAATTGTCATTGCTAATTATTTATGCCTATAAAACTCAAAGTGATATAAATGACATAAGACTTTGCTAGGAAGTGATATAGAGAAAATGACAATTTCATTTAATTTTTGATTTAAATTACAATACCTCTTTACAAGTTATTGAATACTTCTTTGTATACAATGTTTCGAGTGTAACATGAATCTTCACCTTCACTATTTTCAATTAAAAACTTCAGGCCTTGACGTGAGGTGACACGGGAAGCAACTACGTACAATTGCCCATGGCTAAAACTGGTTTCCGTAAATAAATACCAACACTTTTGAATGTTTGACCTTGACTTTTATTGATTGTTATTGCAAAACAAACCTTTATCGGAAACTATCTTCGCTTTAGAATAAATGACCATTTGGATTCAGATGGAGACATTACTATTCTTGGAAGAAAAACCTTAGATCCAATATGACTGCAAGTGACTATCTTTGCCTCAATAACCTTTGCTGCAAGTTGAGTTACTATCAATCTTGTATCATTGCATAGTCCACCAATTGGATTGATATTTCGTAGAAGCATTATTGGAACTCCAACCTTCACTTCGAGCTCATGCTTAGGGATTTCTGGAAAATTTAGAGTGTTCAAAACCTCAATGGGATATAATATATCTTGCTCTTGAATTCCGAATGTCGAGGGACGGATTTTATCAGCACTTAAATACTTGTGTACTTCACCAGGGATAGAAGAAAGAATATAGGAGTTAATGGTGTCCACACTATCATTAGTAGGAGCTAGTATGGCTCTATGTTGAAGATATTCAGCTTCTTTGTAGTTTGCCAGAAAATTTGGATAAGTGATGTCAATAATTTGATTGATTGGATTATCTCCTGATAGAATAAGTAAGTCATCTGGAATCTTTATCCATGATGGTTCATCTTCATTAGTGAATGAAATAACAGGTAAATTTCCATCTCCTAGGTCCAATATCCATTTACTAAAATTTGACATGGATTCCATAGATGATGAGTCAGTTGATGCGGGTCGTAACCAAATATTGATAGTCAGGAAGTAAAGACGACAATCATTCCATAATTTTGATCTATTAATTGCGGCATCAACAATGTCTTCTCTTTTTCCTTTAGGAACAACTGGTAATATTTGTCTGAAGTCACCACCCAAGACAAATACCTTACCGCCAAAAACCTTTTCATTTGCATTTTCTATATCAAATCGCAATATATCTTTGAATGTTCGATCAACCGCTTCGAAAGCATACCTATGGTCCATAGGTGCCTCATCCCAAATAATTAAACTAGCTTTGCGAATTAACACTACTAGTTGAGATCCTTGAGAAATATAGCAAGATGAGTTATCATCAAGCTAGATTAATGGCTATTTTGAATCTAGAATATGCTGTCCTTCCACCAGGAATCAATAACGCTGCTATTCCAGAAGATGCCACTGCTAGAACAATTCTTTCTTGTGAACGTACCCTTGTTATTATTGTTTTCCATAAATATGTTTTGCCTGTTCCTTCATTGCCGTAGATAAAGAAAAAGACCGCCTTCATTATTGTCATAGGCATTTATAACAGATTGAAGACAGATTGTTGTTCAATATTGAAGTCGTTATATAAATATAGATGATCATTTGCTAATTGATGTATATCATAATCAAGTTCTTCTAACATCAATCTATTATTAGAATCTTCCAATGAAAACATATCTGGAAAAGGTATAGTTGGAAAATCCTTTATGGACTTTTGACTCTTATTTAGTAGCTTCTCAATTTCATACAAAGTGTAGTTTTTCAACTGTGAATCAGTTAAACGAAGGTCTTCGTAAGCTAATATTCGTCTTTGTCTATATAATATATCATCAGAAAGTAATGGCCAATTCTTATCCCATAATTGAAATGGGTCTGAAACTTCACAAAATAATAGTATTGTAACAAATATTTCTCTCAATTGCTGTCCCGTTGACCAAAATGAAGCTTGTGAAATTGCTTCATGCCACTCATTATCACTGTCCAAAAGCCCAAGTGCATAGCATGCTGATTTAAAAGTTGGATGAATTATTCCATTAATGCTTCTGATCTCTTCAAAACATCTTGGATCTTTAATAATATTTAATTGCATTCTAAGATAAAATCTCTCACCTGAAGTAGGATGTGCATAGAATACACGACCTATACATCTTCCAGATTTTCTTCTAGTCCAAATTTTATCCATTTTTTGCCATACCCATTTGGTTAGGAAATCGGCATATGTCAATTCTCTAGCATCTTCATATAGAGCATTTGTTTGCATCCATTCAGTAAACATCGTTTTCTCAATATCAAATATGTTTATTACGTTGTCCAATCCTTCACGATCTTGAAAGATAATATTTTGCTCATCTGAAAGATGAAAATTTAATCGCTCAACTCCTGGGTCATGGAATTGGATGTCAAACTCAAAGATCCTCCAAGATGCTTCAGAAGCAGATATATATCTACAATCCAAGTAGGTTTTGATTTTATCAACTTGACGAACCACTTCACGACTATTAATCCTATCATTTGATATGCTCTCCTCAATTACAATAGTAGCTCTATCTGGTCCTTTGTTAATATACTTGAATAAATATTTAATGGACCTTGATTGATTGCACCATTCAATATTAATATGAGCCTGGTACTTAACAACCAAGTCAATATTAAAAAGAACAACAAATCTGTTATCAATACTGATTTCATTTTTGACAGCTTGATTATCATTGTTTCTTCTTCTATAAATGGGAAAACCATCTTCAGTTATAGTAGTCTCATTATAAAAAAAATTTGGATATTGCTTTGAATATTTTCTATTTATCATACACGGTGACTTTGGATTTAAAACACCACATGGACCGTGAATCATATATTGCACAACTGTTTCATATCCAATTGGATCTATATCTTTATCGGGTAACTTTGCAGAAATTATGTTATCTATTTTAGACGTTGTTGGATATTTGTCTTCGAGATTGAGGAATAATAATATATGAGCATGTGGCAAACCTCTCTTCTGGAATTCTATTGTATAAATTACTGCAAAAAAAATATAGCAAAAAATTATTTATTTAATATAACTTTACAACTTAACAAATATGTATGAAGGAAGTCATAAGTGACATGAGCATACCTGCTTTAACTCTTCCAAAATACGATCCATGACGTAAATCCCTTATTAATTAATCTAATTTAATTTTGAAAACTCTAGCAATAATATCAGGCCTATCCTCTAGGTTTTGACCAGGTATCAGTTCAAAAAAATTTCTTACTTCTGGCCATTTGGGATTGCATATGAATGTAAGAAATAAATCAGGTGGACCAGCCCATTTGCAAATTGCCATTGCATCTTGGTAATTTTGAATCATATATTTCGGGCCACCGATGAAGCTTGGTGGTAATATGATTCTTCGTCCAACTAAAGCAGCATCTGTGTCTCTTCTAAGAACAGAATCTTTCAATCCTTTGTATAGCTCAGCTCTGAGTTTAGTCTGATTATTTCTTACCCATGATAGTCTCTCCCACTCAATATATGTGTATGCATCGACAATATATTGCTGGAATAGTCTGCCGCCTCGGAGTAATGTTTGGCCTTCATTTGTTCATTGATTAATTCTGAATGCGTAGTATTCCCGCATAGATACACGATTTCTCTTCCCTATTCTCCTTCCATGAACAGCTCTGTACATTATATCAATTCTATAACCGTCTTCTGCATAGGGGAATAAAATTGGATATTGCATTGCCATAAAAGTAGGATGTAATTCTGTTATTTAATGTAATCCAGTTGATCTATCATCAATAATAATATCTCTGTTGGCATTAGAATCATGAATATCTCCAACAACTAATACTGCAACTTTTGAAGAGGTTGGCAAATTATACTGTCTTCCATCTGTTAGTCTTGTTCCAATAAGACGCACACGAACATTAAGAAAGTTCGTCTCATGGAATCGTTCTCTTGCCATTCTGAAGACTTTCGCAAGTTCATTATATTCATCTATCATCTTCAATAATCCTTCAACAATATTTGGATCCAAACCTCTAACATTGTCATTACGCCCTATAACATTTATTCGATTTGCCACTTCATTTTCTGTATCATATATATACAATTGTGCAAACCTTGGGCTTTCACCAGGATTTGGAAGTAAGAAACCAATTTTATGATAATTTTGACCACTGATACGGAATACATATGGTCCACCACCATTGTTTATATATTTATCAATAGAACCACCCATAGAAGTGAATGCAAACATTGAGTTGTATGCTCTTATATTATCCTTAAAATTTCTTGAACGTGAATCACCTTCATGATTTAATAGCTGATCTAAAAACTCAGTGGTTTTCTTTAGAAGCGGTAGTTCAACCTTCCCATCTTGGCAGCAAATAGAAAATTTTGGATTGGTAGGATGTTTAGACTTTTCAGTGCGTTCTTCATACCAAACAATAGCGCCACAATAAAAGCATACTTCATTTGGCTTTCCAAAGTCCCATGGTTGTGTAAAGATCCCTGATTATATACAAATAAAAATTAATATCAATAATAATATTGTATACCAATTTGGAATATAAATTATATTTATAAACTTGGTATACGTACTTCTTGCGTAGTGTTGAAGATATTAGCTTCTATTGGATTCTGTGTTGTTCTCACCAATTATAATTGCAACAGGATCATCTATTTGTATACATTAATAAAAAAAAACAAGTTATTAATTTGTTTTTGTTATGATTTAAAATTATAATATAAAATATATTTCTTTAGTAATGAAAAAAAAAATTATACCTGTGTTTGATATTGATATTTCAGTGATATTAGAATGAGATCTTATTCCACGAAATCTTCTTGAGCTATTGCTTCCTCTAGTATGTGTCATATTCCTTCTTTGGTGATTTGATGTTTAATCGCTTTCCATTGTATTTCGTTCAGTAACGAATGTTTGTGAATAGTTCGTAGGGAAGATTGATGTAGTTGGTGTTTCAAAATATTACTCTATAGTCGCACGCGTGAGAATATTAGTTGGTTCACATATTTCTCGAAGTGAATAACTATATGATTGATTAATATTTGAACGACGATTTGATAAATAAATACTTCTATCTCTTCGTTGTGCTAAAACAAATCTCCTCAGTTGTCTATCTTTTCTAGCTTCTCTGATACGATGATCATGATACATTCTGATATTTAAAAAATAAAAAAATTAATATTATATTAGAGAAAGATTTACATATTTATAAGATTATATAATATATAGAATAATAATTAATAAACATTGTTAAAAAATTAAACAATATAATACAAAAAGCAATATTCAATGATTAAAAAAAAAAGTAACATATGCAAAAGGAGATATTTTAGACATAATAATGATAAAATAAAAATATAGCTTGAAGAAATGGAATGAATTCAATGATTAAAGTAAATAGAGCAGAAGGTCGATGTTACCTAAATGTGCTTCTTAAATATAGAGAACGTTCTTGTGCTTTTGAGACAGTAAATATAAGGAAAAGCCTGAAATAATAAGAAGGTAGAAGAATGAAACTCCATAATGAATATATAATTTTTTAATATTAAAACTCATTCATATCCATTTGAATATCAAATAAAATCTTATGATCTCTATGAAAAAAATTAAACAAATTCTCGCTTTGTCATTTATTAACGTCACAACATCAAAACATACACTGGTATTGAAGCAATTGATTATGTGTATATAATTTTATGCTAAATTATTTCCTCCTAGTGCACCTATGGCCATTGTTAATATTCTATTTTATCTTTGATATTCAAAATTTAAGCTTCAAAAATTGATATTAGGGTATAATTTGTAAGATTGTTGTGAGTAGAATTATCTTTGAGATGGCTCATGTTTTCATTCAACTCAAAGAGTGTAAGTCATAGTTGGAAAAAAAAATTAGCTAGAGGGTTGTTTGTGTGAACATATAAGAAGTTTAGTAGTGCAAATCATAGCTGAAACATTTATAGAGGTTGAGCAAGCAGTGAAAGCCTTGAAAATTAGAAGGGGATTAGACAATCGGGCCAGGTTTAGTTTGAACTTCTTATGAATGAGAATTTGAGTTTTTGGCAGGATTGAATCATGGAGACAGTAAATATAAGGATATTTCTGAAATAATCAGAAGATAGAAGAATGAAATTCTATAATGAATATATAATTTCTTAATATTAAAACTCATTCATATCCATTTGAATATCAAACGAAAGCTTATTATCTCAATGAAAAAAATTAAATGAATTGTCGCTTTGTCATTTATTAATGTCACAACATCAAGACATACGCTGGTATTGAAGTAATTGATTATATGTATATAATTATATGCTATATTTTTTTTCTACTATTGCACATATGATCATTCTTAATGTTCCATTATATCTTCGATATTCAACATTTAAGCTTCTAAAATTGAATTAGGGTATAAGTTGTATAAGTTGCAAGATTGTTGTACGTAGAATTATCTTTGAGTTGGCTCATGCTTTTTCTTCATCTCAAAGAGTGATGTTGATCGAATGGTGTAAATGTTAGATAAATTGTATTGTCAAATGCACAATATACTCGGTATGTAAGTGATAGCTGAAAAAATAATTAGCCAGCAAGTAATAGCTGAAAAAATATTTAGCCAGAGGATTGTTTGTATAAACATATAAGAAGTTTAGTAATGCAAGTCATAGGTAAAAAAATTTATAAAGGTTGAGCAAGTAGTGAAAGCCTTGGAAATTAGAAGGGGATTAGACATTTGGACCAGGTTTAGTTTGAACTTCTTATGAATGAGAAGTTTGAGGTTTTTGCGGGATTACATCATGGAGCTTAAGGTGCATACTTGCTGATTACACATGGTTGAATTTAAGTTTGATTTTGAAAAGGCTTTGGACAATGTTGGGGGGAATTTCTCAATGAAGATATTTGGAATTTTAGGTTCTTAGTTATATAAATTTTATAATATTAGATCTCGTGTACAGCGAGTATAGGTCAGATATTCAATCAACATCTTAAGAGGATACTCTTATATATTTATGCTGAAATTTTACACTACCTATTATATCTTTATTTGACGTAAAATATTTACAGTCATTAGGTTGCTTATTAAGTCTGCATTTTATACTCTTATATATGGTGAATATCATAAAGGGACTGATATGAATCGCGCGAAGGACGTCATTAGGTATGCAGTTGACTCATTATGATTCTAGTGGCAATAAATTTTGTTGAGATTAAACTATTTTAAAACTAAAGAAACCCTCCAATTTGATACGAGGACCATGATGTTGGACCAAAGAAGGTAATATTACAGTCAATACTTAAATAGCTAGCAATCAATTTATCATATAAAGCTAAATAGTGATCGAAGGTGTAAGCGGCGTATTGAAATGAAATTTTTTCTATAAAATTAGCAAATGGAGGGTTGGATCAAAGTCAATTATCCCCTAAAACTTGGTCCCCTATTTTCAACCCCTTAGCATTTTAGTTATAGTACGTATGGTAACAAATTATAGCATTTTAGTTATAGTATATATAAATAACTCATCAAGCAATTGAATAATCATCATTGACAATCTTCACTAAATATGAATGAATGGTGACGAATGATTCATAAAGCCAACTCCATATAAATAGACATGGCTGTATGGTTGATAATAACCATTTGTACTCTTAACTACTTTGAAAGAACTCTTTGAAAGCTTGGTTCACTCATATATGATAATTCATTAATGGCATCAACACTCTCTACTGGTTGATGTACCAAAAAAACAACTTCTTTATTGGTTGATTTCTGACATGGATGTATTAACTTCTTTATCAAATTCAATATATAAGGTTTGTAAGTCATTTATGGGTTATATATCCATGAACAATTCTATTAGAATGTACTATAGAAAAAGAAGACAAAATAAAAACTTACCCACTACGAAAAAATTCATCCGCTCATGCTTCTAGATGATATGGACGCATCACGATTTAAACATGCATCACACTAATCACTAATTTATGTTTATGTGATCAGGATGCAACTTGATCAAGGGAGTGCTACAAAGATAATAACGGATGTTTTAGTTTATGAATTTATTCCAATAAGCAATGTCTTGAGCTGGAGATGAACACCCTTCATTTGCTGATTCATTGTGGATTTCTTCATTTGGTGATTCATTTGGCATCACAAAATTTCTTTACTTACCCACATTGATCTTCTTGTAAAAGTTCAATGGATGAAGTTTTTTACTAAACATTTGAGTTCAGCAAGGAGCAACCATGATTAGGACAATGTTTTAGTGTCAAAATATATATCAACGAAACAAAAGTAGAGTTTTAACTAATAAATCTTTAAAATTACATAAGGTGAGTACAAATTATTTGGACATAACAGAAATTATAGTCTCTAATTTTGATTAGACGATTCTTCTTTGTTGGTAATTAGTCCTTCATGTAGCCTCTTGTTTTCTTCTCGTAGGATCTTTATTTCTTCAGATATTTCATCCAAGTGCTCCTCTAGTCGTCCGTTGTAATACTGAAGTAGCTGCAAATTCTCAGAATTACAATCTTTAATATGAAAATCATATGCATCTCTCATAAATTGAATTGTCTTTTTAGCTGCTGATTGTTCTAAATCTGCTTTCTTCTTCGATACCTTTCCTCTAAACTCATACGGAATATCTTGAAGGTAAATTTCTGCGGTAGCATAGAATTCTCCTTCTTTTATGGTATAACCGTATTTCACAGGGGCACACTTCAACTTGATCAGTATTTCATTTAATAAGTTTTTGTATGAAACTGAGAATTTGATGCTTTTATAGTCGAATATTGGTATTTTCTTCATCACTCGAGGATCTAAAAAAGATATAAGATATAAGATATAAGATTTAATATAAATGCATCTGATGTGCAAATACACGACTTCTCAATGTATTAAAAAAAATTTAAAGATAGAAAGCATAACCAAAAGAAATCGTAAAGAGAAGAAAGTGAAAAATGTTATTGATTATTTATCGAATGAATCAGAGAAATAACAATGTTCAATTTTAAAAATCAAGTATGTAACAAAAGTTGAATTATCATGGTAACAATTTTCACAAATGACCCGTATATTGCATGATAATGATCTTCAGTCGTATGTCATGAGCCTTACATATCCAATATGGATGAGCATGGATTGATGGTTATAGTTACATGCACGATATCAGTACTTTTCGGTTTATCTAATTTATTATTAAAAATTTTCTAATCACAATCGATATGCAATCATTGTAGTATGATTTGTTTGTTTATTAAGGATTTATAAGTTACAAATATTAGAGTGTATTTAATACTGATAGTGAGTTTGTATTCAATGATTTAAATATATACCATGTGCAAGATACAAAAGATCAAAATATTTCGTGAAATATTTCGGTTATCCAATTTACTGAAATGCAATATTTCAGTATATTTCATGAAATATGCTATTTTTTTAGGTGGTAAAAAATATTTTGAAATCATTATTTAAAATCTTGATCACGTGAATATATAGCACTTAGTAACATGATGAGATGTTAGTTTTTTGGTTACTTTTTCATTTGTTCTTCATGTGTTATGTGATTGCTGGGTATGGTAATAGGTTTATGTCACTTCCTAAAATCATTATGTTTGCTATTTTTTACAAAGTCTTTTCCAAGTCGATTTTTTGATACAATTCGGCTTGGATGTGATGAATTGCGTATGGAAAACAGAGACAAAATATAGAAGAAAAAAAAAATGGTATACCGCATGTATATGGAATGTTGTTACAACCAATATAACACATATCATAATTACAGTATGATCTTACAAAATTTGAGTGAAATATTACAGATCATGTTGCAGTAGAACTGCTGCAATAGCAGGAATAATCCGGGTAAATAGATGGTTTCTAGAAAAAAAAAATTCATACAAAGGAAAGTCAATAAAGATATATTAACTAAAATAAATGCAATGAAAAGCATAAAATTATAAACAGAAAGCCACCTACACACAATAGGGAGAAAAAATTTAGAAGAATAAAAACAAATATGCTACTACTACCATACCAAAGTGAAGTTGATTGCTTGGGATTACAATACAACATGTCAAAGAAAATATGTCCCACCTTAATGTTTGTTGAGACCAATGGAGGTTTGAGTTATAAGCCCAAAATCTACTATGAGAGGGAATTACAGGCATTCATAATTTCCCAAAATCAAATTTTGCGCGAGTAAGGAGGATTTTATCTCTCCTTTGCATAATCATCTCAAATAGCATGACATAACAACAAATTAAAATGGAAAAAACCCAATATTGCGAGAAACGGCAACCCAATCAGCAGACAATATGATCTGACTTAAATAAAAACATAAATCTAAATAAAAAAAGAAAATCTCGATTAATAGAGTTGCATCGAACAACACAACATACACACATTAAAAGATGCATCAGGGAACAGATTTCAACAAATCAAACCCTTGGTACATTCATGGAACCATTGGATACTTCCAAAAAAAAAAAAAGTGATGCAAGAGCAGTACAGGGTACACCATACATGAGTACACCTAGTCCTCCGATAAACCTATTCAGGAGTCCAAGATGCAACATAGTCGCAATTTTTTGGAAAATGCGTTCTATGATGGTTCAACTCAAGTACTAAAACCAAGTAGGTAAGATGTTTTTTATCGAATTTCAGAATATTTGCATTATCAAATTGCAGGAAAAAGAGACTCGAAGAGATGAAAAACTACGGTTCACTTGTAAATGCTCCTTTCTGGAAATATACAATGAACAAATTCTAGATCTTTTAGAACCGGCTTCTTTCAATTTACAGGTAGACTGGTAGGATTATTGAGTCTCTCTCTTCTTCTGTTGCTCACTGTTAGACTTATATTGGCGTGAAGTTTCATACTTGAGATTAATTTTGTTAACGACAAAAAGAAATTACCACCTTTTTATTTTATTGCAAAATTGTTTCTCTTCTGAAGAACTTTATAGCTTAACATGCTAGTTCGATATAGTTGAAGGTGCATGATAGACATTCTCATGCACCAGCTTCTTTCCATAATCTTCTTGTTTTTTTTTTCTTTTTGGTTTTTATTGAAGTTTCAACCATGAACATAAAGCATTGCTAGAGTTTTGCAAATTAGAGAAGATGCAAAGAAAGGCATTCATGTGGAGAATCTCACAGAATTTGAAGTTTCTAGTGCCCGTGATGTTATACAACAGCTTATTCAGGTGTCTTACTTCTTGTGGAGTTGGTAATTATACGATAGAATTTTGGCTAGAGATCATAAGTAGTTCGGACTTTGGAGCAATATTGTAATATGGGCTAATCTGGTTATATTTGCTTGGCTTTAGTCAACTGTGGAGTTTACAATATCACCTGCTGCGAGATTCTTGACTTTTATATATTGAGATGATATCACTTTTATGTCTGACAGTACCATAATGCAAATAAATTAACCAAACCATGCTAATGTTCTTGCATGGTACCAATTTGTAAACCAATATCATTCTCATTGATCATGTTCTTCCATTCGAATTAAAGTTGATGTGTAGTTTACATAGGACTTTATATGATTGCCTTCTAAATATTTTTATCAGGGAGCGGCAAATAGAAAGGTGGATGTACAAATATGAACCGAGCGAGTAGCCATTCTCATAGTATGTTAATTGTTTGGGTCGATAATATGTTAATTGTTTCTCTTCTGAAGAACTTTATAGCTTAACATGCTAGTTCAATATAGTTGAAGGTGCATGATAGACATTCTCATGCACCAGCTTCTTTCCATAATCTTGTTTTTTTTTTTTTTTTTTGGTTTTTATTGAAGTTTCAACCATGAACATAAAGCATTGCTAGAGTTTTGCAGATTAGAGAAGATGCAAAGAAAGGCATTCATATGGAGAATCTCACAAAATTTGAAGTTTCTAGTGCCCGTGATGTTATGCAACAGCTTATTCAGGTTATATGGGATAATCTGCTTATATTTGCTTGGCTTTAGTAAACTGTGGAGTTTACAATATCACCTGCTGCGAGATTCTTGACTTTTATATATTGAGATGATATCATTTTTATGTCTGACAGTACCATAATGCAAATAAATTAACCAAATCATGCTAATGTTCTTGCATGATACCAATTTATAAACCAATATCATTCTCATTGATCATGTTCTTCCATTAGAATTAAAGTTGATGGGTAGTTTACATAGGATTTTATATGATTGCCTTCTGAATATTTTTATCAGGGAGCGGCAAATAGAAAGGTGGCTGCTACAAATATGAACCGAGCGAGCAGCCGTTCTTATAGTGTTTTTACTTATGTTATAGAAAGAAAGGTAAGTAAGGTTCCTAGTATTCTCATTTGCAATGTCTGTTTTATCTAATTAAAATTTGGCATGTGGTGATGAATTTACTGAATTAGCTCTGGATTTGAGAACCAAACTTAGTACCTAAACTTGAATTGAACACGTTCATTATATTCTTCATTTCTACTATTGAGGTTTATTTTTAAAATTAATAAATTGAACATTTGCAGTTGGAATCCCAAGGAGTTACTCATCACAGATTAAAAACACATTAAAATTATTCAGAACGTTAAATTCATAAATGAATATAATGCGTTAGATTAAAAACACATCTATGATCCCAATTACCGGCTATGTGACCAACATATGTTGGCATATGTCGGTCACCATGACTAACAAATTGGAATAATATAATTGTTGTGGATCTTTTAAGTGAACTGACCAACATTTATCGACGTATGTTAATTGTTTGGGTCGATAATTTGTTACAATGTGGAGTCTTAGAATATTATATGTAGATATCCTCAAAAACCAACAAATGTCGCCGATTTCACACTCAGGACCATCAACAATCCATATAAAAAAAATTAAAAAAATCAGAATCCATTTATTGGCCTTGCAAAATCCATATAAGATAGAAATATTAATTTTTTATTTTGGATAAGATAAAGAACTCATTTAGACGCATAATCGTCATCTATAAAATATAGGTAAATGTGTTACCTTACAGGTTAAACAGATCTTTTAAGATAAATCAAGAAGCGGAATATCCTCTTTAATCGGACCCAAATACGTTATCCTGCAAAGTTGGAAAATTCATAGAAAAGTTAGCAATAGCTGATAGGTAAGAATGGGAAAAAAAAATTACGAATAAAAGAGAATAGTAAACCTCTGGAAATACTGTTTTTGGATGTGATGGAGACGTAATTCAGAAGCATCATTCTAATATATAGGATAGAGATAAGGAGGTAAAATTAATTGAAAATATCAGTTACAATGTCCTTAAGGGTTGCTGCAATTAAAACCCAATCATTGTCATCAGATATTTGGGAGAAGAAGAAATGATATGAGGTAAATTTGAGGGGATGTAATGGAACCGAACGTTAGGTAATAATTGGAAATTGAAGAGATGCAATGGGAAAAACGGCTTACGAAAACACAATTTCTAGGGCTGAAAAGAAAAACTGAAGATTGGGAAGGGATGTGTCGCATACCGAGAGAGACGGTGGAAAAACAGCATGCAATTTGATGGGCAGTAATGGATTCAAATGTTACCTAATAAAAGGGCGTCGCAGATGCAATTGAGACGTCGCAGAGGTGGGTGGAAATGAAACGTCCGGCGACGTAGAGGCATTGGAGGCGTCACATAGGTGGTCGGCGGCGACACAGAGGCAGTGGAGGCGTCGGAGAGGTGGGTGGAAATGAGACTCGTGCAGAGGCAGTGGAGGCGTCGCGATCCGGGATTAATGAGAAGCTTGCAAGCCTGTAGTGAAGACATCTCAACGTTTCAGAACGTATGAGACTCGTGCAGAGGCAGTGGAGGCGTCACGATCCGGGATTAATGAGAAGCTTGCAAGCCTGTATTGAAGACATCTCCACGTGTCAGAACGTAGGAGAAAGGGCTCCGTTTTAGTATATAGTATAGATTAGATTGTAGTGGAGGACAACGGCCGCTAGATTAGATGCATCAAATACAGTGGAAAAGGTCTCGTGCCGAAGTGAATATGTCGATGTACCTGCAAAACAACTCAACAAAATCGGGGTTTGGGTTATCAGAGTCGAGCCTCTGACGCTCAAGTCAGCCTCAAGAATGGTATAGTGGTAATTGAATGACTTACAATAGTCGCCCCGAACCGCGGAATCACAGTGATTCGGGGTCTAGCCATCGACACTTGTCCCCACTCGTTTTATCACCCGGCTCTTATGATGGGAGCTCCCTTGGGGTTCTCCTTGTAGCCTGTAGATCTCAACAATCCGGAATCGTCCAAAGGGACGGAAATAACAGGCGTCGATGGCCGGACCCCGAACCACGGTGATACCGTGGTTCGGTGCGACTAAGTTAAGGACTTTAAGTGGTAATCAAGAGGGAGGAGATTGTGTACAGGCCTTTGGAGGAGTTGATGATCTTCCTTATAGAAGCTGGAGGCGTCGCGATTTTAGGAGGCTATTACTTAAAGATCCCTTGCCCTACAGGATCGGATATCTCTAGCTCATCGTGGGGGGTTTTGCTTACATCCTTGTTTAAGAATGATGGTTAAATGAGATATATGCATGCCTGGTTTGGACTTTGGTGCTGCAATAGACATGGATCAAGGCCAAGCCAATATGTTGCGAGGTTTCAAAATTTGCTAAAATTTACATGCGGATGCTTAGCTTGCCAACGACGGCATAACAACAAAAAACCCACCAATTCTTAAATATCTAGATGCTTCAAATGTGTGAAGGTTTATTGATTGCCCATTTTAATTTGAAGAGCACACTGGACGTACCAAGAGGTTTCAGAATTAGTTGACTTTTTGTGGATATGCAATCTACAGTAAGGTAAGCATCCTCACAAAAAATTCAACAAATTCTTAAACCACCATGCAGGTTTATTTGACGACATGTCAAAATTATATGTCCACGGATCCTGATCCAATTATGGATTCATATAATTGCTTAGAACAAGCTATATACACTCTTTTTCATTATATAAAAGTATAATTAACAGAGAAAGAGACTAAGACTGTGATGACCAAGATCAAAGAGCCAGTAGCCAAGAGCCAAGACTCTTGAGGCTGGGATGCCAAAATGGATGAGGTGTACAAGGCCACGAGTTAGCCCCACATCGCCTGGAGAGAAGAAGATCATGAGCTACTTATATAATTTTCCTCCCCAAACATAGAAATTACGTTCTAAAACCATGCACCGCTACGGACTTCATAAGAACTCCGTAGTTAAGCGTGCTCGGGCGAGAGCTGTACTATGATGGGTGACCTCCTAGGAAGTTCTCGTATGGGCACGGGCAAAGCGGACAATATCTTGTGTGTTTGGGGCGGATGTTACAAAATAGTATCAGAGCCGGTTCTCCTCGGGATGGTGCGATCTAACCCTACACCAGGACATGCAGCCCTAAGGGGGGTGGATTGTGACGGCAAAGATCCAATAGCCAAGAGTCAAGACTCCTGAGGCTGGGATACCAAGATGGATGGGGTGAGGTGAGGTGTACAAGGCCACGAGTTAGCCCCACATCGTCTGGAGAGGAGATCCTGAGCTACTTATATAATTTCCCCTCCCAAACATAGAAGATGCGTTTTATAACCGTAGACCACTACGGATTTCGTAAGAACTCCGTAGTTAAGCGTGCTCTGGCGAGAGCAGCACTAGGATGGGTGACCTCCTGGGAAGTTCTCGTGCGGGCACGGACAAAGCAGACAATATCTTGTGTGTTTGGGGCGGATGTTACAAGGATGTTGAGTTCTGTCATGTGTTGGCCACACTTGACATGCATGAGGATGGCCCAGTAAGATTTCCTACGGTTGGTCTTTAATGAGAAGCAAAACATATACTTTACTAGTTAAGTGATAATTCAGATACTTTCATCTAATCTTATGAATGGTCGGATGATATTTCAACTATTAGGGTTTGGAGGATGTTTTAGTTTAGTTTATAAAAGATGTGCGCCTCCACCATCTGTTGGTGTAATCATTTAGCCAAGAACTAAGCTAGAAACGCCTCTCTCTCTCCCCCCCCCCCTCTCTCTCTCTCTCTCTCTCTCTCTCTCTCTCTCTCTCTCTCTCTCTCTCTGTGTGTGTGTGTGTGTGTGTGCCCCCCCCCCTCTGTGTGTGTGTGTGTGTGTGTGTGTGTGTGTGTGTGTGTGTGTGTGTGTATGTATGTGTGTGTGTGTGTGTGGCTACAAGGTTTTGGATATGAGGAACCGACTTTGTCTTCATCCGTGATCAAAGGAGAAACTAAATGCTCGGATAATGCAATCATCTACAGGAGGTATATGTTTCTTTGCTTCTGCTTATTGTAGATCTGATCTAGATGTATATATTCATACGATCATATAGGATTCCTATGGTGAAATTCTTACATAAATGGCATCTTTCATACCCTGCGAACTCAAGCTCAACTTTGACGAATCTCATGATGCCTCAATTATGTCATCAGGTGCTGGATTTGTGAATCAGACTCATTGTCGCACTATATAAAATTATGCTGGACAAAATAGATTCCATTGAAATGAGATTTTTGTAGGCCTGGCCATCGATTTTTAGGGCGTTAAATTTGTGGTGGTTAGTCTGTCAAATTCGCCCCCATTTCCTTTGGAAAGGTTTAATCGCCGGATTTGATAATGTTTTGATTGTTTTTTAAAAAATTGGTGTCAGGCACCAACCTGGGTCGAACCGCACCTGGGCCATGTCACCCTAGCTCAACCCAGATGACCTCGAAATTAGTTTCATCCAAAATCACAGTACATGGGCATCGAACGCTGCTCGTGTGGGGGAAGATCGTAGGGTTTTACCAAGTGAGCTATCGCTCACATGTGACAACACACGACCCTCCTAGTTATTTATGGCCTATCAAGAAAATAGGGTTAAATTTGGAGGGCCGCCACAGTAGGCACTTAAAGCGATGGTTGTGGCGGCCAAAATTGAATCCTAACTAATACGGAAGCAATGATTGCCGAAATTTAGGGTTTCCTTTTTTTCAAAAAAAATTGACACAAACAACAATTCTTTGTAGACTGTTCATTATGCCGCCTTTTTTTCGGCTAATCTGTTGTAGTGTGGATTTGTCTTGCATGATGGTACTTCCTACTTCTCAAGCCACTCGGCTATTGAGGTTGAGGAGCATAGCATGTGTTTTGTGTGTGTGTGTGTGGGGGGGGGGGGGAACCCGGTGGTCACACCCGATCATCAGATGAAGCGGTACGCCTCCACCTCCTTCTCACAGTTCCTGCAAAAAGATCGAGGTTCACCTCCGAGCCAAGGCCCCTCTGACGCTCAAGTCAGAGAAGGGAATTACAGCATGAAGAGATCCAAGTGTGGTCTAGGGTTCGAGAGCAAGAAATTGCTTACCTGCCTATGAAGGAGCGGGGTTCTTTTATAAACCTTCTCATACGTGTCATGTGCGAATTGCTCGCGGGATTTTCTCCGAGAATATCATGACGATCATGGCGGATCTTTCACGATCGGACGTCGTTCGTTTCTTTCCTTCCATGCTTCCAACAATCGCGGGTCCCTGATTAGTCATGGGCGAGCCTTGATCTTATCGGGCAAGATATCATCGAGATCGTCCAACCTGGTGAATCCCCTGAAGTTCACCGAGACCGTCAGGCCGTTAAGTGCGCCTTCCAATCTTTCCTTTCCCAGGGGCAGCCCTCCGCTGCCAATCAGGTCGGTCTTCTCGGGGGTTAAGGTGGCCGGGCAAGGTTCATGACCTGTCCAACCCTTTCCCCAACCTGGTTCCCATCAGGGAGCTCGAGTCAACTTGACCCTCCTCCAAGACTCATACGCAGCCCGCGGACCGGATCAGATCCGGTCTGATCGATCCGGTTCTGCAGATATCTAGGACGAGCCGAACAGTTCTGTTGTACACGTGTCTTTTTCCGGATGGCGCACCGAGAAACCCCTTCAACAACTTGGTCTTCACGTTCTTACTCTTGAGTGGCTAGGTTCTCCTGCTTGGGTTGTAATGGACTCTCGGGTCATGCTCGCTCGCTAGTATACGTCACAGTCAACTTTCTCATTGCTCTAGGATTGTTGCGAACGTCTTCATTTTTCTTTCCCGGATTCGACCCGGCCTCACATGTCTTTCGGGAGGGTGATCAACTAGGGGATTGGTTGGCCACATGTGCTTGTCCAATGGCACATGATTTGGCTCTTCCCGACATTTCTCTTGTAATTCATATAGTCACAAATCATGTGTCTCCTCAAAATCGATCATGAAGGGGAGGGGGCAAAGGGTATATGAAGACACAGAATTTCCACCCCTAGCCGATATGGGACTAACTGCTCAACACCCGCCCACACGCAAAGTGCGTTTCAACGAGGACCTACCCACTATTGGAGAGGTATTTCAGTAGGGAGAAAGATGTTGGAAGGGGGGAATAAAGACCTAGACAATCTAGATTTGATGCGTTGAAATTTTCGAAAGCATCATTCTACGTATTGAGAATCAGAGCTCTGCAGATATCACTCCCACAACATACAAAGAATTCAACGCCCCCACACAATAGTATGAACTACATAATATCACCGACAATTAAGGTTATGGATTATCACTATCAAGAGATTACACAAGCATAAGTTCACCATTTATCAGAATGCAAACACTCTTTTTGATCCTCACAGAACAAAGTAGAGGTTAACCTGCCCAAGATAAATAGAGATACACTAGAGGTTCACCCAAAGATGCAAACACATCCCAAATTAGAATCCGAGGTAGACGCGCTGAGGAACCCAGAGGAAAACTGGACAATGACCGAAGAAAGATCCGGATATAGACCTTTCCATCTCTCTTCACTTCTTCCTTTCTCTTCTACCTTTTTCTTCCTTCCTCTTCTTTATTCCTTCTTCTCTTCTATTGTTCCCTTCCTTCCTTCCTTCCTTCTCTTCTTTTTCACAACGGTGAACAAGAACACCCTAGGAGGGTCTCCTTGTTCCCTCCACCCCTTTCTCTCTCTCTCTCTCTCTCTCTCTCTCTCTCTCTCTCTCTCTCTCTCTCTCTCTCTCTCTCTCTCTCTCTCTCTCTCTCTCTCTCTCTCTCTCTCTCTCTCTCTCTCTCTCTTAGATGATTTAAATGTGCATTCAAGTTTTCCTTTGCCACACATCCCCCTTTTATGATAGAGGAACTATACACTAGTAGGAGTCCCAATATGGCTAGGTATAGACTTGGTCTTTATCCAGGTACAAGGAAATAAACATGGACATTCCAAACTCATCCAGAAGTTAATCATGTAGGTCCTAGACAATTTTCCCCTGCCCCGATTTGCCCGAGCAAAATAACTAAGCGAAATCACTATGTAACTCGATCTATGCCTGCACCTGAGTTTGCCCAGGCAACATTCTTGGGTGCTCAGGTGAACTCCCTACACAGGAAACCTTTTGCCTGGACCCTGGGCATCTAAGTGAACCTTCTGGGAGCCTAGGTCAAATTGCCAATTGGTCTCCCCATGAGTCATCTTTTTATAAGCCAAACCCAATAATCTCCACCTTGGCTTCAAAATCCGACACCATGAAGTCACTGTCATCGCCTATCACCACCATTCTAAAAGTCTTGTGATAATCCAATGACATTCTCGATGCCACCTTTGCATTCGCACCGGGTGCTCGAATCTTGATTGATGATTGACCAAATCCAATTTGCCTTTGAACTTGATCGGAATCCACTTCTTCTTCGCCTTCTGCACATCCTCTGCATGCAGAATTGTTCTTCATTGAAGTTACCACTCTCAGATGTACCCGTGCTGCAAAATTATACAAGCCTCCTCTGCACACTCCTTCCAAAATTGAAGAAATGTCATCCGTAAGGATCCACCTAAACCAATCCTATACCCGAGAGAATCTAATCCAAAAAGAAAAATTAGATTTGCTTTCATACCGGCCTGGAACATGACAAACGTTCACGAGTTTTCGAACAAAACCGTCAGACATCCTTAAACAAATATTTTTTACTCCCCTAGTCAGCATTCTAGAGCCATCACCGATCATCATACTGCCACTCTCACACCATGCATAGTTGCTAAACCATATCATGTGTGAGCAAAGACGATGTGTGACCCCGCTATCAAGAACCCATGATGGCTTTTATTTTTATTGGCCGCCAAGACATCCCCATCGTTAGAATACACCGCCGATATTTAGCAATTCCTTCAGCCTCACATCACCATTGTTATTGTCCGACATCAAGCCTTTTTCTGGAACTTGCTTCACCTTTCTATCTGCACTCACTTTTTAAGCTTCCAACAAATAACATTTTTCAATCTCTTCAGATCCCGCTCCACCACCATCGCATCGATGGAAGTCTCTATCTTTCATGAACCGAAAGAAATGCTAACTACCCCAACTGTCAGTTAGTCCGGACAAGATTAGTAGATCCCTGATCTCATCATCAAAGTTGATTCCAATAGTTTCCAATTGGCATGTAATACCATATAGCATGCTTTTCTATGCTTCCACCATCAAGTTTCTTCATGGTGAAACAAGTCTTCATGAGAAAAACCTTATTGGATGCAGAAGGTTTCTCATACATCTTGGATAGTCCTGTGGAGGAAATTTTTGAATCGTCTTGATCAGAGACCTCGTCCCACAATTCTTTATTGAATTGGATGGTTTGTAGAGTTAGAGAGATTAGAAAGTAGATAGAGAGAGAAGACAAGATGAGTTGTTGTCGAAGTTCGGTCTTACGACCTACGTCTCCGGGCAAGAGGTGCCACTTGATTTTCACTATAATGATCAATATAAAGGGGGTTGTACGATGGGCCTGGGATGCCTACTTGGGCCGTAGTGCGGGCCAATGTAGGTCCAGTCCAGTCCAGTATGACTTTTGCACCCATAAGTGATTCCATCAAGCTCGTCGTGGTCTTTTCCTTGAAGATATTGAAGGTCAACGTTGAGGTCAGAGAGAGACATATCAAACCCAGTGCTTTCATGTCAAGTATCTCAATCCTTCTTGAACATCTTTTTCGGCTTGTCTAACTTTCCGCCCAGAGGAAAACGAAAATCATTTTGATATAGACAATTTTCCATCTACATCTTCTAGATCCATGCATAGTTTGTTTCATTGATTTTCACGAATCTCAATTTGTCTTTTGTCATTGCTCAAACCTTTTTTAAGCCTTGCACTGAACCTAATGTTCAGCTATCTCTTATTTCTTGAACTAGAATCCAAAGATCTGTTACCAGTTGTTGGAAGGGGGGAGGAATGACCTCAACGTTCTATATCTGATACGCTGAGTCTTTCAGGAAGATCAATATTGTGCTACGGATCGAGAATTAGAGCCATGCAAAAACCAATACATATGCCCAACCAACCATACTCACCTCAACCTGCTAATACCAACCTATATACATACCCACCCAACCATACCCACCCCTATGTCCAAAGTATAGTCTTACCTATCCATAAAACCCCCACCCACCCCAACCTTCCCTGCCTATCCCCACCCACCAATATCTACCGATACCAATCCTCACCTACCCATATCCACGCCCACCATACCACACCTCCCAATACCTACCTCATACCCCCCATACCACCATATACCCACCTTATACTTACCCCCACTCTCCCATACCCACCAACTCATGCCATTTCCCACCTACCTATAACTACCTATATCAACCATCACCTACCCATACCTACCCATCCCCACCTACCCATAATCATTCATACTTACCCCTACCAATTTATAACCACTCATACCTACCTTTCATACATATCCCCATACTTCCATACTGTCACGCCCCAGAAATCTGAAAACCGATTCCTAGGGTGTGAGGTGAGAAACAGAAGAGGTTTCTGGGTATGGTTACTTAACTATTCCAATTTAGGATTCTCACTGGGCTCCTTCTACGCTCACACACAAGCAAATGAAAGAAGGGGGAGAAACAAAAGAGGATAGTTTGAAACTTGAAAATATTTTTATTCCTTTTAGAACTAAAATTTATCAACAGGGAGAAACATTAGACCAGGCTCGACCTTTAAAAAGGGATATCCTCTCAGTACATGCGGCCCAACGGTGTCACAACATACTGACAGAATATCCTCTAAAGGAGCATGAGGCTCAAGCCTCCGACGGCGAGCCAAGTATCTCACCCGCTCTCTAACACTCGGTGCTTCTGTTTGGAGGTCCTATCTACTGGGCTTGTCAAATCAGGTTAATACTTCTTATATTTTCATTGTGATCTAACCTAGGCCTGGGGCCTTGAGGAGAGGCCTACCCAAAGAATTCAGCTGGCACATTACCACTTATCAAACTAGCTAACTAATAATAAAATTATTATTCAAATCCAATTAGATTACATCGAATGAAAAAAGTGTCACTATTAAGATTGACATAAATAGAAAGACAAGTTGCTACCCTAAACTAACTGGTGGACTCCTACTGCTGCTCTTGTGCCTCCGTTCCTACAGGAGAGTCTACTCGTGAGAATGAGTAGCCCCCAAAAATACATTTGGGAGATTAGCCAAATAAATGGCTAGTGACAAGCTAACAATTTTAATAATTAACAACGCTCAAATTTTAAGACAATTTATTAATTAACCTAATTGTCAAGCTATGTTCTCAATCACGTCCTATGTGTCTATGCAATTTCTATATTCACATGCAAATCCTACTGTCACTAGGTCATCGTGTGTACAGTCATACAATTTAAAATTTATAATCAAACAATTACACATTCAAACATGAACCCCGGATATTTTGTTCAACCTGCCCCCGGTTGGGCATTACTATCGGGCCTTTTATTTCGATGTAGAGGGCCAACTCTCTCGCCGTGTATCCATCAACTCCATGCACAATTCACCCAGATGATCATAAAGGGTTTCCCGTCTTTCACGGTGGAGCTCTACCGCCCATTTTGCTTTACTATGGGGACTTCAACTCCCCGGGACAGGGCTGCTAGGCCAATCCGTACTCAAGGGCACCTCCTATTGGCTTTATCACAACCCTTGCCCGTGACTCCTAACCTACTTAACTTCAGTTGTACGCGCAGGGTGGTTCATGGCCCATGCGCGTACGGGGTCCTTACCCTCTAACCAGGTAGATTCTCATAAAACATCTTTCAACATATACACTGAAGATACAAAAAGGCTATTTAATGCTTAAGAATTTCCAACAATTTACCCCTGGCCCCGTACTGCTCTCGCAACCCATGCGACATAATAAATCAATAAAGTAAGACACTCATCCCAGTGACTAGTGTGCTAGGGTTCCATACTCCCCTCAGGAGGGTGGGCCCCAAAATTCTTTAATCCTTTATTTACTCATTTTAAGGGAATTCCTATTTATGGTGTCCATACAAATAATAAAATATTTATTATTAAATTATTAACTTTTTATGCATGCGTCGTCGGACTCGCGACTCCGCATGCAAGGCGGGGTCCACTAGACCACATGCGACGACGTCCGGCGGAACCCGCATGCAGCGTTATGGACACCAACCCTTAATTTCTATATCAACATTATTAATTATTAAAGAAAGTGTGATGTGTCACCTGGTCGACATGCACGGACTCCTGTCACTGGTCTTCACTCCGCCTGCGGTTGGATCGTCCCGGTCATGAACTGGTAATTGAACCATACGAGCAAGTATTAAAATCTAAAGTCGGCGAGTCTTTAAAAGGATGAAAAGGTCAAGTCACGGGGTTTGATTTGTCCTTCACCCGTGACGACCTCGGGCTAGGGTTTGGGTACGGAAAAATAATATACAAATGAACTCATGGGCCTTACCGAGTCTAAACTCGGATCGGAGGTAACTAACTAGTCTCGTTGGGTCGAATCTGGGAACGACTGGATGGGTACGAGGGTTGCTCAGATGTGATCTGGTTTGGCTTGGCGAATCCGCCATCGGGCCAACTGCCAACAACAATACCACCAAAAGAATATAGCAATTCTACCCAAGGTTTTCGGCTTCGGGTGCTCGGCCAAAATCGGCAGGTCAGGGGTCATGCAAAGCCAAAGGTTGACTGGGTTCGTTGGGCCATCGGGCACAAGACACAGACGTCGCAGTGAAGGGAGGGACGGGTCGATGGTGGCCGGTCGGATCAGCACACGAAAAAAAAGAAAAGGTAGGGGTTCGTCGGGTTGGTCTCAACAGAGCCAAAAAAAAAGAAAAAAAAGAACAGGGGACGGAGGGGAGGCTGACCTGGTGTAGTCGGGGGTCGCCGGCTATGGCTCTTTCTCCGGCTGCTCCTCCCCATCGCCGGCTGCTCCTCCCCGGTCGGCTGCCACACTCACAGACCACAGGGGGAAGATCGAAAGGGAGAGGGAGATCCGAAAGAGAAGGAGAGATCGGACGGGGTGAGAGATTTGAGAGAGATGAGGGGGGTCGGGTTGGGTGGTTTTATTTATAGGGGAGGGAGACCTGACGGGATAGAGATGAGAGGGGGAAATCGGGATTTCAGGGGGGATCTGGATTGAGAGGGAGAGGATTGGGATTGAGAGGGAGATCGGAGGATGATGGGCTGCGGGATAGAGAGGGATCGGTTGAGAGATAGAGGGGGGGAGAGAGAGATCGGGTTTGAGAGAGAGCGGGGGTGGTTGAGAGGTGAGATGGGAGAGAGAGATAAAGAGAGAGAGAGAGAAAGAGAGAGAGAGATCGATTTTGAGAGAGGGAGAGATGGGATCGGGTTGAGGGAAACGGGTTATGATGGGTTTGGGTTTAGGATTTTAGGAAAGAGAGAAAGAGAGATAGAGAGAGAAAGGGTCGGTTGGGTTGGGTGGGTATGAGATTGGGTTTGGGTTTTTATTTTACTATTATTATTTTTTTTCTCTTTACCAAACAATCATTGATCGTAATTAAGAAAGGCTCACACTCGAGCTCGCATCGCACCGGGACGAGCCGGTGCGCAAACCTTACGAGTCCGACAAACTCGCCTCAAAATCTGTTATATTAATTAATTTATTTTATTATCAATAACATTCATGTCATGCCTCCCGTGTCGCCTAGCGACTCGGACCCGGGGCCCACTGCCCGGTCCAACTCATGTTCAGGCACACACCATCGACGATCATAAATACGAAAACAAATCAATCAATTTAGCAATAATAAAAATAATAATATTACTGGGTTGCCCTAAAATCAAACGTACCGGGTATTACACATACATACCCATATTTACGCATAACACCACATACCTATACCCAATCCCTATACATACCCATACCAACCTTCACCTATCAAAACTCACCCATACCTACCAGAACCCACCCAAATCCTATACCCCATCCCCACTCAGACCAACTCATACACATAGCAATCCACTCATATCTACCCCTACCCACCCATACCGACCCTTACCAACACAAATCCACTCATACCTACCCTTACCCACCCATACCTACCTAAATTTATTCATACCTACCCATACCTGCCCCATCCCTCATATACTAACCTATATCCACCCATACCCATCAAACCCTCTCATACTAACACATACCAACCCATACCCACCCGACCTATCCATACCCATCCTCACATAACCAAACCGACTCATACCTAGCCTAACATACCCATAAGGCTCCCTCTCCTCCAAAAATCTGAACCCTCTCCTCTCCTCCTCATTTGTGGTTTCGGCCAAGGAAAAGAGAGGAAGAAGAAGGGAGAAGAAAGAGGAAGGAAGGAGAAGGAAGAAGAGAGAAAGAGAAGGAGGAAACCTAGCAGCTCGCCATCGTCTTCGTAACGGATTCCTCCGTCGGCTCGTAATCCTTGCACTCAGAGACGGGATTTCGAGGATTCTTCAATTCACAAAGGACAAGGTGCTATCCAATAGTTTCCCTTGCGATTCAAGTGCGGTTCTTTATCGTTCTGTTATCTCCGGATCATAGATCTATAAGGTATGATGATTCTAAACATCTAACTAGGTGCATGCATGTCTTCCGTAGATCGTAGTATGCCTCTAGGTTGTCCGCACATATGCTAAGATCATAGATTTGTATGTAGATTATTTTATAGAATTAATTATAATGAAACATACACCGTATGGTCTTCGGATCTATCTTTTGCTTTCGCTGCGACTCTGATTAGCGGATCCAATTCCAAAAATTGATATCAGAGCACGCTTTGGTGTATGTTTCATGCATGAATTCGTGAAAACATCATGTGAATATATGATGGCATATGTTTTTGTCGGGGTTCGGCGTAGATCATGCATATGGATTGTGCTATGTATCGTCTTTTTGCAGGTGTCGTACTGAATAGTAATATATGATTGCATGCTTCCGGGGGTCGGACCCTGGATTTGTTTTTTGCATTGATTATTATTGTGCTTATGGATTTTAAGGCTCTAGATGGGCGAGGGTGGGGATTGACCATCCTCGGTTCCCTGGCCATGTTTCTAGGATTGTTTTCTTTTCTTTCTAGCAAAATTGTACACGAACGAGCACTTGCTCGGAGCGTGTTAGTTTTTCGATCACAGGAAGAAGGAGATGATGCTACATCCACGGTTCGGGCAAGCGGTACCATGGTGTGCAAAAACCCGACGAAAGCGTGCATGTTGACGATGATGGGGATCGTCGTCAGAGATCGTGCAGAACGGAAGAGCAGGATATCTTGGCTGTGCTATTCAGGTTCAGGGGTCGGACCCTGGACTTGATTCAGTTTGGATGCTATTTCTATTGTTTCTCTTTATTTAGTATTTAGAAAACCCTAATGATAATGTGATTATCTATCTTGCTTGTGAGTTTGTCTCTAGATCAGGCTTAGGATTATGGATTCATCGGTGTCTCTATATGCTTCTAACACGTGCGAATCCGGTGGCTAGCTAAAAGGAAAGGTGGTAACCACTCTCGTGGTAGTTATGGTAGCCAAGTACTGTGCACCAAGATAGACGCAGTGTTAGATTTGTTTAGAGATAATTAACTAATGTCTCCATAAGAAGTATGATAACCCTAGTGGGATGCCCTTTCCCCACGTGATCCTAGCGACCAAGTTAGGTTAGGATTTCACTGTGTGATGCCCGTTTCTAGATGATGTTTGATGGTAGTATGAACTCATCACGATTTGGTTATGCCACCATTAGGTTGAGATCCGGCGGAGGTTGTCGGATGTCCCTATTTGGCCAGCATCGAAACCTGTAATGAGATGAGGTCTACTATGACATCAGGCATCAAATTATGAACGAGGTATCATCCTAGTGGGAGTCCATTCTATGTTGACCTTAGGGTTGGCTCTTAGGATTATGGGCAAACTTGTGAAGTATCAGGATCCTTGGAATCTATGTAATGTGATTCTTGCAAGAAAGGCGAAAGTTGAGTATTTAAGGTAGGGACTATGATATTTTTCGAGGATACTAATGCTTTGAGGGAAGGTTTGTAATCCTAGTGGGAGTATGGTAGACCAGGGTCTAAGTCTAGGAGGTCGTGACCTATCTAAATATGCATAAAATCTCATAAAGAAGGGATGTGTAAGAGGTTCCCTCCAAAGGGGAGCCCCTGGCCTCCACAATCAACCGGCTAAGGGTCTGGATGGGAGGTACATAGTTCGATATTCCCACCGGGTGAGAGCTGTGTTTCTTTCTATACTGGTTCGTCTTGTGGTTTCCTTCAGGACATGGAGGATGCCGGTGGCAGTGGGTGACAGTTTTTTTCCTGCACCGCGGGAGCCTATGAACCCCCCTGCCGATACCACCTACATTTATGGAAAGCATCTGAAAGCTTGTGTGAAGCCGCTATTACTGCGCATGCGGGTCACATAAAGCTAGCCAAAAAGAGACTGAGAGGTTTTTCAGTTTACCATGGGTAATTCTGATAAAGACTGGGTCGTAAAAACCCCGTTGGCAGAAGCGGTTGCATGCTCTCACCAAGATGCTATCTCCAATTCAAGGCCGATAGTCTCAATACTCAAGCTCAGGGAATTTAGATTCCTGAATGTCTCCACTTGAGGTAGTGAAGACATAGCGGCTGGAGTAAATATTATCTATTTCTAAATTTCATGAAATAGAATGTAGTAGACCCTAACTATTGCTTTAAACCATTGTTTACAGAAATCATGACCAAGCTCGACCCCCTTGCCTTCATACTTAATGATAACAAACTTACGGGACCAAACTATGAGGACTGGAAACGTAACCTGATGCTCGTCCTAAGGGTTGGCAAACACACAATTGCCCTAAGTACCTCTCAACCGGCCATACCGGGACCAAGTACAACTGAGGCCCAGTTGAAGGAATAAAAAGACTGGCTAGATGCTGATGAGATGTGCAAGTGCTATATAGTTGCATCCTTGCAGACCGTCCTGCAGAAGCAAGTCGAAGACATGGCCTTTGCTTCAGACATGATGCTCTACCTAAAGAAAATATTCGAGGGTCGTAGTCGGGTAACTCGTTACCTGACCATCAAGAAATTGGTGTCCACGAAGATGGTAGAGGAGACTTTAGTTCGGGATCATATGCTGAAATTGTTTGGATATATGAATGAGCTTGGTTCCTTCGATGTCATCTTGGTTGGAGAGATCCAGACCGATATTTTCCTCGTGTCTCTGTCAGGAGCGTTTGAGGGCTTCGTTACCAACTTTAACCTTAACCGATTGGAGATGTCTAACGCAGAGCTCCTAGCGGCGCTCTAGGCGATAGAGGACAAGATGAAGGCAGGAGCCCAATCCCTGAACGTAGAGCGAAATTCTTCTCTGAAAGCCAAAGGCAAGTTTCAGAAAAGAAAATCTAAGAAGCCCGTGAAGATGGGCCAGGTGCAGTTGCAGGTTCCTAAACAGAATGGTCCGGCGAAGCCCAAAGGAAAATGTTTCCGATGTGGCAAGAAGGGGCACTGGAAGGGCGACTGCCGTGCGGCTCCCAAGAAGGCTGAGACAGGTATATCTCAAATCCACATAGTGGAATCCCTTGTAGCATCCAGTTGTTCTCCAGTTTCATGGATTATGGATTCTGGTTCCACTAACCATGCTTGCAATAATTTGCAGGGGTTCAAAGAGACAAGAAAACTGGGTAATGGAGAGATGATCCTGAGCATGAGAAATGAGGTCGTGGCAGAGGCTGAAGCAGTTGGAGATATCGTCTTGCAGTTCCTTGATGGAAGAAGTTTATTACTTAGAGACATACTTTACATACCGTCCTTAAGACGAAACTTAATTTCTGTTTCCTTATTGAATAATGAAGGTTTTTCAGTTTTATTTGATGCTTCTGGTGTGTCAATTAAATTGAATGGTTCCTTTGTTTGTAAAGGAAAGATACAGAATGGTCTCTATGTAATTAACTCCAATCATAAGCAGGATAACATAACTGGAGCTTGTGTGATTAATTCATCTAAAAGAAAAAATCCCTCAGATAATCCAATACTCCTTTGGCATCTAAGGCTTGGACACATAGCCTCAGACAGGATTCACAGGTTGGTTAAGATAGGACTCTTAAGCCCAGATATTGTAGAAAACCTACCGACGTGTGAGTCTTGCTTGAAAGACAAGATGACTAAAAGATCTTTCTGAGCCAAAGATAGCAGATCTAAGGAGGTATTAGAGTTGGTACACACTGATGTATGTGGGCCCATAAGTGTCCGTGCCATAGGAGACTTCGAGTATTTCATCACCCTCACGGATGATCACTCGAGGTTTGGATACATATACCTAATGCGGCTGAAGTCTGAATCCTTTGATAAGTTCAAGGAGTTCAGAGCTGAAGCAGAAAAGCAGACGGGTAAAAGTATCAAGTCTCTTCGATCGGATCAAGGAGTCGAATACCTATCGGATGAATTTATTGGGTACCTGCGTGAGCATGGGATCGTATCCCAGTTGACTGCACCAGGGATACTGCAACAAAACGATGTATCTAAGAGGAGAAATCAAACTTTGTTAGACATGGTTCGGACTATGATGAGTTATGTCATATTGCCACCTAGTTTTTGGGGATATGCCCTAGATACAACAGCACATACTTTGAACTTTGTTCCATCAAAGTCAGTACCCCTAACTCCTTGGAAGCTGTGGTTGAAGCGAAAGCCAAGCCTACAGTACTTTAGGATTTGGGGTTGTCCAGCACATGTCCGGAGGACAAGCGAGATATGATGGAGTCAAAAACAAAGGTATGTCTGTTCGTTGGGTATACAAAATGTAACGCCCCGATATTTTATGGATTTATTCAACCTGTATAATACTGGGGTGTTAGGAATAAAAAACTTGGTATAGATTAATTCCATCAATTATGGAACTTAACTGAGCCACTTTATTCAAAATATAATTGTTTGATACATTTCTTGAAAACGAAAGCCTAAGGCTAAATCTTTCAACATTGACACTTCATATTTCGGCTCCGGCATCATCGTAGTAAGGTGTGTAGAGCGGGTCTTCCACTCCCTCCGGGTCGTTCTCCATTCGCTTCTCATTTTCTTCAGGTCCTGCAGGGTTGGTCTCTGTAGGGTGCACAACATCTGTAGGGGGGTGAGTCCAATCCACTGACTCACCTAATAACTTGGTTTTATTCATGCTAAAATATATGTATTGAAAAGCAGTGAACATGACTATGAAATGTAAATAATAAAAACATTGATCACCCGATTCCCTTTTTGGCCCTCAGCCAGGGTAGAAATCTCAAGCCTTACCCGGGTACTTTTTGTCCGCAACAAGGCTAGCCCCACACCTAGGTTCTTTTAGTCCTCAGACTAGGCTAGCCCCACACCTAGGTAACTTTTTGGCCTCATCCAGGGCTAGACCCACACCCAGGTTACTTGTTGGCCTCAGCCAGGGCTAGACCCACACCCAGGATACTTTTTGGCCTCAGCCAGGGCTAGCCCCATACCCAAACAAGTGATCACATATTTCAAAATTTATCACTCCATAGCAATCTACCGATATTCTATAGCATATACTTAGCATGAACAAACTTAGTTTAAATCCCCTACCTGAAGCGTTGCAGACTCTTACTCCTGCTGAGGAAGCTTTAGGAAGGTCACTACCTAAAAATATGTTACTGTAATCAGTTAGTTTTTATCCTAGCTTTTGCAAGGATTTTCCAAAACGTTTTTCGATGTGAACTTAATAGGTTTTTTCTTTTTTAGGGGTAATTTGGTAATTTCTAAGATACTTAAATTCAAGGTTCGAAATTTCCATTTCGGTCAATATTTTGACCTCCTGAAAAATGGAAATATTTCGTGGAAATATTTCGACAGTGTGGAAATATTGTGATTTGATAGAAATGGTGGAAATATTGATTTTTTAATAGAATTTTTGAATGAAACTCTGGATAGTCATAAACTAAGTATAGATACACGTTTTAGAACACTCAGATAATATTTATACCCTATCTATGGGTGTAGAGCATCACAAAGCATATATTCTGCATTTGAGTCTGTGCAGTCTTGTTTGGTCCTATTTTGATCTATGTTTTTAAAATGGTTTTTAATCTTTTTTGTGGAGAAAAATATTTCCAAAATAAAGATTAGTTGATTGTTAAATTAATGCTTCAAACGATTTTGAAAATGGACTTAAAACAAGAAAGTTGTGCAAGTTTGAAATCATACAAAAATTATGCTGAAATGCAAAACACTGTTTTTTTACTAAGTCTGAAAAAATGAGTTTTTATAAAGAAAAGTTTTTATACATTCAAAATTTTCTTTGACGGACCATGGTTTTCTAGATGTACTTGTAGTTCTACATCTTGTGGAATTTTTTGAGCTAAAAATGAGTTGATTTAACCACTTTTCTCAACATACAAATTTTATGAAAAACCGAAAAAACTGTTTTCTCCTACTAAAACTGAAAACCTACTTTTTGATTCACTTGGTTTTTTATTTTTTTGATATTTTTATTGAAATCAAATGAGGGGGTATTTGCTTATTTATATATAATAACTTAAAGTAAATGGAGAAAATAAAAATTAAGTAAGACGACATTTACTTAAATGTTATTATTGTTATGAAACGGTGGTTGCATCGGATATGGATGCCCACCGGATAAAGACCCCCGGATTAAAGGGATTTAGAGATTTACCCCGTCTCTATCCCTATGGCATATTATGCCTATATATAGGGGCTTTGGTGAATAATAAACAGAGTTTTTCCCAACACGTTATCAGCACGAGCTACCCCCGAGCCCGTGCCCGGCACGACGAGAGAGGGAAGAGATCGGAGAGAGAGAGAGGGAGAGAAGAAGAGATCGGATCCCGACCATCCCCATCGCCCCATCGTAGAGAGAGAGATCCCGTCTCGTGAGAACTCCGGCTTCGATCACGTGAACAAGGTATGCTTCGAGACCTCTCTTGTCCGCCGTACCACATCACAGTCAGTCGGAGACCCCTCCGACCGTGCCCAGGTCGTCCGGCAACCCAGCCGGCGATCCCGCTGACTCATCTCGAAACCCACAGCCCACCTCAGACCAACCCCGTACGGCAATATTGGTCGCGCACGACAGTGGCGTCAGGCTCCAGGCGGCGTCCGACGGCGGCCTCCGGGCAAACCCGTTGGGGTCCGAGCGGCGTCCGACGGTGGGTTTCCGGCGAACCCATCGGGTACGCGAGCGGCGGCTGCGGGCTGCGCGAACGGAGGCGGAAAGCTGCGCGAGGCCAGGTGTGGGCTGTGCGAGCGGCGGCGGACGACGCGCGAGCGGCACGACGAGCTTTTAGGGTTTCTGCGTTTTTTTTTTTTTTTTTCTCTTTTCTCGTTTGGAGAAGATGAACAGTGTTCATCCTGGGTTTTATTAAACCCGATCGACCCGACCCGATATACTTAATGCAGACCCGACTGTATATACAAATCTGACCAGACTGTTATAGAGCAGACCCGACCCGACTGCATAGACAGACCCGACCCGTCCATTCTTATATGCACTCACATACATATGATTGACTGATTTGATATACACCGTTAATTTCAATTTTGTTTTGTAAGTCCGATCTATATCCAAACCATTCGATCCATATATAGATCTTGGGTATCCGAACCATTCCGGACGCATCGGTATGGTCAGAATTTGTTATTTCATACACATTATTTATGTATTTAACTGTTTAGCCCCTAAGAGACCAATATGCAATATCTGTTTTACAAATAAGGACAAAATTGTCCTTAATTGTAACAGACTTTACGATGTACTTATATCTTTTGTTTTCTTACATATTCCATGTGCATAAGATGTTATTTTCTTCATTAGATGTACTTTAGGCAATTAGAACCTTTTAGAAAAGCTTGGCAAGGCGCATGACGGTTCCATAGAACCCGCTCTACCTTGGCAAGTGGTTTCTAAAAGGACCCTATTAATACCCAGTATTAATAGGCTTTGTACATGATATGTCAAATTGTTTTCTATAATATATCTCTATATGCACATGTGATGAATATGGTAATCATAGTAATTAATGAATATATGAACATGCGTGCATACATGAATATATAACTATGGTTAAGATAGATATCTTATATCTCGTAGTGTGTATTAATTTTATCATTGTTAGATAAAATGATTTTCATTATTGTCAGTGCCAATACCGAATATTATTTGTTTATGGACATATGTTGACTAGTTAAAATGATAATCTTTAACCTCATCCATAGCCTGTGTGTGAGCTCGGCCCTTGTCAGCCGAGACAGTACAATGTGGCTATGGATACATCTTAACTAGTAGTTCCATAACGGTTAGGATTTCAATGTTTATAGAATCCGATAGTCTTTAATCTTTCAATTAACTAGGCTCCTATCCCGTCCCCAGATGTCTAACCTTACAAAGTTGGAGTTCGCCGCACTTGATGTCAACGACAATAATTACTTAGCATGGAGGCTAGATGCTAAGCTCCATCTACAATCAATCAAGTTAGGTAAGGCGATTATAAAGCCTACAGGCACGGAAAGCCTTAGTCCTGAAGACAAGACTAAAGCGACAATCTTTCTGCGTCGTCACCTACATATAGACCTGAAGAACGAATATTTAACCGTTGAAGACCCCTTAGTTCTGTGGGAATCCCTACGGGATAGATATGATCATCAAAGGGCTGTCATCCTTCCAGCAGCGAGGAATGAATGGATAAACCTGCGCTACCAAGATTTTAAATCGGTCGCAGAATATAATTCTACATAACCACTCCAGCAGAAGTGGCAGAGGCGACAGAGGTGGCAACCCCAGCAGAGGAGGCTACCGAGGTAGAGGCAGGCGTGGCCACCCCAGCAGAGGTGGACTCAATCCACAGATAAATACAAATTTCAAGAAACAGAGTAACAAGCCCTGGCATGCAGAACAAGTGACGGAAGACTCTCCTTCTAATAAGTGGCCTACAGACACTTGTTTCAAGTGTGGGCGTGAAGGCCATTGGTCTCGCAACTGTCGTACATCTAAAGAAGAGGTGGCAAACTTTCAAGCATCACAGAAAGCTGAGGGTAATGCAGTGTTTGACCTCGATAATGATGACCTCCTTGAAGATGAACTCAATGAGATGCAAGGAGAAACCAAGCTCACTACTTCTGATTTCTTCAACGATAACTAGGGGGGACATGATATTTTTAGTGATAAACTGCTATCGTTTATTAGAACAGCTGTTTGATTTCTAGTAGTTAATATTTCATTCGCTTGTTAGACTGTCATATCGTTTATTTTTATCAGAACAGTTGTTTGATTTATTATAGTTGATATTTCGGTTGTTTGATATCTTTTAGATCTCTCTTATTAAATATTTCTCATTTCTTATAGAATCTAAGGGAGACATGTATATTGACTATAGCTGACCTCGCTCGGATAATAGAAGGCTCCGGTAGAGCACACCTAGTGTTACTTAATGAAACCCATATCTTTATACAATCTGTCTTATACTATAGTAACTCTAAAAGAAACTTACTCAGTTTCAACAATATAAGAGTAAATGGGTATCACATAGAAACCCTGAGCGAGGGGAACAATGAATTCTTATGTATAACATCTAGTGTAGGAAACCAGAAGTTTACTCTAGAGAAATTCTCCAATCTATCCTTAGGGATATATATCACCCACATTGGGATTGTTGAGTCACATGTAAACATGAGCCAATTGCTCAGTACTAATCCAAGACAAATAGTGAGCCAGGAGCTCTAAAATCCTATAATTTTTAATATCTGGCATGATTGTTTAGGATATCCTAGGACAATAATGATGAAAACAATCGTAGAAAACTTTTGTGGTCATTCCTTAGCACATTATCAAATATTTAGAACCCTTAACATGTGACATTTTTACCGCAAGATTTGCGGATTGTCACATTGATGAGACAGTCTTCCCGTCGTTAGGGGGAGATAAGAAAGATAATAAACGTCCTGTCCAAGAAGGAACGACGTGAATTATCGTGGAATTCTTCCACTCTGTCTCATCTAGACCCCAGGACACCCCAATGTGAGCATGACGTTAGGAGAATGAAAGTAAATGAGTCTGACACACGCCAGAAGCGTGGCAAGACCTATAGGTTCCAAAGATTTAGCTCCCTAGAAGAGGAGATTAAATAGCATATCACACCATACAGCTCCTGAAGAAGCTGTTCTTAATATAAACTCTCCTGAAGAGAGGATTCATGACGGTCCGGAAGATGTCATGAATCAAAAATCCAATTTCCCCAAATTAAAGCATATCGCTCCGGAAGAGGTTATGCCCCAGATCCTAGAAGAGACTGGAAAGAGGTACCGGTACCCAACAATGATGAGATATTTGTGTTCTACACATACTCAGGGGAAATATGGAATAGAAAAGAAATAGTCGTTGATGATATATTTTTATATACTACGACAAATGAGATAATGAAGGGTGATGATAATGATACTGAACCATGTAAAATCCCTGAAGGATTTGATTTACCTATACGGTAACCTAGACAGTGAAATATATATGAAAATCCCTGAAGAATTTGATTTATCAAACTCTAAATCTAGAAATACGCATTCAATTACATTAAAACGAGCATTGTACGGTCTGAAACAATCCAGAAGATTGTGGTACAATCGGCTCAGTAAATATCTGTCTAGGAAAGGCTATAAAAATGATATTATATGCCCATGCGTATTTATTAAGAAATCCCAGAATGGATTTACAATAGCAGCAGTATATGTAGATGATAAATCTAATAGGATCTCCCGAAGAGATTGAGAAGACTGTTGGCTATCTTAAAAGGAGTTTGAAATGAAAGACCTGGATGAGTCAAATTTTGCCTCGACCTGCAGATCGAACGCAATTAGGATGGGACCTTAGTCCATCAAACAAAATATATTGAAAATCTCCTGAAGAGATTTAATACGGATAAGTGTTATCCACTTGTAAGGTCTTTAGATGTTAACAAAGACCTATACAGGCCTAGAAAAGAAAATGAAGACGTCTTGGGTCCTGAAGTACCCTGGGTCCTGAAGTACCCTATTTAAGTGCAATATGTGCAATTATTTATTTATCTCAATGCACTAGATCTGATATTCCATTTTCTGTTAATCTACTTGTTAGATATATTTCTGCATCTACACATAGATATTGGAATGGTATAAAGCACATATTTAGATACCTAAAAGGGAAATTTGACATTGGTTTATACTATTCATGTAAAAAGACTAACCCAATTGGATATGCAGACTCTGGTTATTTATCTGATCCCCATAAAGGGAGATCACAAGTATGTTATGTGTTTCTTAAAGTAATGCAGCATGCCTAGCTCAAATTCAGAGTGGCTTCATCAAAGGCGACTCTCCCCGAAATTCTTCTGCACCCTTAAACTCTAAGAGAATGAAGAGACTATTATAAAGCAGGAGAAGTCAACTGAGAACCTGACAGATCTCTTCACCAAGGCGCTTCCAAAGTCTACATTCCAGAAGTTGGTGCATCAGATTGGCATGAGGAGACTTCACCAATAGAGCATGTGAATTTTATTTTAAATTGATGTATTAACAGGGTGGGAAGTAGCATCTTAAATGTATTAGGGGGAGGGAGTATTTTTCTTTTGAAGATTGATGTAAGCAATGCTTGTAATAGAATGTAGGATAAAGATGAGGGGGAGCATCCTGAAGATGCAGATGGAGACATCCAGAAGAATGTCTTTTGCGCATTGTACTCTTTTTCCTGCGATGAGGTTTTTCCCACAGGGTTTTCCCATCGAAAGGTTTTAATGAGGCAGTGTAAGTCGCACCCACTAAGATTCCAGAAGAATCTGAGATTCCAGACGAATCTATTCCTGAAGAACTACGTTCCTGAAGAACGCGTTGTACTCTTTTTCCTTCACTAAAGGTTTTGTCCCATTGGGTTTTCCTTAGTAAGGTTTTAACGAGGCAATGTTTTGAAAAGTGGGCATCCAAGGGGGAGTGTTATGAAACGGTGGTTGCATCGGATATGGATGCACACCGGATAAAGACCCCCGGATTAAAGGGATTTAGAGATTTACCCCGTCTCTATCCCTATGGCATATTATGCCTATATATAGGGGCTTTGGTGAATAATAAACAGAGTTTTTCCCAACAATTATAAGTAAATAAGCTGCTGAAACCGAAACCCCCAGCCCCCTTTTATAACCAGTCAGTCCCAATATTTCGGTGCCAAAATCCCGAAATATCTTAAAATTTCCCGAAATATCTCGAAATTTCCATGAAATATCACGATATTTCGTGGTGACAAATATATCGTGCGAAATATTGCGATATATCGCGATATTATCGTGATTTCTATTTCGTTTGATATCGCAGTAGACATTTCGTGTCGAGGTCTGGGAAAACCGAAATATTTCGCGATATTTCGCGAAATATTTCGAGATTTTGTACCTTGCTTAAATTTATACTTAGTGTATAGAACTATTCATCCTGAAACCGTGGCCATAGACGGAACTCAATTCGGAGTTCGTTTGCTCCCGGTATGGCCAAAATAGTTGGCATTAACGGAATTTAAATGGGGGTCTGCTTTTAGTAAAACAGTCAGGTTGTTTTTAGTAATAATATCTCAGTTACAAAAATAGAGTCGTTCTATCGTATTTGATTTGAACTTAATGGGCTTGGCCCACAGACTTTAATGGGCTTCAGCCTATATAATATAATGGGTTCTAATGGGCTTCGGCCCACCAAATTAATGGGCTTGGCCCACAGACTTTAATGGGCTTCAGCCTATATAATATAATGGGTTATAGGCTTCGGCCCACTAAATTAAATAGGCTTACTGGGCTTCGGCCCACAGAGTATTAATAATATTAAATAAAATATTAAAGCTAACCGTTGAGGGGTGTTGGGAGGCGGCGGCCGGCGGTGGCGATCGGCGGTGGGCCGGCGGCGGTGGCCGGTGGTGGTCGGCCGGCGGTGGTTGGTCGGTGGCAGGTGGTGGTGGCCCGGATACCGTGAGGGGCTTGGATGAAGAATTCTGTTGAAGGGGGGGTTTTATATAGGCCTTTCGGGAATACCAAGAGTCCCAAGGTCTTAATTGCAAAACTGCTATTTTATTGTTTCGGCTGTGCGACGGTTCCCGTTCGATTGGAAACGAAGGGTCGTCGATATCGTTTGGTCTTCCTATTTTTAATATAACAATTATTTCCCTTGTATTTGAATTGAAAAGCATTAACGGACTTTTGGTTAGAGGAAACAGGTATAAAATTCTATTAAAAGGATCCCGGGTTCGAATCCTTCTATTGGCTATAAATATATTTATACATATATACAATTTTTTCTTAAATTTTTTTTTTAAATACTTTAAATGAGTTCAAAACGCAAAAGTTTATATATGTTTTTCGATCGTTTCGACGAGACGAACGCAATGGTGCCATTCGATTTTTATTTTGAATTTCTTATTAAAATTTTCTTATAATGCCTTTTTAAATTATTAATTTATTTTGAGATGTTACATCCTCTACCTCTAATAGAAATTTCGTCCTCGAAATTTAAAGTACGTACCTTAGCTGTTGAATAAATGAGGATAGTGCTTTTGTATTTCCGACTCCAATTCCCAAGTAGCTTCCTCTTCGTTGTGATGTTGCCATAGCACTTTTACCAGTCGAATAGTCTTGGTTCGCAATTCTTTGTCTTTGGTGTCTAAAATTCTCACTGGTATTTTTATGTAAGAGGCATCTGATTGAATACTGATATCTTTATCTTTCAGAATATGAGAAGGATCCGGCTCATACTTGCGAAGCATGGACACATGAAAAACTGGATGTATATTTGCCAAATTTAAGGGTAATGCCAGTCGATATGCAACTCATCCCACTTTACCCAATATTTCATAGGGTCCAATATATCTGGGTGCAAGTTTTCCTTTGAGGTCAAAACGCTGAATACCCTTCCTCAGTGAGATTTTTAGAAAAACAAAATCTCCTACCTTAAATCTGAGAGGTCTTCTTCGATTGTCTGCGAAACTCTTCTGTTTGCTCTGAGCTTTTAATAAATTGGCCCGAATAATTTTTATTTTGTCAGTAGTTTCTTGGATTATTTCAGGCCCCATGATACTCTTCTCTCCCACTTCTGTCCAACAAACTGGTGATCTGCAGGGTCTTTCATATAAGGCTTCAAAAGGTGTCATTTGTATGCTGGATTGGTAGCTGTTGTTATAAGTAAATTCTATCATGGGTAGAAAATCTTCCCAACTACCTTTGAAATCCATCACACAAGATCTTAGGATATCTTCTAAGATTTGTATTACTCTTTCTGATTATCCGTCAGTTTGAGGATGATGCGCAGTACTAATGTTCAATTCTGTCCCCAATGCTTTCTGTAAACTCCTCCAGAACTTAGAGGTAAAATGAGGATCCCTGTCGGACACAATAATTACCAGAATACCGTGGAGTCTAATAATTTCCTTTAGGTATAAGGTACTATCATCTTTAGTGGACACAGTTGTTTTTCGGGGTAGAAAATGGGCTGACTTTGTTAATCGGTCCACAATTACCCAGATTGAATCATTTCCCCTCCTGGTGGTAGGAAAACCGGTCACAAAATCCATGGTTATATGTTCCCATTTCCATTCTACTATAGGAAGAGGTTGCAATAACCCAGGTGGTCTTCTGTGCTCAGCCTTCACCTTTTGACAAGTGAGACATTTTGACAGAAATTGGGCTACATCATTCTTCATTCCACTCCACCAGAAGTTTCGTTTTAGGTCGTGATACATTTTGTTTTCCCTCGGATGAATAGAAAACTTTGACTGATGAGCTTCAGCTAATATATCTTCTCGCAGATAAGGAGCATCAGTGACTGCTAATCTGCCTCGAAATCTCAGTCCATTATCCGACCCGAGCGCCCAGTTTTCTATAGTTTCTCCATTTTCTAGTTTGTATCGAATTCCCTGCAATTCGGAATTTGAAGTTTGTGCTTCTATTACTCCTTTTATCATTTCCGGCTGAACTCTGAGGTGACTTAGATAAGCCTGTGGTGAACTGTTCTGCGTGATTAAATCAAGGTTTTCTAACATGCAAGCCCACTGCCATTTATCGGCTAGTACATTGGCCAATTGTCCCTTTCTACTGAGGGCATCCGCTACTACATTTGCCTTACCAGGGTGATAAATAAAATTATAGTCATAATCGACTAATAATTCCACCCATCTTCTTTGCCGTAAATTTAGATCTTTCTGCGTGCTAATGTATTTCAAACTCTGATGATCGGAGTACAATTTAAACTGTTCTCCATACAAATAGTGACGCCAAATCTTAAGTGCAAACACGATAGCTGCTAGCTCTAGATCATGTGTAGGATAATTCTTTTCGTGAGTTTTTAACTGTCTGGAAGCATAAGCCACTACTCGGCCATCTTGCATAAGCACAGCTCCTAATCCCACGTGAGAAGCATCCGTGTAAAGTGTGTACTTCTTCCCACTTTCTGGTATTGTTAATACCGGGGCTGTAGTGAGTTTTGTTTTTAATTCTTGGAACGCATTCTCACAAGGTTCCGACCACTCATACCTTACCCCTTTCTTAGTAAGTCGGGTTATAGGTGCAGCAATACTGGAAAAATTCTGAATGAATCTGCAATAATATCCTGCTAACCCCAGAAAACTTCTGATTTCTGTCACATTCTTTGGTGGTTTCCAATTTACTACTGCCTTAATTTTTGTCAACTGTAACTCCTTCATGAGAGATTACGTGTCCCAGAAAGCTTGCTTTTGTAATCTAGAATTCACATTTACTGAGTTTGGCGTACAGTTGATGAAGATTCAACTCTTGTAGTACCAATCTCAAATGTTTTTTGTGCTCCTCCTTGGTTTTTGAATAGATCAAAATATCATCTATAAATACTACCACGAATTGATCCAAGAAGTTTTTAAAGATTCGATTCATCAAATTTATAAATGCCGCAGGAGCATTTGTGAGACCAAAAAGGCATTACCAAGAATTCAAAATGCCCATATCTTATTCTGAAGGCCGTCTTTGGTATGTCTTCTTCCTTGATTCTTAATTGATGATATCCTGATCGAAGATCTATTTTGGAGAAATAATTTGCTCTTTTAAGTTGATCAAATAGATCTTCGATTCTGGGGAGTGGATATTTATTCTTTATAGTCACCTGGTTTATTCTTCTATAATCAATGCACATTCTTTTTGTTCCATCCTTCTTTTGTACAAATAATACTGGTGCACCCCATGGTGACGTACTGGGTCTTATAAACCCGAGAGTAAGGAACTCATCCAACTATTTCTTCATCTCCTTTAGTTCTACAGGTGCCATTCTATATGGGGCAATTGAAATAGGAGCCACTCCAGGCATCAACTCTATTGAAAAATCTATTTCTCTTTTTGGTGGCAACCCTGGAAGAACTTCTGGAAACACTTGTGGAAATTCTGATACTACCAATGTGGTATTTTGTATCGAAATCTTCACCTCTTCTTCTAAAAGTTGAGCTACGTAACAAACTTTTGCTCTTGTCTTTCCGAACTTTCTTCCTCGGAATATTATTTCTTTACTATCTGATGTTTTTAAAGTAACCTTCTTTCGGTAACAATCCATCATTGTCCTATATTTGGATAACCAGTCCATTCCTAATAGAATGTCAAATTTCTCCAATTTCAGTAGAATTAAATTTGCCACTAACTCCACGTCTTCAACTCTTAGTACACAGTTATTGCAGACTCTGTTTGTTTTAGCTGTATCACTAAGTGCAGTAGTTTGGCCAGTATATACCCTAACGGTTCTGTCTTCAATTGTAGTTCTCTAGCCAGGTGAATTGATATAAATGAATGTGTCGAACCATGATCTAAAATTACTCGAGCTAGACTTCCATAAATAAGAATGGTGCCTACAAAAAATTACTTTTGCAGTTATAACTTATCTACTTTTTATGGAATTACTAATTTTTGAAAAGAGTAGTTCGTACCTTCAACGACGTCGTTTGATTCTTCTTCCGTAGATATAGCAAAAGTTTTTCCAGGCACCTTTGGAAGTTGACCAGGGCGAGTCATAGGTACTTGCGGAGTATTTTTGAATGGAGGTCTAGTTGGAGCGTTACTATTCATACGAGGACAGTTCCTTTGAAAATGATCCCATGATCCACAGATGAAGCAATTTCCAGGTCCCGAAGCCATTTGAGAATCATTCCTTCCTGTTGAAAACTCTTGCATCCTTGGCCTTTTGTTTGTCTCCAATGCTGGTGCAATCCTTTTCACCCTATTCTTTTCAAATATCTTTCGAGTTTCTTCCCATTCTCGCTCTGCTACCATCGCTGTCTGCACTAGTTCTCCATAGTTTCTAATGCGAAGTACCGCCACTCGGGTTCGAATATGAGGATTCAAACCCTGTTCAAATCTTTTGGACTTTAATTCCTCTGTGGCTATAAGATAATGAGCAAAGCGTGATAGTTCAATGAACTTAGCTTCATACTGAAAAACACTAAGTTTTTCCTGATAGAGTTCTAAGAATTCTGCAATCATTCTATCCCTGGTTGCGTCGGAGAAATATTTTTCTAAGAACACTTTTGTAAACTCTTCCCAAGTGAAACTAGCTTGAGTTTTTTTGACAGAGTCCCACCAGTAATCTGCCTTTCCTTCTAACATATATGTGGCTAAGATGACTTTTTGTTCATCGTTTGCCTTTAAACTCTCCAATATCTTCCCTACCTGTTTGAGCCACCTATCGGCAATCAAGGGATCCGGTTCTCCCTTAAAGGCAGGGGGTTTTAATTCTTTGAATTCTTTTAGGATCACTCCCATCCTTGAACTATCCTTGGAAGAGTTCATCTTTTCTATCAGTTGGTGTAGGGCTCCTTACACCTTAGTTAGGTCTTCATTTGGAAGTGTTTTCGTGTGAATTCATAATTTTTGAAAAATATAAAAGAATAAAAATTTTCAAACACAAACTCAGATAAAATGTGCTCATTCATTACTAATACTTTTCTTGTCATTCTACATATAGCCAACAACTATTTTGAAGAACATCGGTTGTTCACAATGATTTTCATCGCCCACTTTTTCACAGATGTATCAGTAACGTTTATAGAAAACATTCTCATTTATAGTAGGGGTAATCGGTTTCTTCTCCTTCTTTGCCTTCACGATTTTCTTCTTAGGTTTCATCTTTACTCCCGATGAGCTACCTTCAGATAATTTCGACTTCATGTTTCTGCTAAAAAAAAAAAATCTTTAATTCATAAATATAAGTATTTTAAATTTTTTTTTTTGTGACTACCCTACCGATGTCCTTTCTTGCAAAAAAAAAATTTTTTTTTTTCCTAGGACCTATTACCTAGGCTCTGATACCAAGTTATAACACCCCGATATTTTACGGATTTATTCAACCCGTATAATACTGGGGTGTTAGGAATAAAAAACATGGTATAGATTAATTCCATCAATTATGGAACTTAACTGAGCCACTTTATTCAAAATATAATTGTTTGATATATTTCTTGAAACCGTGGCCACAGACGAAACTCAATTCGGAGTTCGTTTGCTCCCGGTATGGCCAAAATAGTTGGCATTAGCGGAATTTAAATGGGGGTCTGCTTTTAGTAAAACAGTCAGGTTGTTTTTAGTAATAATATCTCAGTTACAAAAATAGAGTCGTTCTATCGTATTTGATTTGAACTTAATGGGCTTGGCCCACAGACTTTAATGGGCTTCAGCCTATATAATATAATGGGTTCTAATGGGCTTCGGCCCACCAAATTAATGGGCTTGGCCCACAGACTTTAATGGGCTTCAGCCTATATAATATAATGGGTTCTAATGGGCTTCGGCCCACTAAATTAAATAGGCTTACTGGGCTTCGGCCCACAGAGTATTAATAATATTAAATAAAATATTAAAGCTAATCGTTGAGGGGTGTTGGGAGGCGGCGGCCGGCGATGGCGACCGGCGGCGGTTACCGACGGCGGGTGGCCGGCGGTGGTGGCCGGCGGTGGTCGGCCGACGGTGGTGGCCCGGATACCGTGAGGGGCTTGGGTGAAGAATTCTGTTAAAGGGCCGGTTTATATAGGCCTTCCGGGAATACCAAGAGTCCCAAGGTCTTAATTGCAAAACTGCCGTTTTATTGTTTCGGCTGTGTGACGGTTCCCGTTCGATTGGAAACGAAGGGACGTCGATGTCGTTTGGTCTTTCCATTTTTAATATAACAATTATTTCCCTTGTATTTGAATAGAAAAGCATTAACGGACTTTTGGTTAGAGGAAACAGGTTTAAAATTCTATTAAATGGATCCCGGGTTCGAATCCTTCTATATGTATAAATATATTTATACATATATACAATTTTTTCTTAATTTTTTTTTAATGCTTTAAATGAGTTCAAAACGCAAAAGTTTATATATGTTTTTTGATCGTTTCGACGAGACGAACATAATGGTGTCGTCCAATTTTTATTTTGAATTTTTTATAAAAATTTTCTTATAATGACTTTTTAAATTATTAATTTATTTTGAGATGTTACACAAAAGGGACAAAGGGTGTTTATTTTATGATCCTGAGAATAGAAAGGTTGTCGTCTCGACGAACGCCATATTTCTGGAGCAGGATTATTTAATTGACCATAAGCCCACCAGTAAAGTAGTTCTTGAAGAATTGCTTGGTACTGATGGGAGTACGCAGACAGAAAACGTAGTGAAAGCCGATACCACTAAGATTAACGATACTGTAGAATTGACTCTTATGGAACCACCGCAGGCTCGTCGCAGTGGGAGGACCATAAGTGCTCCTGATAGATACATTGGAGAAGCCTTCATGGTAGATCCAGAGTTTCAAGAGGATGATCCTCTGAACTATGACGAAGTGATGGTATCCTCTGACCATGCAGCATGGCAGGAAACCATGGAGGCAGAACTGACATCAATGTCCCAAAATTCGGTCTGGACACTTATAACACCACCTCACAACCTTAAACCTGTTGGGTGTAAGTGGGTGTACAAAAGGAAAAGAGGTCCAGATGGTACCGTTGAGACTTATAAAGCTAGACTAGTCGCTAAGGGTTATACCCAGCGAGAATGGATCGACTATGACGAAACCTTTTCGCCAGTGGCTATGCTTAAGTCTATCCGGATCCTCATGTCCATTGCAGCCCATTATGATTGGGAGATCTGGCAAATGGACGCCAAGACTTCATTCCTCAACGGGGATTTGGAAGAAGACATCTATATGTCTCAGCCTCCAGGCTTTGTCGCAAAAGGTCAGGAAAGTCTGGTGTACAAGTTGTAAAGGTCCATTTATGGACTGAAGCAACCATCCAGAAGTTGGAACATGCGTTTTGATCTGGCTATCCAGTCTTATGAATTTGAACAGAACGTGGATGAACCATGTGTTTATAAAAGGAGCGATAAGACTGCAGTAGTTTTTCTAGTGCTTTATGTAGACGATATCCTGCTCATTGGGAACGATGTTAGAACATTGTCTACAGTGAAGGTGTGGTTATCCTCTCAATTTGACATGAAAGACCTAGGTGAAGCGAGTTATGTTATAGGGATCAAGGTAACTCGAGATCATCACAAAAAGACTCTCTCGCTGTCACAGTCAGCCTAGATAGATACTATCTTGGTCAGATTCAATATGCACAACTCCAAGAAGGGACTGGTTCCATTCAGACATGGAATGAAGTTGTCCAAGGATCAGGGTCCTAAGACTCCTGAGGATAGGGCAGAGATGCAGAAGATATCTTATGCTTCGGCTGTAGGGAGTCTGATATATGCTATGCAGTGCACGAGACCAGATATATGTTATGCAGTAGGCATGATGGGCAGGTATCAGTCAAATCCGGGTCCAGGGCACTGGACTGCTATGAAAAGTATACTCAAGTATCTCCGTAGGATGAGAGATTATGAGTTAGTTTACTCTTCACAGGAACTGATACCGATTGGATATATGGATTCTGACTTTGCGTCAGATCCGGAATCCAGGAGATCGACGTCAGGGTTTGTATTTTCATTAAGAGTAGGAGCGTGAAGCAGGGATGCATCACGGATTCGACGACAGAGGCTGAGTACGTTGCAGCGTGCGAAGCAGTTAAGGAGGCTGTGTGGCTCAAGAAGTTTCTCACAGACTTAGAATGCGTACCGGGAGCTCAAGATCCTATTGTCCTTTATTGCGACAATAGTAGAGCGGTAGCACAATCCAAGGAGCCAAGATATCACCAGAATAGCAAGCATATCAAGCGAAAATACTACATTATCCGGGACTTGCAGAAGCGAGGGAAGGTTGCAGTAACTCAGGTGGTGTCTGCAGATAACATGGCGGACCCTTTCACAAAGGCGTTACTGACCAAGGATTTTGAGAAGCACGTGGATGTCATGGGAGTTAAGACTGTTGTTCCCTGCTAGGCCAGGTGGGAGATTGTTGTGGGTGCAAAAATTATACCGGACCGGATCAGAGCGGCATGGGCCCGCGCAACAGCCCAAGTGGGTAAGCCCGCCCGGGTTCATGGGCCTACTCTACGGGGCTCGCAGATCAAGCCCTCCCCCTTATTGGGCCCGAACAACGGCCCAATAAGGGCCCAGCAAGGAGGCCCAGAACCAGTGCCACGTCATCAGCGCCACGTCATCACTGCCATATCGGGCACGTGCTTACGCTATAAAAGGACCCCCAAGGCATCCAGGAAGGGGGTAGGTCATTCGATCAGATGAAGAGGGATTCCAGATCCAGAGCAAGTGCAAGAGCTTACTTCTCTCCTCCTAGTTTCTTTTCTTGTTGCTCCGTGCAACCCCCACTGTAAAAAGCTTCTCTCGGCCTGTCGAGAGAACGCTCAACCCTTTATATTCATATTATAGTGAAGATCAGGTGGCACCTCTCGCCCGGAGACGTAGGTCGTAAGACCGAACTTCGACAACAACTCCATGTGTCATCTCTCTCATTCTCAACTTTCTAATCTCTAACTCTACAAACAATCCAATTCAATCAAGGCTGTGGGGTGGGATTCTCGATTAAGGCGGCTCGGAAATTTCCCCCCACAATCTTTGGCGCCGACTGTGGGATATCGATAGAGGTCTTACCCACACCTCTACCGACTCGTATTCAGCTTGTGGTGACGAGCCACAAGTCCTCCTCCAAATCAACCTCAACGCCTTCATCACGCCGACATCAACACGCTCGATGGTGAAGGCCAGCACCAACCCACCAAAGGCGGGTGCTAAACGAACAAACGATATGCTGATCGAAGAAGAACAAGAAGTCTCGGTCGCAACCAACCGAAGAAATGTTCGGGAGCGGCTGGGGCCGCAAGGCAGCCATCCAGAAGGGTACAGCGATCGGCGAGACCCGTCATCCCAGAGGCATCGATCTGGCAAAGAACATGTTATTCAAGGGAGCAAGCCTCAGGCTACATACGAGATCTCGGCTGCTGATTTCCAGCTGCTAAATCTCCTCAAGAAGAAGGCGGCCCTCGAGCAAGAGAGGGATTCCCTAAAGAAGGCGGCTGAAAGAGCGGAGGTTGTGGCCCACAACTCTCTAGCTACTGATGAAGACCAACCAAGGACTCACCCAGCCGTGAGTCATCATCTTGAAGAACCACATGTGCCGCGTATCGAGATGCGTCAGGTATCCACACAAGCACCAAGGCAAACGGTGTGGGATCGCCTCGACGTCAACGGTGCGCCCAACTATCGCGGAGAAGGATCACCTCAGTCAACAGGGTCTACTAGACATTCTATCCCTTCACACACGAAAGCAACAGATGCCTACGAGCTGCTCAACCGACTAAGGCATACTGCCGACGTGGGACGCCGCCATCAAGACCGTAGGCAACTAATCACCTCGGTGGGGCCACTGCATCCCAAGGTTCTTGCAACACCATTTCCTATGGGTTGGCGAACACCGAACCTGCCAAAGTTCAACTGCATCCAGGGAGACCCTGCTCTCCATATCCTAGCCTACAAGCAGGCCCTCACGCCCTACGAATATGAGAACCATGTTCTCTGTCGTATGTTTGCGGGAAGCCTCGAGGGACCTGCCCTCGACTGGTATTACACACTGCCTACCGGTACGGTGGCCACATTCAAAGAGTTGGCTGAACTCTTCATGGACCATTATCGGCTAAACTTAAAGCCAAAAAAGAGGCTGGATATACTTTACCAGCTGAAGATGGGCTCCGACGAGTCTCTAAGGAGCGTCACGATGAGGTTTCGTAATGAGCATTCTGAGCTCACCGATCGCTCCTATAATGAGGAGGCCATCATGCTGGCATTCCAGAATGCTATCCGGCCAGAGCTCCACGTCTACACCGACTTCATCCGGCATCCTCCCAATAACTTGGAAGCGATGTTCAAACGTGTACAACAGGAGATAGAGGTGGAAGACAATCAGCGAGCCAGAAGACTACGCGAGCCCCGCGAGTCTCATGACTCCCGACATAAGAAAGATGATGAAGCTCCGAATGAAGCACACTATAAGAAGTCTGCCCATGCCGCGTCCGACCAAAAGGTACAGGCCAAAAGGTACAATGAAGATTCGAAAGCCCCTCCAGCAGAAAAGAGGCGAACTCCAAGGGAGCAAAGGGTGTTCACTGAGCTGAACACCTCCATTGAAGACATCTTTGCCTACTTGCAGAATGAGCCCTTTTGCAAATGGCCACAGCCTCTCCCTCCAAATTCCGACCAGGCGGGAGATACGACAGCCTACTGCAAGTTTCATCGCAGCCATGGCCACCCAACCTCTACATGTCGGAAGCTAAAGCATCACATCGAAGACCTGATCCAAGAAGGGCGGCTCGATGGCTACCTCGCTAATAAGGAACCAGGTCGAGAGTAGGAGAGGCTGTAGCAGTGCAAAGAAAAAAAAAGTCAATGTAATACATGGATGCATAATCGTAACGTCCGCTGGGCAACTTTTGAAAAAGTGTAACCGCTACTTTGTTGTATCAATAAAGTATCTTTTTTTTCTCAAAATCAAATCTCTCGAAGTTCGATTCCACCATGTTAAAGCATAAAAAAAAAAGGTTCCTGGCAACCCAGGTCAACCGAAGATCTTCGATTCCGCCCATTCAAGTCGGAAGCTCGAAGGCAATTCGGCTACGCCCTCTCGAGGCTAAAGTCCGATAAAAAGGCTCCTGGTAACCCAGGTCAACCAAAGACCTTCGATTCTGCCCATTCAAGTCGGAAGCTCGAAGGTAAGTCGGCTACACCCTCTCGAGGCTAAAGTTCGATAAAAAGACTCCTGGTAACCCAGGTCAACCAAAGACCTTCGATTCCGCCCATTCAAGTCGGAAGCTCGAAGGCAATTCGGCTACGCCCTCTCGAGGCTAAAGTCCGATAAAAAGGCTCCTGGTAACCCAGGTCAACCAAAGACCTTCGATTCCGCCCATTCAAGTCGGAAGCTCGAAGGCAATTCGGCTACGCCCTCTCGAGGCTAAAGTCCGATAAAAAGGCTCCTGGCAACCCAGGTCAACCAAAGACCTTCGATTCCGCCCATGCAAGTCGGAAGCTTGAAGGCAATTCGGCTACGCCCTTTCAAGGCAAAAGTCCGATAAAAAGGCTCCTGGCAACCCAGGTCAACCAAAGACCTTCGATTCCGCCCATTCAAGTTGGAAGCTCGAAGGCAATTCGGCTACGCCCTCTCGAGGCTAAAGTCCGATAAAAGGCTCCGGGCAATCCAGGTCAACCAAAGACCTTCGATTCTGCCCGTTCAAGTCGGAAGCTCAAGGGCAATTCGGCTACGCCCTCTCGAGGCTAAAGTCCGATAAAAGGCTCCGGGCAATCCAGGTCAACCAAAGACCTTCGATTCCGCCCATTCAAGTCGGAAGCTCGAAGGCAATTCGGCTACGCCCTCTCGAGGCTAAAGTCCGATAAAAAGGCTCCTGGCAACCCAGGTCAACCAAAGACCTTCGATTCCGCCCATTCAATTCGGAAGCTCGAAGGCAATTCGGCTACGCCCCTTCAAGGCGAAAGTCCGATAAAAAGGCTCCTAGCAACCCAGGTCAATCAAAGACCTTCGATTCCGCCCATTCAAGTCGGAAGCTCGAAGGCAAGTCGGCTACGCCCTCTCGAGGCTAAAGTCCGATAAAAAGGCTCCTGGCAACCCAGGTCAACTAAAGACCTTCGATTCCGCCCGTTCAAGTCGGAAGCTCGAAGGCAATTCGGCTACGCCCTTTCAAGGCAAAAGTCCGATAAAAATGCTCCTGACAATTCAGGTCAAGCTAAATTATCAACTACACTCATCCAAGGCGATAAGAATAAGCCCAAGGCCCAGCCCTTGGCACTCGAAGACAAAGTCCGAGACGACCAACGCCTCGGCACTCTACAAGCGTGCCCAAGGCCCAGCCCTTGGCACTCGAAGACAAAGTCCGAGGCGATCAATGCCTCGGTACTCTACAAGCCCAAGGCCCAGCCCTTGGCACTCAAAGACAAAGTCCGAGGCGACCAACGCCTCGGCACTCTACAAGCCCAAGGCCCAGCCCTTGGCACTCGAAGACAAAGTCCGAGGCGATCAATGCCTCGGCACTCTACAAGCCCAAGGCCCAGCCCTTGGCACTCGAAGACAAAGTCCGAGGCGATCAATGCCTCGGTACTCTACAAGCCCAAGGCCCAGCCCTTGGCACTCAAAGACAAAGTCCGAGGTGACCAATGCCTCGGCACTCTACAAGCCCAAGGCCCAGCCCTTGGCACTCGAAGACAAAGTCTGAGGCGATCAATGCCTCGGCACTCTACAAGCCCAAGGCCCAGCCCTTGGCACTTGAAGACAAAGTCCGAGGCGACCAACGCCTCGGTACTCTACAAGCCCAAGGCCCAGCCCTTGGCACTCGAAGACAAAGTCCGAGGCGACCAACGCCTCGGCACTCTACAAGCCCAAGGCCCAGCCCTTGGTACTTGAAGACAAGGCTCGAGGCGACCAACGCCTCGGCACTCTACAAGCCCAAGGCCCAGCCCTTGGCATTCGAAGACAAAGTCCGAGGCGACCAACACCTCGGCACTCTATAATCCCAAGGCCCTACCCTTGACACATAGAGATAAAGTCTGAGACGTCGTCGCCGACGTATTGGCATTCGATCAAAAGTCCAAGCTTAGTCTTGTCACTCAGGTTCAAGCATCAGATTGTCACTGGCCATCACCTTTCTCGACGACTAACGGCTCCAAACCGGCCAGGGGGTGGTTGGTTTGACTCTTTCAGTGCGTGTCTCTATACTGGTGCAGTCGACGGTGGGTACCACGGGATAAAATGGTACTTCCTTGATCCTGGCCAAGTCAACACCCTCACGTGACTGTAGTACCTGGCGAATACAGTAACCAGGTACGGTAATACATTGGGTGAAGATTGGATGGCTATCATGCGGCGTCATCCTAGATTATCTCTAAGAAACCCCCTCGAATATAGCATTGTCCCTCGCCGACATCCCCGCGCATCAGCGTTTTACCGAAAAAGTGTCGGTTTCAAATGGGGCTGAAATTCGAAAAACACACTATTTTCAATACCGACACTTTTTGGCCTCTTCTAGCAGCCCCAATAATGGGGTGTCGGCATCAACAAGAAGCCCCCCCTCGGTTTCGCACAAAAACCAAGTGGGGAAGGGGTGATGGCACACCATCAACAGCACACGCCTCGGTTTTGTCAGAAAACCGAGAGGGGATGTGTGTCGGCATCAACAAGCAACCCCCCCTCGGTTTCGCACAAAAACCGAGTGGGGAGGGGGTGACGGCACACCATCAATAGCACACCCCTCAGTTTCGTCAGAAAATCGAGAGGGGGTATGTGTCGGCATCAACAAGCAACCCCCCCTCGGTTTCACACAAAAACCGAGTGGGGAGGGGGTGACGGCACACCATCAACAGCACACGCCTCGATTTTGTCAGAAAACCGAGAGGGGATGCGTGTCGGCATCAACAAGCAACCCCCCCTCGGTTTCGCACAAAAACCGAGTGGGGAGGGGGTGACGGCACACCATCAGCAGCACACCCCTCGGTTTTGTCAGAAAACCGAGAGGGGGTATGTGTCGGCATCAACAAGCAACCCCCCCTCGGTTTCGCACAAAAACCGAGTGGGAAGGGGGTGACGGCACATCAGCAGCACACCCCTCGGTGTTGTCAGAAAATCGAGAGGGGGTGTGTGTCGGCATCAACAAGCAACCATCAGCACACCCCTCGGTTTCGTCAGAAAATAAAGAGGGGGTGTGTGTTGGCATCAACAAGCAGCCCCCCCCCCCCCCCTCGGTTTCGCACAAAAACTGAGTGGGGAAGGGGTGACGGCATACCATCAGCAGCACACCCCTCGGTTTCGTCAGAAAACCGAGAGGGGTGCTCGGTGTCATCCAAACCTATTAGTCAACCCGATTCAAGTGTCACCCACACACAATGATCATTGAAAGACGAAGAGCTATCTTCCATTGGGTCGGTGGGATAGCATCTCATCCAAACCTATTAATGTGCTTGTACAAACTTCACAAAAAAAAAAATCCCCTCTCTCATCAAGGGTGAGCACGCGGTAACTGTTGTGTCATCACTGGGGCCCGACTGCAGTCCCTAGTGAACACAGTAACTAGGTGCAGCTGGGTGTCGGACAGAACAGATGAGTTACCGCGTGCCGAGACATCTTTAAGACGCTAGCTTAAAACCTGGCCGGCGCGTTCTTAAGAGTCATCTCTCTATAAAGGTGAATACCAGAAAAGTTACACGTCAAGGCGAACAATGTTTCACATCCACTTTGACCGTGTTTTCGATGCCTACACAACGGCACCTTATACGGATTCATCCGACATGCGTATGAAAAGTTATGACTGTCAGAAGGTCTCAGGGTCTTTTTCTTCGAAGTTTAGCATCAGAATAATTACACGGCAATGACGGATGCGCTCACGCCCTCAGTTTGGTTCGTTATGCGCCCAACTCGTAGCAGGCCAAGCGCCGGGTATGAAAGAAGAACTCGCACCTCTCCCGGCCCACGCGTACGTGCTCTTGGCGACAACCGATCAGAATGGGAATAGGGGGTCGAATGAACCAAACACCCTCCCGGGCATTCTCCTCATGTAATTCGTCACACGGCGACGATGACGAACCTAACTCGTCCTCCCCTGCCGCGCACTCCGTCTCGCAGCGGACCGAGGCGACCCCTCCGTGCGTGCTGTCTCACAGCGACTCGAGGCAACCCCGCATGTCCTCTTCGCAGCAGCCCAAGCCAACCCGGAGGGGGTCAGCGAACCACACCCGGGCGTCCCTCCTCGCATGACAACGGCTTCCATGCGCATCGTCCAGCCACTGCCGTCCGCACCCAGCATCGACCACCGCTGCTGCTACAGCCGTCCGACCCGTAGCACAGCACAAGAGAGATAGAAAGAGGAAGGACCTCGTGCACGGCTCTCTCTCTCCTGAAGCCTGGTCCGATCGCCAATCGCCCGTCGCCCGTCTGACACACCGGACCCGCGCTCCGCTCCAGCCCGATTGCATGCTGTTGCTGCTGCTGCTCTCTCTCCTGAAGCCCGGCTCGATCGCTCGCCGCCCATCTGACACGCCAGGCCCCGCACTCCACTCCGACTCGATCGTGTCCTGCCACTCACGCTCAACCCCACACCGACACCGCCAGCCGCACGCGCCCTGCATGTCGCTCGCGCTCAACCATACGCTGACATCGTTGTCCACCATGCCTCCTGTGCATGCCGACCGCACCCATCGCTGGCTATCGCGCCGGCCTGAGTGCGCTATGGCTCGCCTGGTCCCACACCTCGCAGCCGCCTGTGCCACTCCGCCTGGGTCCGAGTCCACCTACGCTGCAGCCGTGTCACTTGCACGCCCCGCCGCCTCTGCTCTGTCTGTCGGTTGCACCCTAGCCCATGGCCGCAGCCACCGCTGCTGCTATTCGCTGAACCAGAGAAGTGCCGGATAAGAAAAAAAAAACAGAGAAGGAAAGTGAGATAGAGAGACGCTGCTCTCTCACCGAAAGGAAAGAAAGGAGAGAGAGAGAGAGGGTCCGAGCGTGCGTCGGGAGGGCCGCCCGACTCGCGCCCGCAGCCCCCCCCCCCCCCCTCTCCGATCCGGTCGGGGCCAGCCCCCCGGCCCGCGACCGGCCGCCGACCGCACCAACCCGCCTGCCATGCTCCCTGCTGCGCCAGCCCGAGCCCGGCCTCCGCCGCACCAGCCCGGCTGCCGTGCCTCCTGCTGCGCCAGCCCGAACCCGGCCTACGCCGTACCGACCCGCCACCGCTGCCCGCCGACCTCTACGTTGCCGCTGCTGTTGCTGCTGTACCACGCGAACAAAAAAAAAAAAAACAGAGCAGAACAGAGAAAAGGAAAGAGGGAAAGGGTTTGCTGCACTCACGTAAATGAAAAACAGAAAAGAAAAGAGAAACAGAGAAGGAAAGAGAGAGAGAGAAAGGAAAGACAGAGAGAGAGAGGGACGTCCGCTCTCCCATTTGAGTCAAAGCCAAAGAAAGGAAATAGAGAAGCAAAGAAAGGAAAGAGAGAAAGAAAGAAAGGAAAAAGAGAAAAGCTGTTCTCTCACCAAGAGGGTCTCGGTACCCTCTCGGTATCCTCTCGGTACCCACTCAGTATGCTCTCGGTACCCTCTCGGTACCCCCTCGGTATCCACTCGGTCGGAAAATATACTGTTTTTTCGGAAACACACCCTTGCAAAATCGAGACTTTTTGTCTTGCACCAAAAGGGTCTCGGTACCCTCTCGGTACCCTCTCGGTATCCACTCGGTCGGAAAACACACTGCTTTTTCGGAAACGCCCCCTTGCAAAACAGAGACTTTTGGCCCGCGCCAAAAGGGTCTCGGCATCGGCAGAAGGAGACTCTGCTAATGCGAACTGCGGCACCGACAGCCCTTGCCAACCACGCCAGGATCCTAAGGCGTTTGTGTTAGGATTGATGTGTTCTAAGCTTGTAAAACTTTATGTTTTGGTCTAATAAAGATTGATAGTTATTAATATATGAGATGCATATAGGTGCGTAACATAGTTACGTGTTCTTTTGAGAACAGAGAGCCATGGTTATATGGTAGTCCACTGAGTTGAAGACTGAGTGGATTGGTCCCATATAACCTAAATAAGTTTGCAGCTATGATCAGGTTGGTCGCCTCATCATGTTAAGCTGTTGGCGATGACAGTTCATGGGATGTCTTCACCATGGTCATCACCAGGCACAGTGTCTGTGGCTGAACGGAACTAACACGGTGTACAGATCAGTGAGCAGACACTGGTACACTAAGCCGTGTTTCTGCTTAGGGTAAAACGGTCCTAAACCCTGAGGAACCACGACTGATGGACTAACCAGTTGCGTGGTGCTTTGGCGCACCAATGTGTGAGGGTCCATATGCAGTGATCCAAAACCACGGTGTACTGGGTTACCCGGCTGGCGTTGCATTAGCGTGTCACTCCTGCAGGCCATCCACACCCCTGATGGGAGATGCGTTCCTTGGTGTGACTTACACTGTACCAAACCCAGGCCTGGTGGTCATCAGTTTGACTGTTGACCGGATTCGATTACTCGACGGGGTAATCAGAGGTACGATGTATAGGTCAACCTGGAAGGAACCAAGTCATATGATCATTCGAGTCTGACGGTAGTCTTCACCGCTCGAAGTGAATCATGGCATCAAGTGGAGGGACAGCGGGTTTACCACTACTAAGCGGAGAGCAGGGGTATGATGGAGAACATAGTAAGTCTGGGTGAATTGGAGTGCAGCCTGCGTCGCACTCTGGGTGGCTACGCAGGTTAACTCGAGCTCAGAGGATCGATGGTACACTCGGGTAGTGTGTCGATCGAGCTTGAGTTGGAAGCCATGAACCCCGGTCCCTGATGGTTCCACCTTATCAACATTATGTACGGTTCTTGAACCGTCTCCTCGGAACACCATAAGCATGAGGAAGGAAGAAGTATACGCTCCGTGTGTGCTTGGCACTAGAGCACGGTAGATGCGTAACTACATACGAGTACTAAGGGTTAAGCCCGAGACTAGTGCGGAGTCGTATGTAGTAATCCCTAGCTATAAGTGAACTTCGCTGCATAGGTGCGATGCACCGGGGTATGTTGCGAGTTGACTAGTTGACTTTGCTAGAGGCACCCTCCGGTGGCCTCAGTTAATAGTAACTAGTAGATATCACTTAAGTAATGGCCGTTAGGTATCGCACGCTAGAAATGGTCAAAATGAGGCGTCGGGGCGTTTTGGTAAAAACCTCACTCTGCCGGACCTCACTGTTGGCCGACCCTAGTAGTGAGGCACCTCACTAGGGCCGGCCCTATGATGTAGGGATAAGAATCCCTCATCTATAGGGCCGGCCATATAGATAGGGATGGGGCGATAAATCGGTTAATATCGAGCCCTAAAAAGTGGGAAAACGGATAAATACGCGGAGAGATAAAAAGGAGATAATGGAGAGATAATGAGAGGGGGTTAATATCCCCTTGGAACCTTATCCAAGGGGGGGTGGCCGGCCCTATAAAAGCACCTATGGGCGCCGGCCCCAAGTGCTACAGAAACCGAACCCCCCTCTCTCTCATCTCTCGAGTTCTCTCCCGTTTCATCTCCCGTTTCCCGCTTGCTACTTCGTCTTCCTCGCGTGGAGTTCTGAAGAAGGAGAAGGGTCGTTCTTCGGAGGCACTCAGAGATCCGAGAGCGACGTTCCGTGCATCGTGTGAGATCGGGTGAACAAGAAGGCAACATCTCCATTCGTACCGTCGGCATCTTCGCGAACGATCTTCCGTCTCCATCGACAAAAAAGACAATCCTCCGCGGTTAAAAGATCCGTATGAAAGGTATGTGTAATCTAACATGTAGATCTAGCGAGCATTATGATTTGCATCCATGCTAGTTAATCATTACGCTAGATTGCCGTTAGGGGTTTTCGATTCTCGTGCATACACATGCACACATATGTAGTTTAGTTTCCATGAAAAGTTAAATAGTGTAACGTACACCATGAACGGTCTTTCGACCGCCAAATCGCTTCCGCTGCGAGCCTCTGACCCCGGATTAGATTCCAACAATTGGTATCAGAGCCGCATTAGTGGTGTACGTTTCACGTTTTTCATGAAACGAACATGTGTGCGCATGATGAATGCGTGAGATCATCGGGGTTCATACGCTTAGATCATGCATATGTATAGATTGTGCTTGTTCTATTAATCATTCTTGCAGGGCGCTGCTATAAAAAATCTAGATCTATGCTTTGTGCTTGCTACCGGGGGTCGGACCCCGAGTTAGCAATTGTCTGGATTTGCTTTCTGTGTGTGGATATGTAATTGAGCCATAGATTGGGCGAGCGATGGGGTTTGTCCATCCTCGGTTTCCCATGGCCTTTTTTCTAGGTGTGTTTTCTTTTCTTTCTAGGAAATTGTGTACGACCGAGCACTTGCTCGTAGCGTACTAGACTTTTTCGGTTACAGATCGAGAAGAAAGATGTGCCAAAGAAATCCACCATCGGGAGCGGAAGCGGAACCCTGGAGGATGAAGACGATCCGGCAAAGTGTTCGCGAGCGCGACGAAGGAGCCGGACCGAGGAACCTTGCGAAGAAAGCTAGATGCCTGTGCTGTGCTAATTAGGTTCAGGGGTCGGACCCTGAACTTAATTCAGTTTTTTAATGGTTGCTTTCTTTAATTAGTTATTTATGCTTCATATCGAACCCCGATGAGATAATGTGATTATCTGTCTTCAGAGGGATGCCTTTCCCCTCCGGTCCAAGCGACTGTTTGAGGATAGGATCCCGCTAGATGACGCCTATTATTTAGTTGACTTTTGATGTTAGTGGGATCCCATCACATATGGTTATGCCACCATTAGGAGAGCACCCGACTAGTCGGGTGTGCCTATTTGGCCAGCATCGAAATCAAAGATGAGATGGAGATCCATTGAACATCAATTGTCAAATCTATAAGCGAGGCGCCATGACTAGTGGGAGTCCTTTCCAGTGAGTCTGACTCTAGGATTAGCTCCAGAGCATTAGCATGATAACCAATTTTGCAAAGCATCGATACTCTTGGAATATATAATGTGACCCTTGAATGGAGAAATCCACTTGAGGCAGGGACTATGATATTTCGAGAGTGATTAATGCTAGGCGAAAGGTTTGAATGCTAGTGGGAGCATGGTGTGACCAGGGTCTAGTATTTAGGAGGTCGCTACATTTGCATTTGCATAAATTCATACTCACAAAATAACCCTCAGAATTATAAGGGATGTAAGAGAGGACTTTTATAAGATCCTCTGGCCTCCACGGCCAGTCGTTTTGTGTTTGAGTGGGGATGCATAACTTCACACCCCCTAGGGTGGGAGCTGTGTGTTTCCATGCCAAATTACTTAATGACCTCCCTGTGGATATGGCGATTACGGGGCCAGGAGAGAAGGGCTTTTCATCCCACCCTAGTGGGGGCCGCATGAACTCCCGTGTCGTAATTGCTTAGGCTCGTGGGTAAGCATCCTAAGTACACGTGAGGTATTCGTTGCGAAGACAACGGTGATCACGTGGTACTGGCCGAAAGATAACCATGGTCCATCACAGCCCTTAGTTGGCAGATTTGGATAGAGTCAAGGAAAAGGCCCATGTAAGCGGATTGACGCTGTATGATGCCCCCTAGGGCAGGTACAGTCGATTCCGAGATCTTACATACATGGTTAATTAATCCATAGAGATGGCTTCGCTTGAGGGTAGCGTCGACATATGGATATAATTAGCTTGTTTTAAAAATCTATAAAATAAGTTTTTATGCATACTCATTATTCAATCTTTATTTTCAGATGACTAAGTTAGACCCCCTGTCCGCTATCCTAAATGACCACAAACTTACCGGTCCCAACTATGAGGACTGGAAGCGCAACCTGTACCTGGTCCTAAGGATTGGTAAACATATGTCAGCCCTTAATGACCCTGAGCCAGATTTGCCAGGACCCAATGCCACAGAGGCACAGCTAAAGGCATTCACTGACTGGAAGGAATCTAATGAGATATGTAAATGCTATATAATAGCATCCTTGCAAACAACTCTGCAGAAGCAAGTCGAGGAGATGCCCGACGCTTCTGACATGATGTTGTATTTGAAGGAGATGTTTGAAGGTCACAATCGCATTACGCGATACCTTACCATCAAGAAACTCGTCGGCACTAAGATGTCCAATGGGACGCTGGTTCGGGAACACATGATGAAAATGTTTGGGTTCCAGAACGAACTAGCTACCATGGACATTGTGCTAGAAGGCGAGGTGATGACAGACATCTTCCTCTCGTCACTGTCTGGAGCCTTTGAAGGCTTTGTCACCAACTTTAATTTGAACAAGTTGGCTATGACAAATGCAGAGCTTCTGGGAGCTCTCCAGGCAGCTGAGGATGGCTTCAAGCAGAAGGGCGAAGCACTTCACGTGCAACGCAGATCCTTCAAGAAGCCTGGTAAACCTCAGGGCAAGAAACATAAAAGGAAACCTAAGTCACTGCCTGTGCAGGACTCTGCTGGAGCCTCTGGGTCTGGAGAATCAAAGAAACCGGGCACGAAGTGCTTCCGGTGTGGCCAGAAGGGTCATTGGAAGAAGGACTGCAAGAAGCCTCAGAATGCTGGTGAAGGTAATCTACAACTCTTAGTTGTTGAATCATTTCTTTCAAGTAATAGTACTTTTGCTAGTTGGATTGTGGATTCTGGATCCACTAACCATGCCTGTAACTCTCTTCAGGGGTTTCGGGAAAGCAGAAGAATACTTGATGGAGAGGTGACCCTGAGCATGGGAACTGAGGCCGTGGCTGCTGCTGAAGCTATTGGAAATGTTAATCTTAGTTTTTCGAATAATAAGACTTTGACTTTTAGAGATGTCTTTTATGTACCGTCCTTGCGACGTAACTTAATTTCTGTTTCTTCTTTAGTTAATGAAGGTTATTCAGTTTATTTTGATGCTTCTGGTGTGTCGTTTAAACTGAATGGAACTTTTATAATAAGAGGAATGGTTCAGAATCATCTCTATGTTGTAAGTCCTAAATTTGAAAAAGATAACATAATAACTTCAGCATTTAATGTTAATTCATCTAAGCGTAAGAATCCTTCGGAAAATTTAACCCACCTGTGGCACTTACGACTTGGGCATATTGCCTTAGATAGGATCCATAGAATGGTGAAGGCCGGACTTCTGGAAATAGATCCTACGGAGATCCTTCCCACCTGTGAATCCTGCCTGGAAGGCAAAATGACCAAGAGGTCCTTTAAAGGCAAAGGAGTAAGAGCTACTGAGGTGTTAGAGTTAATCCATTCGGATGTGTGTGGACCCATGAACGTCAAGGCGATAGGAGGCCATGAGTATTTCATCACATTCATTGATGATTACTCAAGATATGGTTACATTTACCTGATGCATCGGAAGTCGGAATCCTTTGACATGTTCAAAGAGTTCAGGGCTGAAGTAGAAAAGCAGACAGGTAAATATATAAAAACCCTTCGATCAGATCGAGGAGGTAAATACCTATCTGACGAGTTTCTAGGGTATTTGGTGGAGCATGGGATAAAATCCCAGTTAACTGCTCCAGGTACCCCACAACAGAATGGAGTTTCCGAGAGAAGGAATCGAACCTTGTTGGACATGGTTCGTAGCATGATGAGTTACGCCAGTTTACCAATGACCTTTTGGGGATATGCCCTACAAACAGCAGTTTATATTCTGAATCACGTTCGGTCTAAGTCAGTGCCTCTGACCCCTAGAGAACTGTGGTCAAAGCGAAAGCCATTGATACAGCATTTCAGAATATGGGGATGCCCTGCACATGTGCGAAGGGATAAGAGGGAAAAGATGGAATCTAAAACCAGAGTATGCTTATTTGTAGGGTATTCCAAGGAGACCAAAGGTGGTCTATTTTATGATCCTGAGAAAAAGAAAGTGATCGTTTCTACGAACGCCTATTTCCTAGAACAGGATTATATTGTGGACCACAAACCTACTAGTAAGGTAGTTCTGGATGAACTGCTGGGTACTAGTTCAGATAGCGCATCCAAAAGCATAGTGGGAGCTGACATTACAGATAATAAAATACCAGATACTGTAGAACCTGTTAATCCTGTAACACCACCACCACCTCGTCGCAGTGGGAGAAACATCAGAGCTCCTGACAGATACTATGGAGAAACCTTATTGGTTGATCCAGAGGGTCAGGAGGATGACCCACTGAGCTATGATGAGGCAGTGGGAGCTTCTGACAGCTCTGACTGGCAAAAGGCTATGGAGGTAGAAATTGAATCAATGTCCCATAACGCAGTTTGGACTCTTGTTACACCATCATCCAATATTAAACCTATTGGGTGTAAGTGGGTGTATAAGAAGAAGAGAGGATCCGATGGTACAATAGAGACTTATAAATCTAGATTAGTTGCCAAGGGTTACACCCAGAGAGAAGGGATCGACTTTGACGAAACCTTCTCGCCGGTAGCTATGATAAAGTCTATTCGGATCCTCCTATCCATTGCAGCCCATTATGACTGGGAGATCTGGCAAATGGATGTCAAGACAGCATTCCTTAATGGAAATTTGGAAAAAGACATTTATATGATTCAGCCACCAGGCTTTGAGTCAGAGGGTCAGGAACATCTAGTTTGCAAGTTGCAGAAGTCCATTTATGGACTAAAGCAAGCATCTAGAAGTTGGAATATCCGTTTTGATCAGGCAATCCAGTCATATGGATTTACTCAAAACGAGGATGAACCATGTGTATACAAGAGGACTGATAAGACCATAGTAGTATATTTGATACTTTACGTAGACGATATTCTGCTCATTGGAAATGATGTAGGAACATTGTCAACGGTAAAGGTCTGGTTGTCAACACAGTTCGATATGAAAGACCTAGGTGAAGCGAGTTATGTTTTGGGGATCAAGGTAACACGTGATCGCCAGAACAGGATTCTCTCGCTGTCACAGGCTGCGTATATAGATAAGGTTATGGCTAGATTTGACATGCAAAACTCCAAGAAGGGTTTTGTGCCATTTAGACATGGCGTAAAACTGTCTAAGGATCAATGTCCTAAGACACCTGAGGAGAGAGCAGAAATGCAGAAGATACCTTATGCTTCGGCATTAGGTAGTCTAATGTATCCTATGCATTGTACAAGGCCTGATATCTGTTTCGCAGTAGGAATGATGGGTCGGTTTCAGTCGAATCCGGGTCCAGATCACTGGACAGCTGTGAAGTGTATACTCAAGTACCTTCGTAGAACAAGGGACTATGAGTTGGTTTACACTGGACAAGAACTGACGCCGATTGGATATACAGATTCTGACTTTATGTCAGATTTGGAATCCAGAAAGTCGACATCAGGTTTTGTGTTTATGCTAGGAGGAGGAGCGGTTAGTTGGCAGAGTGTGAAGCAGAAATGCATCGCAGACTCTACCACAGAGGCTGAGTACGTTGCAGCGTGCGAGGCAGCCAAAGAGGCGGTATGGCTCAAGAAATTCCTTACGGATTTGGGATGTGTACCAGAGGCCCAGTTACCTATTGTGCTTTACTGCGACAATAGTGGGGCGGTAGCACAAGCTAAGGAGCCAAGACATCACCAAAAGGGGAAGCACATCGAGCGCAAGTTCCACTTGATTCGGCAGTTTCAAAAGCAAGGGCGAGTAGCGGTGACGCAGATTGCATCTACAGATAATGTTGCTAATCCTTTCACAAAGGCAATACCTACCAAGGCATTCGAGCGACATGTGGACGCGATGGGAGTCAAAACCGTTTTGCTTCGCTAGACCAAGTGGGAGATTGTTAGGATTGATGTGTTCTAAGCTTGTAAAACTTTATGTTTTGGTCTAATAAAGATTGATAGTTATTAATATATGAGATGCATATAGGTGCGTAACATAGTTACGTGTTCTTTTGAGAACAGAGAGCCATGGTTATATGGTAGTCCACTGAGTTGAAGACTGAGTGGATTGGTCCCATATAACCTAAATAAGTTCGCAGCTATGATCAGGTTGGTCGCCTCATCATGTTAAGCTGTTGGCGATGACAGTTCATGGGATGTCTTCACCATGGTCATCACCAGGCACAGTGTCTGTGGCTGAACGGAACTAATACGGTGTACAGATCAGTGAGCAGACACTGGTACACTAAGCCGTGTTTCTTCTTAGGGTAAAACGGTCCTAAACCCTGAGGAACCACGACTGATGGATTAACCAGTTGCGTGGTGCTTTGGCGCACCAATGTGTGAGGGTCCATATGCAGTGATCCAAAACCACGGTGTACTGGGTTACCCGGCTGGCGTTGCATTAGCGTGTCACTCCTGCAGGCCATCCACACCCCTGATGGGAGATGCGTTCCTTGGTGTGACTTACACTGTACCAAACCCAGGCCTGGTGGTCATCAGTTTGACTGTTGACCGGGTTCGATTACTCGACGGGGTAATCAGAGGTACGATGTATAGGTCAACCTGGAAGGAACCAAGTCATATGATCATTCGAGTCTGACGGTAGTCTTCACCGCTCGAAGTGAATCATGGCATCAAGTGGAGGGACAGCGGGTTTACCACTACTAAGCGGAGAGCAGGGGTATGATGGAGAACATAGTAAGTCTGGGTGAATTGGAGTGCAGCCTGCGTCGCACTCTGGGTGGCTATGCAGGTTAACTCGAGCTCAGAGGATCGATGGTACACTCGGGTAGTGTGTCGATCGAGCTTGAGTTGGAAGCCATGAACCCCGGTCCCTGATGGTTCCACCTTATCAACATTATGTACGATTCTTGAACCGTCTCCTCGGAACACCATAAGCATGAGGAAGGAAGAAGTATACGCTCCGTGTGTGCTTGGCACTAGAGCACGGTAGATGCGTAACTACATACGAGTACTAAGGGTTAAGCCCGAGACTAGTGCGGAGTCGTATGTAGTAATCCCTAGCCATAAGTGAACTTCGCTGCATAGGTGCGATGCACCGGGGTATGTTGCGAGTTGACTAGTTGACTTTGCTAGAGGCACCCTCCGGTGGCCTTAGTTAATAGTAAGTAACTAGTAGATATCACTTAAGTAATGGCCGTTAGGTATCGCACGCTAGAAATGGTCAAAATGAGGCGTCGGGGCGTTTTGGTAAAAACCTCACTCTGCCGGACCTCACTGTTGGCCGACCCTAGTAGTGAGGCACCTCACTAGGGCCGGCCCTATGATGTAGGGATAAGAATCCCTCATCTATAGGGCCGGCCATATAGATAGGGATGGGGCGATAAATCGGTTAATATCGAGCCCTAAAATGTGGGAAAACGGATAAATACGCGGAGAGATAAAAAGGAGATAATGGAGAGATAATGAGAGGGGGTTAATATCCCCTTGGAACCTTATCCAAGGGGGGGTGGCCGGCCCTATAAAAGCACCTATGGGCGCCGGCCCCAAGTGCTACAGAAACCGAACCCCCCTCTCTCTCATCTCTCGAGTTCTCTCCCGTTTCATCTCCCGTTTCCCGCTTGCTACTTCGTCTTCCTCGCGTGGAGTTCTGAAGAAGGAGAAGGGTCGTTCTTCGGAGGCACTCAGAGATCCGAGAGCGACGTTCCGTGCATCGTGTGAGATCGGGTGAACAAGAAGGCAACATCTCCATTCGTACCGTCGGTATCTTCGCGAACGATCTTCCGTCTCCATCGACAAAGAAGACAATCCTCCGCGGTTAAAAGATCCGTACGAAAGGTATATGTAATCTAACATGTAGATCTAGCGAGCATTATGATTTGCATCCATGCTAGTTAATCATTACGCTAGATTGCCGTTAGGGGTTTTCGATTCTCGTGCATACACATGCACACATATGTAGTTTAGTTTCCATGAAAAGTTAAATAGTGTAACGTGCACCATGAACGGTCTTTCGACCGCCAAATCGCTTCCGCTGCGAGCCTCTGACCCCGGATTAGATTCCAACAGTTTGCACCTCGGAATCCCAGCCGACCCAGGGGGTCCTGACCCGACTGGGAGGGGGTAACTGTGGGTGCAAAAATTGTACCGGACCGGATCAGAGCGGCATGGGCCCGCGCAACGGCCCAAGTGGGTAAGCCCGCCCGGGTTCATAGGCCCACTCTACGGGGCTCGCAGATCAAGCCCTCCCCCTTATTGGGCCCGAACAACGGCCCAATAAGGGCCCAGCAAGGAGGCCCAGAACCAGTGCCACGTCATCAGCGCCACGTCATCACTGCCATATCGGGCATGTGCCTACGCTATAAAAGGACCCCCAAGGCATCCAGGAAGGGGGTTGGTCATTCGATCAGAGGAAGAGGGATTCCAGATCCAGAGCAAGTGCAAGAGCTTACTTCTCTCCTCCTAGTTTCTTTTCTTGTTGCTCCGTGCAACCCCCACTGTAAAAAGCTTCTCTCGGCCTGTCGAGAGAACGCTCAACCCTTTATATTCATATTATAGTGAAGATCAGGTGGCACCTCTCGCCCGGAGACGTAGGTCGTAAGACCGAACTTCGACAACAACTCCATGTGTCATCTCTCTCCTTCTCAACTTTCTAATCTCTAACTCTATAAACAATCCAATTCAATCAAGGCTGTGGGGTGGGATTCTCGATCAAGGCGGCTCGGAAATTTCCCCCCACAATTGTTGTAGCTCGTGTGTCCTTAGCGTGGATTTTCTTTATTAACATTAATAAATATGACTTTGGTTATTGCTTTAATTAGAATACTACTCTGGTATATGATAATACTCATATAATAAAAGGACCCTAGGGAACACAGTAGGCCACTGAGGCGCATGGTGGATCCATGCTTGGGAGACCCAGTGGACCAGTTATGTGTAGACCTAGAACTAGTTCACAACTTAGGTGATGCTGGTCGCTTCACCAAGAACAAGCTGTTGGCAGGTAGAGGATGTGGTGAAGTCTCCACCACGGGAACGTGAAATTCCTATTCACCTGACCAAGCATGATGATCGTGTTGAACAGAAACCAAAACGGTGCACAGTTCAGTGATTCAGACACTGGTGTAGAAACTGTCTTACTACTATAGATAATCCGTCCTTAACCCTGAGGGACCATGTACACTGGGCCAACCAGTTGTGTGGTGCTTTGATGTGCCAACGTGTGCGAACCTTACATAGTCCAATACCACGGTACGTTGGGTTACCCGGCTGGCGCTTGAGTGACATGTAATCCCTACAGGTTATCCAACGTCCAGTGTTGGATAGGTGTGTTTTGATGAGTCAATCTGTCCACACAGTTAACCCAAGCCTGGTGCTTGTCAGTATGACTGACGATGTTCCGGATGCTAGGCATAGCACCGGAAGGTATGTGGTGTTATAGATGACAAGTCATTAATTCCTAGTCAGATGATCAATCGGGATCTGACGGTGCTCCCCACCGCCCGAGTCGTATCATGGCACCAGTAATAGGAGGGACTGAGGATTATCGGAGTATAGTAGAGAACAGGGTTACGAGGGAGTAACATAAGTTTAGGATCACTAGAGTTCAACTCGCGTCGCACTCTGGGTGGCTACGCGGGTTAATCGGATTAGGACTGATTAACGAAACTTTCGGTGTATCACCGAAACAGTTAATCAGGGATCCGATTGGAGCTAGAGATCCCGAACCCTAAAGGTTTCACCCTGTCATTGCGTATAGGAATTGTTCCCCGACCTAGTTGGATACGTTGGATGCGAAGGACCGTTATGGAGCGCAAGCCCGGAGCCAAAGAACCTAATTCACATGTGTTACGGGCCGTAGGGGTATTTTGGTAAATACTGAAATATAGCCTAGAATACATTGAATATGGATCTTATAATGAGCGAAATAATTCCAGGAGCTCATAAGCGCTGACGGAACTCGATTCCGAGTAGCGCACCTCACTCAGTCTCTCTTTCAGTTTTCCACTTTTCGTGAAGGGCGTTTTCGTCCAGGCTTCACGATAGACATTGGAAATCCCTAAAAACCACCCCCCCTCTATCCTAATTTATCTAGGGCCGGCCCTAGCTTCCTTGAAGCCATAAGGCTCCCTCTCCTCCAAAAATCCGAACCCTCTCCTCTCCTCCTCCTTTGTGGTTTCGGCCAAGGAAAAGAGAGGAAGAAGAAGGGAGAAGAAAGAGGAAGGAAGGAGAAGGAAGAAGGGAGAAGAAAGAGGAAGGAAGGAGAAGGAAGAAGAGAGAAAGAGAAGGAGGAAACCTAATAGCTCGCCATCGTCTTCGCAACGGATTTCTCCGTCAGCTCGTAATCCTTGCACTCAGAGACAGGATTTCGAGGATTATTCAATTCGCAAAGGACAAGGTGCTATCCAACAGTTTTCCTTGCGATTCAAGTGCGGTTCTTCATCGTTCCGTTATCTCTAGATCATAGATCCATAAGGTATGATGATTCTAAACATCTAACTAGGTGCATGCATGTCTTCCGTAAATAGTAGTATGCCTCTAGGGTGTCCGCACATATGCTAAGATCATAGATTTGCATGTAGATTGTTTTGTAGAATTAATTATAATGAAACATACACCGTATGATCTTCGGATCTATCTTCTGCTTCCGTTGCGACTCTGATTAGCGGATCCAATTCCAACAGTACCCACCCCAACCTACCCATACCAACCCTAACCCATTGAAACTCACCTATACTCACCCATATCCAATCATACCAACCCAAACCCATACATATATACTTATACTCTCTTATACCCATCGCAACCCACCTATACCTAGCTACTCAAAACTACTTCTATCGACCAAAATCGAACCACACCCACACCTACACACCCATACCCACCCCAACCAACTAATACCAACCCTTACATACCCATACATACCCATACGCATACCCACCTATATATACACTAACATCCAATTATTCCAATTATACGCATATTATACCAACCCAGATTGTCCCAAACCCACTCATGCCCATCCCTATATACACATATCTAACCATTCATATCCCTACCTACCCATACCCATGCCCACCGACCTATACCCACTCAAACCGACCCCAACCATCACATACCTACCCCAATTCACTCATACCCACCTAATCCACCCATACCCGCCCATATCCACCCATAATAACCCCCTTCTACCTTAACTCACCTATACCCAACCTAACCCACTCATACCCATCCATACCTACTCTAACGCATTCATAACAACCCCCACTCACCCGTACCCACCCATACCGACTCAAACTTATCCATACCCACCCAAATTCAATTATACCCACCCAATCATATCCCGACCACCTATACCTACCCAAACCAACCCTAACTCACCCATACCAATTCTAATCAATCCCAACCAACTTATACCCCACCATAATAATTTGTAGTTATTCCAACCCATATCTAGCCCTACCCACTCATACAAACATATACCCATCCCCACCCTACATACCCACGCATACCCACCTACCCCTATTATTACTCACCCCAAACCATTCAATCTCTTCTCTTTTTTTTTTGTTTTAGGTTTTTGTTTAGTTTAGTTTTTTTTTTTTTTTCAATCCCGGTCGAGCTCGACTCGTGCTCGACTCGCGTCGCACCAAGGCGCGCCGGCATGCAAACCTCACCGGGTCTGATAAATCCACCACGATATTATATATATATATATATATATATATATATATATATATATATATATATATATATATATATATATATATATATATATATATATATATATATATATATATATATATATATATATATATATATATAATATCGTGTTCATGCCTTCCCTTGGTACACGTGCTCACGTGTAACCACACCTCCAACGTAGCCTCGCAACCCGTACCCGGAACCCACTGTCTGGTCCTGCTCGAGTACAACCAACAGCATCACCGTCAAATATATTAAAATAATATTTTATAAAACTGGGTTGTTCTAGGCAAAAACAGCCTGGAATGCTGGTCATTACAGAACATGTGAGAGTTTTTCGGGATTGAGAGAGAGATATTTGGGCGCGCAGAGAATATATAGATGGGTGAGGGTGGCAGGAATGAGATTAGGGATCAGGCTGGAGTAGGGGTGTCAACGGATCGGGTCGTGTCGGGTCTTCTCGGCTCTACCATGTCCAATCCCTAAACTTGGACCCAACCCGTTTATTAAACGGGTCTATTGTGTCGACCAGTTTACGACCCGAACCTGTTTAGGCCTGACCTAGACCTGCTAACTTCGTGTCGGATCGTGTCGGGTCCAAAATTACCAGCCCTAGGTTGGAGTTGTCTAGTTTAGGGTCATTGCAATGCCCTAGACCTGGACCCAACCCATTTAACCACTACAACATAAATGATCTGTGCGGCGGGATAAACGACAGCCATCCCTACCCGGCTGGAAAAGGAATCAAATCCGGTGGCCATTCAACACTGCCAGAAAAGCTTGAGCAAATACGGCGTCTAATGTCCACCAGCCGAAATAAAATGAGCAAATCCGGCGACCAAAGTCCACTGGTCAGAAAAAAAGATAAAATCCGGCGACCAAAGTCCACCGGCCGAAAAAATATGAGCAAATCCGGCAGCAAAAGTCCACCGGCCGAAAAAAATTGAGCAAATCCGGCGGCCAAAGTCCACCGGCCGAAAAAATAAAAAATAAAAAATAAATTCGGTGGCCAAAGTCCACCGGCCAAAAAAAAAGAGAAAATCCGATGGCCATCCAACACCGCCGGAAAAAGCTTGAGCAGATCCGGTGGTCGGCCAACAGTCAGCAGTCGAAAAAAAATGAGCAAATTCGGGTGGTGGGGGAGGTGTCGGAGAGGGAGGAGGGGATGAACGCTCTCCTCCTTCATCGTCGTCGTTGTTGGTTGGCCTATACTGAAGATGGAGCAAAAAAACTAGTCATCTCTAATATGATAAATTTATATAATCCCAATCATTAAGTATGTTTGATGGATAGGAGAGCTGGTAAATGCATCGTGTATCACGCAAGTGGGATCTCGGGTCGAAGTTGGGTATAGGCGATATATTAAATATTATGACTGAGCATGTGGGTGGTGGGTTTCGGGTCTCGCATCTTGGCTGTTCGGTTGCAGTGCCAGTTTTTTTTAATTTTATTTATGCACGTATAAACGGAGGCCGGCTCAGCCCCCGCAAAAAGGGGAGCATATGCAGCAACATAGCCGCTGTTAAAGCCCATGTATAAACGGCGAATTGATCGTTTAAAGCTTTTGCGACGGGTGCATATATGGCCACCAGTTTCGTCGGCCAAGTTGCTAAAAAAATATTTAACCAACCATATTTAGCTGCCGATAAAGTCCAGATCTATTGTAGTGAACTAATCCTGTCTAGACCCTAACCTCGTACAAGACCCGTTTAAAAATAGGTAGATCCAATAAGACAATTGTGGGATTTTAAATTCTAGCATTCTCCTAAAGATTCTATGACGAACAAAAAACATCGCCATAAAAAATTGAGAATCTGCGCCGTCATAAACAATGTTTCCAAAAATAAGGAATTTTGCGAGGCATAACTATGTCGCCGATTACAACTAGCAGTATACTTAGTCTAGTCGCTAAAATTTTTAATTTACCGCGACTATATTTATTTCGTCGCGAAAAATAAATAATTTAGCGACATCTTATTGTGTCGGCAAATAGCTATTTATCATCGCCAAAAAAGTCCCCTTATAGGTGCGAAATTTTTATTTTATGGAATGATTCTGCGACGCACGTACAACGTCGCTATAAAAAAATTAAGAATATGCAATGTCATAAACAGGAATTTCACGACGCACAATTACATCACCAATTGCAACTTGCCGCGCACTTAGTCCCGTCGCCAAAATTTTTAATTTTTCACGACAAATTTATTTCGTCGCTAAATATAAATAATTTAGCGACGTCTAACTGCGTCGCCAAATAACCATTTATCATCACAAAAAAACTTTATCCGGCCTTCTAGGTGCGAAGTCAACTATGTTAGGAAACCTTTAGCGACACAATTTTGTGACGAATAAGATACTGCGTCGCAAAAAGGCAACTTTTGGCGACGGAAAAGGATCTGCGTCGTTATAAACAATATTTCCAAAAAATAAGAAATTTTGTGATGCATAACTATGTCGCCGATTGCAACTAGCAGCATACTTAGTCTCGTCGCCAAAACTTTTAATTTTTCGTGACTAAATTTATTTCGTTGCGAAAAGTAAATAATTTAGCGACATCTTATTGTGTCGCCAAATAGCCATTTATCGTCGCCAAAAAAGTCTCCTTATAGGCGCGATTTTTTTTTTTACGGAACGCTTCTGTGACGCACGTACAACATCGCTATAAAAAATTAAGAATCTGTGATGTCATAAACAAAAATTTCACGACGCACAACTACGTCACTAATTACAACTAGCAGCGCACTTAGTCCTGTCGTCAAAATTTTTAATTTTCCGCGACATAATTTATTTCGTCCCTAAACGTAAATAATTTAGCAACGTCTAACTGCGTCGCCAAATAACCATTTACCGTCGCCAAAAAACTTTATCCTCCTAGGCACGAAGTCAACTATGCTAGCAAACCTTTAGCGACACAATTTTGCGACGAATAAGATATGGCGTCGCGAAAAGGTAACTTTCGGCGACGGAAAAGGATATGTGTCATAGATAAGTGTCACTAAAGGTGCAATTTCTTGTAGTGAATAGACTTAGCAGATACACTAATAATCCAAGTACTGAACATTGGAATGCTTTAGAGATGATCCTTAGATACCTTAAGGGTATAATCTCCTATGGACTACAATTTAGTGGCTATCCAGCTGTTCTAGAGGGTTATAGCGATGCCAATTGGATTAGTGACTCACTAGATGTGAAGTTAACTACAGGGTATGTATTCCTCCTAGGAGGAGCAGTAGTATCTTGGAAATCATCAAAGCAGAATGGAATAGCTAGAAGTACTATGGAGTCTGAAATGATTGCTCTCGATACTACCTGTACCGAAGCTGAGTGGCTTAGGGATTTACTAATAGATATACCTCTAGTAGACAAACCCTTGCCAGCTATTTCTATACATTGTGATTGTAGATCTGCTATAGACAAATGCAAACAAGAAAATACAGACGTAAAGATGAATCGTCATTTAAAAGTACGACATAAGTCATTAAGATATAAAATAAAAAATCATATGATTGTCTTAAGTTTTGTAAGATCGGAAAATAATTTGGCCGATCAATTAACTAAAGGCTTATCTAGAACAGTAGTGGTCCTAGAAGCGTCGAGGGGGATGGGTTTAAGCCCATAAGAAAGATCACCACGGTAGCAACCCAACCTCAAAGAGGTTCAATGGGTAGAAACAAACCATATAGGTTACTATGAGAAGCACTAATCTCTCTTCCCATCCCTAGGGCGCCAGTGCTCATAAAAGCAAGGGGATTAGGATGAGTTTTTACTCTTAATAAGTCCAAGATCCATGAGATAGGATGCTACCTTGCTCGCACCCTTATAAGGACTTACCTATATGTGTAGTTGTGTGGCCGCAACAATGAGTATTGGGCGATACTCTAAAAAACACATGAAAGATACTTACGCATGGCCTAAATAGCGCAACCCGTCTAGAACCCTAAATTAGCTATACTATGTGTGAATCTTATAAAAGTCTGAACCATGGTCCTGGTTCAAGGCATAGTCCACCAAGGTACTACAGACGGATATAATTTTTACTAACTGGAGGTTCAAACCGAGAGGTACCTACACCCATTACATAGTATAAGGAATCCAGCAAATTATTTTAATTTTTAATTTTTTAATTTTTAATATTTATAATATTTGATGTTTTCAAAACATGTGGGGGATTGTTAAGATTTTGTTTATTTATTTATTTATGTTTTAAAAACAAAAGATCATCATGTAACCTATAACGGCTACAACCGGCTATAAACGTTCACACTAAATGTGATCTAATGGCTGGGCCTTAAAAGCCTATTAAATCCAAATAAATGGGCAGTCATCAACACATCTTGGGCTGGGCCTATATAAGAGACCCAAGACCATAGAGTTTTTACAACAACAAATTGTGTTTTTGCTACCAAAAACTTTGTCTCTTTCATTCTCTATTTGTGTTTCGATATTTGCTACTTGCTGGGTTCTTGAAAGCTACGTTGGAGTTCGCCGTACACCCTCTCGAAGTCGTGCCGACGGAAGGGAGAGCCTACCGGCTGGGCCGTCATATCTCTACTAGTCATTGCCAGAAGACTCACACGCAGAGGGCAATCGACTTTTAGGACAGCGATTGCGCGCTTCGACCAAACAGGCTCCATCCAAACTCTATTTTTGATTTCTCTATTTTGTAAATTAGAAATTCTAAATCATATTCAACTAGCAACTATATATCTAATATTCAATCTTTTTATTCTAACATAATAAATATACAAATATTCATGAGATCTTAATCCTATCTATATTAATCATTGTATGATTAGCATAATATTTTATTTCTAGCATTATAGAATTGATTTAATCTTGTTGAAAGTTTAATATCATCTAATTTTTTTAGGTGAAATATTTCACTTGTAGCTTATAGTTCCACCCCTAGGCTATATGGATAATTGGATATGAGTTCTTGTTACTTTTCATGGGGAACCATTTTGAACTCGTGGAGATTGGGCGGCACGGCCTCCTTGAACTCCCCTTGTTCAGTGCTCTGTGTATGGCTCACACTCCTGATTGTTTTGACATATATGAAATGAACGGGCAGGATGCGAACACGTGATTCAAGAACGTTCTGCCTCACTGAAAGAAAAACTATATATATAACGTACACGCCATGCATCTCTCTCTCTCTCTCTCTCTCTCTCTCTCTCTCTCTCTAAATGGGTACAGCCGGAGAAAGCGCAGGAGAAGCGGCCAAGCTCCGGGTGTTCTTCATCCCCTTCTTCGCCTCCGGCCACATGATCCCCATGACGGACCTGGCCCGACTCTTCGCGGCCCGCCCCGGCGTGGAGCCCACCATGGTCGTCACCCCCGCAAACGCTGCCCTCATCCGCCCCACCCTCGACCGATCCGCCGCCTCCGGCAGACATGTCGGTCTCCTCCTCTACGCCTTCCCCTCCGCCGATGCCGGAATCCCACCCGGCAAAGAGAACCTCGCCTCCGTACCCCCCTCCGACGAGTGGAGGATCTACAAGGCCGTCGACCTCGTCCGCGACACCCACGACCGAATCCTCCGCGACCACCGCCCCGACGCCGTCGTCGCTGACATACCGTTCTGGTGGACCACGAGCATCGCACGTGACCTCGGCATCCCCCGGATCACCTTCCACGCCGTCGGAGTCTTTCCGCAGTGCGTGATGAACAACCTCCAGAAGCACCGGACCCACGAAGGGGCCGCCGGGGAGAGGGACCCATTCACCGTCCCCGAGCTACCGGGCCCACCGATTGAGCTTGTTCGCTCAGAGCTCCCGACCTTCCTCCGGTCCGGCGACCACCTCTCCGAAGCCTGGGAAGACCTCAAGAAGGCGCAGTTGGAGAGCTACGGCGTGGTAGTCAACACATTCTACGAGCTGGAGTCCGACTATTGTGACCTCTTCCGGCGGACCGAGTGTCGCAAGGCATGGTTCCCGGGGCCCCTCGCCCTCTCCTACGGCAGCGACGACAAAGCAGCGGCGGAGAGAGGAGGAGGGCTGGCGGAGAACCGGGACCGCTGCCTGAGCTGGCTGGAGGCCCAGAAGCCTGGGTCGGTGGTGTTCGTTTGCTTCGGGAGCTGGTGCCACTTCTCGGCGGAGCAGCTCCGGGAGATGGCGGCGGGGCTCGAGGCCTCCGGCAAGCCGTTCCTGTGGGTGGTGAGGGACGTCCGTGGCACTGCCGTCGCGGCGGAGGAGTGGATGCCGGAGGGGTGGGAGGGGAGGGTTGAGGATAGGGGTCTCGTGGTGAGGGGGTGGGCCCCGCAGGTGGCGATCCTGGGCCACCCGGCGGTGGGGGCGTTCGTGACCCACTGCGGGTGGAACTCGGTGCTGGAGGCGGTGGCCGCGGGGGTGCCGATGCTGACGTGGCCCCTGGTGTTCGAGCAGTTCATCAACGAGCGGCTGGTGGTGGGGGTGATGGGGGCGGGGGCGCGGGTGTGGGACGGCTTCCGGAGCGCCGAAGAGGGTGAGAAAGTGGTGGTCCCCGGGGAGGTGATCGGGAGAGCGGTGTCCCGATTCATGGAGGAGGAGGGGACAGGGGCGGCGGCCCGGCTGTCGGTGCTGCAGTACGCGGCCCTGGCGAGGGCGGCGGTCGCGGAGGGCGGCTCCTCCCACCGCGACATCAACGGTCTGATCGACGAGCTGACGGCGATGGTGGACCACCACAAAGATATGCCGTGACAAGCGCAAAGAAGCGCGGTTTGAAATGCCCTGCAGGGCCCCACATGTCATTGACTCTTTCAAAGCTGACGTTCTAATCAGCTTTTAGTGCATCTTCCCGTTTTTCAAGTTCTGGGCTCGACTGTTTTGTGGCTCTTAATGACATCTACAGGGGTTTTTGTGACTTTTCCCTCATCACCAACATGACGTGGCAGATTTTGAAGGACAGGAATCTAATATATTTTACGGCACTTAGGAGCTGCCTATAGTGGTGGAGAGACTACGAACTCTTGTCTTAGTTTTTTTCCCTACACTACCAATTTTGTCATATTGCTAAAACTATATAGAGCTCTCAAAACAGTTACTTTTACAATCACTAATAAGTTTTGGGACAAAAATATATTTAATATAGTAAATTGTTTTTTTCGTAAAACCAGTCCAATCTCAATCTCAGCGCAACTTCTTATGTTGAGTGTGTTTCAAATTTGAGTGTCCATAGCAAAACTTCTGACGATTATCCGACAACATCTAAAGAAATAATAAAATAAATAAATTTTTTGCAGCTTTTCAAAGACACTCGACAAGGGAACTGTTGCAAGAAAGAGTCGGAAGTTTTTTCCTCAATTTTTTTGTCGGAAGTCGTTGGAAACGCCTTCTTGCAAAGTTTAACAAGGGTTCCACGGTAAGAAAGAACACAAGTAATAGGGTTTTCAATGACCTCCAGTAAAAGAATAGAGATGACCTCCAGTGAAGCAATGGAAAAAACAAGTAAAGTCGACAATAGATGGAAGGTAAGAAGGTAAAGTTGCCTCAAGGTTGTATTCAGGTTACGTTCAGATTTACATTCAGGTTACGTTTAGATTGCATCAGCTTGTATTCGAATTTTGCATTCATGTCACGTCTACGTTTTTCGTTCAGTTGATTACGTTCAGGTTATGTCCATGTTACGTTCAGGCTTTCCGTTCATGTTGCGTCAAGTTGTGTTTATGTTTATACTTTCAATGAGTTCTGGAGTTGAGTCGGCGATGTCGAGGGAAAGAAGATGAAACTGTTTCAATGTTATATGTCAAGTTGTATTTAGGTTTATACCTTAATTAGATATGTTGGTTTGCATGGAAACCATTATCGGTGGTCATCGGGAGGTTATCGGTAGTTTTCTTTCTATATTCCTTCACCGAAGGTTGTCGAAAACGCCACTACTTATATCCCTTCATATCGTGTAACCCTTGACGGAATTCATTGTGAGATCATCGATTATTTACTCTGTCCATTGGATCGTCGTATATCGGTCTTCGGGCTGTCACCAGGAGTTTGCTTCTTCATTCCTCGGAAGTCGCCTGAAAGCCCACTACTTGTGTTTTTTCATGCGACGGAACCCTTGTCGAAGGTCGTTATGAGGTGGTTAGGAGTATGTCTTTTCCGTTGTTTCACCAGAGTGCAACCGAGTTTGAAACGCAACTAAACATAAAGAGATGCATTTTGGAATCTTCATGTTTTACAAAAAAAGAGGTGATTTGATGTTATGGATATTTTTATCACAAATGCATAAAGTATGAATATGTGAGTGATTTCACACATACTAGGGTCATAATGGTAACATTTTCGGGCACTATACTACGATTAAGCAATACAACAAACGTGATGGTCATTTAGGGAAAAACCTCATTCTTGTCCGAGTGGTACTTTCTCTCTCCGGCCCTTATTGGAGTGGTTCCTGTTTAACACCTGGTAAGGACATCGTGGAGCGAACTTCTCCTCAAGGCCATTGTTGCCTTGTTTTGCTCATCAATTGTTTTCATGTTCACAGGATTATGGAATTTACACCACACCAATTTGAGGAATAAACTCATAAATAAACGACGGGCAAAATTTGTCTTTTAATAAACGACAGTCAATTCATTGTTTTAGTGGTAAAAGAAGATGGGCATTGGGAAAAAAACATAATGAAAAATGACATACTGAAAAATGACGAACATTGCCCTTTCTTTTTCAACAGTATTAGTGTAGTGTTGATAAAAATAGCAGTTATACTATCTTCGTCCGTTTCGATCTATGGACCTCTTTGAGCCCATGTTCTAGCGCTCTATCCTCTAACCGCCTAGCTGGTCAGTCGGTCCATAAAAAAATAGTGATGACGAGCGCTGTTATCCTACCTACTGAAGAGTTCTTGAAGTCTAATACACATGTGCTTTGCGGTGTATAAGAATTCATAAACAATTGGAGCAAGATAGGAATCTAGTGAAACCTAACAAATCCAGGAGATCGATCAAGAAATCAAGATGAACTTCAACGGGATGATTCATAACAACAAGAAGGCTGGTGTGGGTTTTGTCCAAAAAGACTGTAGGGGAAAATTAACTACTCCTAGCATGGAGCACAACAGAGGAGGAAGGAGGCGGTGACGATAGGTTGGATAGGATTGACTGGAGGCAGAGGTGAATCACATGGGTGCAACAGAGGAGAAAAATGGTAAATGAAGGTTTTCTTTAGAAGAGGGTTGCTCTTGAAAAAAAATATTGTCTTTTGAAATTAATGGAGACACATTCAGTTAAAAGTGGATTGTGAGTAGAATTTTCTTTTTACAAATGTTAGTACTTTTTTCAAATTTAGAGGATAAAATTATCAAAATAATTCTTTAATTAATTTATTGCTTTCCCCACCTATGCACGACGTGAAAAGGGAGTTTTTTTTTTCCCCAAAACAATACTTTAAAATAAATATTGCCATGGAAGTATTTTAAGACTACTTTCCATTATTTTATAGAACCCGAATTGTCTACCCCTTTCTTTGCCCTATCGTCTACGCCACATGACATAGTCATCCGTTGCACCCACCCGACTAATGCATCGCACTCAGTCCCAACCCGACAGGTAAAGGGACAGTAGTGATCGATCTGGTGCCAAGCTGCAGCCAATGTTGATGGGCCAATCAAAGTTATTCCTTTGCCTGCCTGTTGAAGCTGAGTCCAATCTACCGGTTGTGCATGGATGCAACATATGGCTGTGACATGGGGTTCAAGCGATGGGGCAAAGAAAGGATGTTGATGATAATTTGGGCTCCATTTTATAATGAAATTAAATTCTATAGTACGCCTAGAATAAAGCTCCCATGCATCACTAGGATGCAAGGAAAATGAGATGGATGGAGGAGATGGATTCGGTATGGTAGCAAATTTTGCAATTCGAAACCGAAATGGAACCCCCCTTTTATAAATTATACGTACAATAAAACAACAAGCAGTGCCGACTATTTTACCTGGTTTCCTATTAAACCCACTATCTGGTGTATTGTTATATTCTTCCTCAAAAGCATGACCAAAAAGTTGTTGATTTTTGTTTTGGTATTTCTCTTTTAACAGCCTGATTGGCTCAGTGTAGTTGGAATGCATGTAGTCAACACTACGCGTTCCTGTCAATTTGCCTCCGTTTAGAGCGTTTTTTGTTGCTCGAAGTGTTGAAGAAGTGAAAGAACTATTGGAACTAGCACTTCCATGAATTGAGAATTCCACAAGAAAGCCCTAGTTTTGCTAGTTGTTTGGTTGCCATAAAATAGGCAGGTTCAGAACTATGATTTCCTGCACTTCCATCAGCTTTTTTGTTTGATTGTCAGGAAATGCTATACTTCCTCAATAGCTCTAAAGTATTTATGGTGACTTCGCATTTTCTAAACTTTCCCAACAACTATAAAGTATAACTTTAGCATTTTTTGGACTAAAGTCACACTTACATGTTTTGAGGAAGTGGAGGACCCCCGGAAGTCCCAATTACGACTTCGGAGTGGACCTCCGTACAACCAAATTTGGGAACTCACCCACTTCAAACACTTTCATCACTACGGGCTGCCGTTTCGTGCAACCAAACATGCCTTATTTGCCCAAAAACAACACTGTTACAACTCATATCTAGCCGATTTCCTATAAAAATTGATGTAGTTTGTTGTGTGGTCCAACTACATCAGTTACAACACGCGTATTCCCAAACTGGTTGTAAAATGCCCAATAAAATCGCCCAAAACGACGGCATCCAATCAAGAATGACTTATTCCCAAATTTTTAATTTGGGATTATGATACGTTCACCGTATTATTGTGTTGAGAGATAATCTATATAACATGCTATAGCAGTCTACTGAAGAATTACTAGTGAGTCATGCTGACTAGGACACTTCAGAACGTCTGATGGCTGTCGTGTAAGAATTTAAAGGCAATTATTCACATCATCCCACGATCTCAACCAGTGGGAAGCGAATCGCGAGACAAGTTAGCCATTCGATCATATCGAACATATCAAAAACCCTACCATCTCTCTCTTCCCCATGATCTCTCTCTCTCTCTCTAACCCACCCCGAATCTCTTTCTCTCCAATTTTTTCTCTCCCCTTCTCTCTCTCCCCACGATCAAATCAAACGGATCAAAAGCCTTACCATCTCTCTCTTCCCCACGATCTCTCTCACTCTCTCTCTCTCTCTCTCTCTCTCTCTCTCTCTCTCTCTCTCTCTCTCTCTCTCTCTCTCTCTCTCTCTCTCTCTCTCTCTCTCTCTCTCTCTCTCTCTCTCTCTCTCTTCATAACCGATTCCATGTTTTGTGGCGATTGCGACCCCAAAAAACCCCCATCGCACCCCCCTTCGTTGTCTTCCACCCGATCGAAACCGCCGGGTAGGTCTCGCTCTCTTACCCCCTGTTTCGTGTTTTTTTTCATTCAGAAGTTCCCAAACCCACAATCGGAGGAGTCGCCGTCATCTGTGTCACGCGATGACGCTCCACCGCTCGCAGCAGGTCTGAAAACTCACCTCGGTTCATTAGCACGAGCGTCTCCCCCAACGCCACCCCCTTCAACAAGTAGACGAACCCGAGCGAGTGGAACATCGGCGCCACCAGCAGCGTTACATCCGGACCCCCCTGACACCCGCAGCAGAGGCTCGTGGAAACCCACCAACATCGCCTCCGGTGCAGCAGCGCTGCCGCCTTCACCTGCCTCTTCGTCTCCGATGAGAACTGGATCACCGCCGTGTTGGACTGCCATACCTTGACCGACACGGAGGCAACTACCGGAGCAGCAGTGAGGAGAGAGCGGAACTACGAGGAGTCGAGGAGGACGGAATTGGCGTGGCCGGGGAGCTCGGAGGCTGTGGAGTAGGTGACGAAGGGGTTGGCGAGGTGAAACTGGCGGGAGAGCTCGGCAAGGGTGCATGCCGGGTTGGCGGTGGCGATCAGGACGGTAGTGGCATGGCCGGGGAGCTTGGAGGCTGTGGAGTAGGTGGCAAAGGCAACAGAGGGGTTGGCGAGGTGGAACTGGCGGGAGAGCTCGGTAGGGGTGCAATCCAGGTTGGCGGCGACGATCACGGTGCCGATAGAGGGGAGGGAGAAGTAGATGACGTGGACGTCGACGCGGGCGGGGGAGAGCACGAACGCCACGTATCCCTCTAACATGATATCTCTCTTTGTGGCATCACGACGGTTCATTCATGATTCAATGGCCCAATTCTCTAGTCTGATGCCACGTAGCTCTATCTGCTTCTTGTCCGTACTCATAACTTAGACGTGCATGGTAAGCCCATGTCGCCACCTCTCACTGCCCTCCTAAATCTTAACGACACAAGTAATAGGCCATCATGATCTCCGGACCTCTTTGTTCCCTTGCTCTAGCTACTGCCTTGTCTAATGGCCGCATGACCGATCCAGTCAAAAAAAAAAAAAAAACCTCATCTTCTCAAGCCTTTCTTTCTCCACATACACCCTTATGGTCCAACTAGGTCTGCAACTTGGGTTGGGCTAATCCGAACCGACTTGACCCAACCTAAGTTTTAGCTAGGTTGAATTGGGTTTTTTAATATATCTGGTTGGGTTAGGATTGAGATTTTCCAATGTTGGGTTGGATTAGGGTCGGCCAAACCCAATTCGAGTAAGCCAAGCAAAAACTAGGTAGAGATCGAGGTTGTTTTTTTTCCATTAGGTTGAAGGATGAATCCGATGCTCTTGATAAATGTGAACCCCTTCAGCACAGGAAATAAAAAATCTTGAACCTCGACAGTTGGCATGATTTGTCCCTGTCAAAGGATCCAGAAGTCGGTGATCACAACGTTGCTGTCAGTACTTAATCCCTCCTCCAAAGTTAATGTCGTTTGCCCTATCGATAGAATGAGGCATTTTTCTTGCTTTGTTTTAAACTAAATGCATTAACTTTGTTTTAAGGTGCATATCTTATATTTAGTTACAATTTCTTTCGTCGAAATTGGCCATCATGTAGGGGTGTGCAGGATCCAAACCAAACCGACCGAACCAAACCAAACCGACCGAATTTGATCGGTTTCGACACACTCAACGGATCGGATTGGATCGGGATTTCTCAAAACCGACATGATTGGATCGGTTATCGGATTTATCAATTTAAAACCGACCTAAACCGAACCGAACCGAACCGAACCGGACTCCGGTTATATTTTACAAATTTAGTGGTACTGTGGTAACTGTGGTATCCACTACTCATGACCACTGGTCCACTATATAGTATATAATATATATCACGTGATTGAGTGATTCACGTGCTGGGCCTGCACTTAATTAGAGTCTTAGAGAGTCAGGACTCAGAGGCTTAAAAAAAGAAAAACCCTAGACTCCTACTCTCCGAGTCTCCTAGAGGCTGTGGCACCGTGGCGGCTGTTGCTCGGCGAGTCGACGGCGTCGCGGCGATGCATCTTGGGCCCTCGGCATCTCCTCGACGAGTCGACGGCGACGGCATTTGAGCATCTCGGGCCCTTGGCAATCGGCATCTGAGCATCTCGGGCCCTCGGCAATCGCCAATCGGCATCTCCTCGACGAGTCGACGGCGACGCGGCGTGACTTCTCTGATCTGTGATCTCTCGCAAGTGCTGCTCTTCGTGCGGGTAGGTGCCTTCGTGAAAACCCTAGCGGTCGCCGATTCCGATTGTGAGTCTTGTGACTCCTCTGATCTCTCTCTCTCTCTCTCTCTCTCTCTCTCTCTCTCTCTCTCTCTCTCTCTCTCTCTCTCTCTCTCTCTCGCTCCGGTTGGAAACTGGAAAGCAAATGGGCCAAAGCCCAAACCGACCATCCAATCCAATCCAAACCGACTTTAATTGGATTGGATTGGATTGGATTCCAATCTCAATCGGTTTGGATCGGATTGCAAATTCTCAAAACTGACTAAGGTTGGATCGGTTTCGGTTTTGCCTAAATAGGTCGGTTTCGAACCGATGCACACCCCTACCATCATGGTTGGGAAGTTGTTGCCACCGAAGGCAGCCGTCCTAGTGACGAAGTAGTGCTGCCTCGAAGATGGGCAGAAGAGTGTTGCCGTCGAAGGCGGCCGTACATATAAAAGTGGCGAGAGGCACAAGCGAATGAAATAAATGGGCAGAGTACGAACACGGGATTCAAGTTTGCCAATTATACAGTGAGGGCTAGAAAGAAAAGGAGAAACTGAGCCTTCTCTCTCACTCTCTCTCTCTCTCTCTAAAATGGATAGAGCAGGAGTTAGCACAGGAGAAGCGGCCAAGCTCCGGGTGTTCTTCATCCCCTTCTTCGCCTCCGGCCACATTATCCCCATGACAGACCTGGCCCGACTCTTCGCGGCCCGCCCCGGCGTGGAGCCCACCATGGTCGTCACCCCCGCAAACGCTGATCTCATCCGCCCTACCCTCGACCGATCCGCCTCCTCCGGCAGCCACGTCGGTCTCCTCCTCTACCCCTTCCCCTCCGCCGATTCCGAACTCCCACCCGGCATGGAGAACCTCGCCTCCATCCCCCCCTCCGACGAGTGGAGGATCTACAAGACGTTCGACCTCGTCCGCGACGCCCACGACCGCATCCTCCGCGACCACCGCCCCGACGCCGTCGTCGCTGACATACATTTCTGGTGGACCACGTGCATCGCACGTGACCTCGGCATCCCCCGGATCACCTTCCACGCCGTCGGAGTCTTTCCGGAGTGCGTGATGAACAACCTCCAGAAGCACCGGACCCACGAAGGGGCCGCCGGGGAGAGGGACCCATTCACCGTCCCCAAGCTACCGGGCCCACCGATCGAGCTGGTGCGCTCGGAGCTCCCGACCTTCCTCCGGTGCGGCGACCACCTCTCCGACGCCTGGGAAGACCTCAAGAAGGCGCAGTTGGAGAGCTACGGCGTGGTAGTCAACACATTTTACGAGCTGGAGTCCGCCTATTGTGACCTCTACCGGCGGAACGAGTGTCGCAAGGCGTGGTTCCCGGGGCCCCTCGCCCTCTCCTACGGCAGCGACGACACAGCAGCGGCGGAGAGAGGAGGAGGGCTGGCGGAGAACCGGGTCCGCTGCCTGAGCTGGCTGGAGGCCCAGAAGCCTGGGTCGGTGGTGTTCGTTTGCTTCGGGAGCTGGTGCCACTTCTCGGCTGAGCAGCTCCGGGAGATGGCGGCGGGGCTCGAGGCCTCCGGCAAGCCGTTCCTGTGGGTGGTGAGGGGCGTCGGTGGCGCTGCCGTCGCGGCGGAGGAGTGGATGCCGGAGGGGTGGGAGGGGAGGGTTGAGGATAGGGGTCTCGTGGTGAGGGGGTGGGCCCCGCAGGTGGTGATCCTGGGCCACCCGGCGGTGGGGGCGTTCGTGACCCACTGCGGGTGGAACTCGGTGCTGGAGGCGGTGGCGGCGGGGGTGCCGATGCTGACGTGGCCCCTGGTGTTCGAGCAGTTCATCAACGAACGGCTGGTGGTGGGGGTGATGGGGGCGGGGGCGCGGGTGTGGGATGGCTTCCGGAGCACCGAAGAGGGTGAGAAAGTGGTGGTCCCCGGGGAGGTGATCGGGAGAGCGGTGTCCCGATTCATGGAGGAGGAGGGGACGGGGGCGGCGGCCCGGCTGTCGGTGCTACAGTACGCGGCCCTGGCGAGGGCGGCGGTCGCGGAGGGCGGCTCCTCCCACCGCGATCTCAACGGTCTGATCGACGAGCTGATGGCGATGGTGTACCACCGGAAAGAGATGCCGTGACGTGTGCCTCGTAAGCACTTCCTCTATCTCCCTTGTTGGCGAGGTTTCGTGTTCGACTCCCCCTATGGACACCGTGCAGCAGCGTACTTTAACTCCAGACCCTTTTGTTTTGTTTGTGCATGCCAATCTTGACCGTTGATGTCATGTTCAAGAAATTATAGAATTTAATAAAATAGCAGCGGTTGTGTCTTCCCGTTCCATATTCTATGACTGCTTTGTCCGTTTAACAAAAAAAAAAAAAGAGATATGTTATTCAGCACGAAGGTTTTTCCAATTCCGCTCAGCCTGATTGACATGGCAGCGTACAACTGCTGGTGTAAAAGATTTAAATATCGTTAGTGAGTTTTAGCCACCAGTTATACGTTGCCATGTCAATCGGACTGGCGGAATCGGAAAAACCTTCTAGCTGAATAGCATTTCTCAGGGAAAAAAAAAGAGAACATTTCTTGTCTCCATGCACGAACTTTCAATGTGCTAGTACAGGAATCCATTACTTTTTTAGGGCAAATAGGTACTTCCTTCCTCCCTTGTTGGAGTGGGCCATATCTAACACCTGGTATGGAAACCGTGGAGCGAACTTGTCCTCAAGGCCATTATTGTCTTGTTTTGCGCATCAATTGCTTTCATGTTCATAGGATTATAGAATTTAATAAAAATAGCTGTTATGTTAACCTTCCTCCGCTTCGATCACCGGACCTCTTTAAGCCCATGGTCTAGTGCCCTGTCCTCTGATCGTCTGGCCGGTCCATAAAAAAAAAGTGATGATAAGAGTTGCTACCCTAGCTACTGAAGAGTTGTTGAAATCTAATACCCATGTGCTTTATGGTGTACAAGAATTCCTAAGCAGTTGAAGCACGATAGGCATCTAGTGGAACTCGTCAAATCCAAGAGAGAAATCAAGATGAACTTCAACGGGGTGATTCATAACAACAAGAAGGTTGGTGCGGGCTTTGTCCAAAAAGACAGTAGGGGAAATTAAGTATTGGCTGTAGGGAGCACAACAGAGGAGGAAGAAGCAGTGATGTTGGGTTGGATGGGATCGACTGAAGGCAAAGGCGAATGACATGGGCGCAACAGAGGAGAAAAAGGGTAAATGAAGATTTTCTTTAGAAGATGAATGCTCTTGAAAAAAAAAATTGCCTTTAAAAATTGATGGAGATGCCTTCGATAAAACGTGGATTGTAAGTAGAATTTTTTTTCACAAATATTAGTATTTTTTACAAATTATAGAATAAAATTATCAAAATAATTTTTTTAATTAATTTGTTGCTTTCCCCACCTCAGCACCACGTGGGAAGATGTTAGTTTTTTTCCCCAAATCAATATTTTAAACAAATAATTCTTAAATAAATATTACCATGAAAGTATTTTTCAAAACAGACTACTTTCCATCATTTTATAGAACCAGAATTGTTTGCCCCTTTCTCTACCCCATTGTCTAAACCCCATGACACAGTTGTCCATTGCACCCTTACCCAACTAGTGCATCGTACTTAGTCCCAACCGACAGGTAAAGGGACGATAGTGATCAGGTGCGAAGCTGGAGCCAATGTCATTGGATCAATCAGAGTCATCCCTTTGCCTGCCTGTTGAAGCTGAGTCTAATGTTCCAGTTGTGCATGGGTGCAACATATGGCTGTGACATGGGGTGCAAACGATGGGGCAAAGAAATGGGGTTGACGAGATAATTTGGGTTCTGTTTTATAATGAAAATTTTATGGTACCCTTAGAATAATGCTCCCATGCACTGCTAGGATGCAAGGAAAATGAGATTGATGGTAGAGATAGTGGTTCGGTTTGGTACCAAATTTTGCAATTCGGAATCGAAGTGGAATCCTTTTATAAAGTATCCAATAAAATAGCCACGTTGTTTTATCTGATTTCCTATTAAAATTGCTATCTAGTATAGTGTTATATTCTCTCTCAAAAGCAATCGTTAAGTTTTTTTTTTGTGTTTTTCCTTTAACAGCCTGATTGGCTCAGTGTAGTTGGAACGCACGCAGTCAACACTGCGTGTTCCCTTCCGTTTGGCTCCATTTAATGTGTTTTTGGTTGCCCGAAATGTTGAGGAAATGGAAGAACTGTTAGAACTAGCTCTTTCATGAACTGGGACTTTCACACGGACGTCCTAGTTCTGCTAGCTGTTTGGTTGCCATAAAGTGGGCAGATTTAGAAATACGACTTCCTACACTTCCACAAGTTTTCTTGTTTGATGGGAAGTGATACACTTCCCCAACAACTCTAAAGTTTTTATGGTGACTTGGCATTTTATGCACTTGCCCAACAACTCTGAAGTGTGGCTTCGGAGCCTTTTGGACTAAAGTCACACTTACATATATATTTTGAGGAAGTGGAGGGCCCACGGAAGTCCCAGTTCCGACTTTGGAGTGGACCTTCGTGCAACCAAACGTCCGAACTCGCCCACTTCAAACACTTTCGTCACTACGGGATGCAGTTTCGTGCAACCAAACATGCTCTTAGTTTTTCAAAACCGACACAGTTTTATAAAAATTGGTATAGTTTGATGTGCGTTTCCGAACAGGTGCCCAATAAAATCGTCGAAAACGGCAGCATCCAATCAAAAATTGTGTGTTCTAAAATTTTTAATTTGGAATTATGATATATTCATCATATTATTTTGTTGAAAGATAATTCTAGAACAGTCCATCAATATTGGATAAACAGTTTGCTGTGTCGGTTTTGGACAACACAAAATTGCAGCCCTAGGTGACAAATGTGTTTGACGTAAGTGAGTTCCGACGTTTGGTTGCAAGGAGGTCCACTTCGAAGTCGGAATTGAAACAATGGGGGGCACTCCACTTCCCCAAAATATGTAAGTGTGGCCTCAGCCCAAAAAACTCTAAAGTCGCACTTAAGAATTGTTGGAAAAATGTATCACTTTTTGGCACAGGTGTGATAACAAATCCAAGAAACGGCTCGCCCCGTCAATCAGTTATGCACCGGGCACAGGCGTGCAGTGTTAGCAGAACCAGATCGGACCGGCCAGTCGGACCGGTAAACCGATTCCTAAACCGGTCATGTTATGATTCTGGATCGGTAATACATGTAAACCGGTGAAATCCGAAAAAATCGCCCGATTTTCTAACGATCCGTCACCCAGTCGGTTTTGTTAAACCCGCGGTTTAAGAAATCTCAATCGGTAAATCTCCTTCGCAATCGGCAACTCTGTTATGCGCGAGTCACAAGACTACTGCTACGTCCTTTTATGTTCTTCTGCTCGACAACTCAGAGGTCCAAACCCTAATCGACTTCCGACCGAGCCCCGACTGCCACCCGACGGCCAAGTCCCTGACAAACCCGAGCCTCCCGACACATGCCGCTCGACGCTCGATTTCTCCCGCCCGAAAGCCCCAAGTCCGTGACGCCACGGCCTGACGCACGATGCTTTTCTCTGCAGCTAGCCCGACGACCCATGACCCTGACGGGCCCGATTCCTGCCGCTCGACCCTTGACCTCTTCCGCTCAACAGCAGAAAGTCCCAACACTCGTGCCTGTCGCTCGACGATCCTCTGAGCATCTTTTAAATATAGCACCGGTTCAACCGGTTCCCGACAGTTGAACAAGAGATCCGTGACTCTGACTCAAGACTAGGTCAATGTCCGGTCCGGGTCTGATAACATTTCAGGTGTGATAGGCGATAGCAAATCTGAGACGTGCTTTCTAGTCTGATGCCACGTAGCTCTTTTTGTCCGTACTCGTAATTTACCTCGTCGTGTCGCGTCGCCGCGTCCGCTTCGTTCCAGGCATCTAGCGGACACGTGGATGTGCATGGTAAGACCAAGTCGCCACCTCTCACTGCCCTCGTAAGTCTTAACGACACTAATAACAGACCAACGGGCTGCTAGCCTGGTGGCTGGTGGTTCTTCCCCTCTCCTATGTTGGAGAGGTTCTATATTCGACTCCCGATCTTGGACCACATGGAGCGAGCTTTCCCTCGAGAGTCAAGATTGTTTACGGGATTATGAAAATAATAAAAATAGTATTTACTGCCTCCCCCTTTTTGATCTCCGGATCTCTTTGGTCTCTTGGGAAAAATTTTCAGCACATCCTACGTACACTACAATCGTTGCCCAGAGTCTATCAGCACGCTCTAAGTGCCTGGGGGCCTGCTACTCCATGTCTCTTGAATCGCAGTGGGCCCCATGATTGTGGCGTACGTAGGATGTGCAGAAAATTTTCCTGAACCCTTGCTCTAGTGCGTTGTCCAATGACCTCTTTGAGGCCTTGGGAAAAATTTTCAGCACATCCTTCGTACGCTACCACCGTTGCCCAGAGCCTATTAGCACTCTCTAAGTGCTGGCGAGGGCCATTGCCTCCATGTGCTGGGGCCTGCTACCCCTTGTCTCTTGCTCTAGTGCGTTGTCCAATGATCGCTTGACCGGTCCAGTAAAAAAAAACACATCTTAATTCTCACAGCTTTCTTTTTCCACGTACACCCTAATGGTCCAAATATGTTTGCAAGTTGGGTCGGGTTAACCATAACCCGACTCAACCCAACTCGAGTTTTAGCCGATTTGGATTGGGTTTTTTAATATCTCAAGGTTGGTTAGGGTTGAAATTTTCCAATCCAACCTTGGGTTGGGTTGGGTTAGGGTTAACGCCTCGAGTTCAGCCCAACTCGACCCGAGTAAGCTAAGTATAAGGTAAAGAGGTTGTTGGTTTTCCATTAGATTAAGTATATGTGTTTATATTTTTTTGGACAAAAATTTTTGAGAAACGGAACAAAAATTATTAATAATTTAATAAACGGAACAAAAGTTGGATAATTGAAAAAAATGAAATAGTACGCCATCTCAAATGGCGTAAAGTATTTACGCCATTTGAGATGGCGTAAAACTGGTCGGGTAAATTAAAATACCGAAACCGCCCTTTATTTACGCCATTTCAAATGACGTAAAGTCTTTACGTCATTTGAGATGAAGTAAAAGTCCTTGAATATTTATTCCCCATTTCACGCCATTTGTTTCATTTGGCGTAAGACACTCTCTCTCCTCTCCTTTCCTTTCTTTGACCCTCTCTCTGTGGGAATGGAAAAAGTCGTTAGAAGATTAGAATGAAAAAAAAAAAAAAAAAAATCAGCAACGATCAAAATAGCTGTTAGGGGATAGCCGTTAGATGATGAGAATAAAAAAAAAACAATTAAGGGATAGCCGTTAGATGATGAGAATAAAAAAAAAAACAAATTTCGCAAATATAAGGACTTTACGCCATTTCAAATGGCGTAAACTATTTATAGGAAATTTACGCCATTTGAAATGGCGTATGCAAAGGACAGTTTCGACATTTTAATTTACCCCTTCAGTTTTACACCATCTCAAACGGAGTAAATACTTTACGCTATTTGAGATCGCGTACTATTCCGTTTTTTCCAATTATCCAACTTTTGTTTCGTTTATTAAATTATTAATAATTTTTATTCTGTTTCTCAAATATTTCTATTTTTTGGAAGGGGGCCCAAAACCCACCACTTGGCACATCTGCAGTTAATAACAAAGTAGACTCTTTATGTAAGTTAAATGTTAATATTCTCCATACATGGCGGATGTAAATTATCATCTCTAGATTTGTTTTGTAGAAAATCATTTCTATGATAAAATATTAAAATAATACTACACTACTTCGTAAAAATGTATCTTATTTAGACTGAGGAAATCATCAAAAATTGGCAAAATAAGTCATAATATCCGACCCAACACGACCCAATTCAGGTTGACCAGGCTGGGTTAGGATTGGGCTAAATGGTTTTGGTTTTGGGTTAGGGTTGACCAGGCTGGGTTAGGATTGGGCTAAATGGTTTTTGGATTGGGCTAAATGGTCTTGTGATCGACCTTGGGTTGGGTTAGGGTTGACCACAACCCGACCTAACCCAACCTGAGTTGCAACCCTAGATCCAACCATGGCGACCAAAGGGAAAGCCCTCCTTCCTCTCCTCCCCCTCCTTCCTCTTTTCCTCGACGATACCCGTCGATCCTCTACACCGGCCGGAGCCCCATCTTTTCCTCCCTTCTCACTGGCGGTCGCTGCCATTGGGCCTGGGGTGCAATACACATGCCGGTGCTCCACCTCTGGCGAGGGCTGCCATCAGGCTTTGGGAAAGAGAAGGGAGACAACAGGTTCGGGTAAAAACATCAAAAAAAAAAAAAAAATTGGTTTTACATGCACGTGGTAGAAGGTCTTACACTAACCAAAGTGACTTAACATTAACGGTAATTTTACCTATCATTAACGTTAAACAGGAAACTTTTCAAGGACCTAACACCAATTTATCCTAATAAAATTTCCTGCCTCGTCATTTGCCCTTGTTCTTTTTGGCTTTGGACATTAATTCAATGGAACATCTATTTGTTAGGAAATAGATTAGACAAATTTTTGAGGATCAATGGTTCAGTTCTTTCACTTCTTTTGCTCATGACTGTGAACTAAACCAAACATAGAACAACGAAAACACTAACATAATAAGTAATCAAATCCCATAACCAAATCTAATTTTCGAAACATCCAAATAAAAGTTATGAAACAACCAAAATGTTACGCATCCCGTGGTTTCATCAGTAGCGAGACCCTCCGCATATTCTCGGGCAGCGTCAAGAAGATGTCCGCCTTCTTCGAGTCCGATGACAGGTACTCAATTGAATCAAGTATCAAGCTTTGATCGAACTTGAGATGTCTCGTAGTAATTGTCCCACGGGTCGGACATCAAAGCCCCCCCTCTCCCCCAATTGGTGGGACATCAATGGCATGTATTCACGGGTAAATGAGGTGGTTGGACAACCAAAGTCCATAGGAAATTGGCAAAAGAACAGACCTGAGACATCATATGTCCCGAGACATTTAATGTCGGACCCCAATGTCATGCGAAAAGAACACTCAACACACCGCTAAAAGACCATGAGAAGCCAATTCCAATCTCCCTGCAGAGATTGGAGAAACCATAAGGTTTTCTTCTTTTCCTGGGAATTGGAACTCCCAAAAAATGGACCCATTCCCATGTTCATTCCATGGAACCACCGGATACCCAAGGATTTACAAATCTTCCCATATCTGATTTTGTATAAAGCTAAATTCTTTCCACCACGACATGGGGGAGAAACAGTGGAATCTCCATATCTTAGGTGATGATTGAGAAATGAAATCCCACAAAAAATTCAAGCCTGTTATGGATCATGGGAATGGGCCCATTTCCTGGAAATTTCAATTCCCACAATCTGGTTTTGTATACAGTTAGATGCTTTCACCATCAGATGGGGGAGGAGCAGTACTTGCGATTTCCAAATCTTAGGTGTTTGTTCGAGAAAAGAAACCCCACAATACCTGATGTTGCATTTCCCAGCACACAAGCAAATATGCAAGCCTGTTATGGAAAGAATGTGCCTATTTGCTGGGAATTCCAATTCCCACGAAAAGAACACAGCCTCAACAAAGTGCTTATCAACACAAGAAGAGATTGTAAGCCCCACAGGCACACCCTGGGCTCCAAACCAATTCCCGGTACATATAACAGCATAGAATTGTCACCGACTTTCGGCACACTTCGGGAAAATAAAATCCACTGAAAATGGAGAAATAAAGGGTCATCCGCCGTTACGAGATTAAACATTGTGGATCGAAAAGATTAACAGGTGATTAAATAGATACTGGTCCGATAAACAACGATGATATTTTGTGATACAAGGGCTAGTTACTTACGGTTTTCTCACGGTGCCACGATAGATCAGTAGAAACCCCCAAGGTGTTAGGGTTTCGGTATCAGCTGCTTCATTGCCTCTTCTCAACCGACGGAGCAAGTGTTACTGCACCAGAAGAAGCGCAGGCAGAGAAATCGCGTCGAGCGATGGATATCGAGACGAGGCCCTTGGTCTCTCAAGCATCCACGTCGTCGATGGTCTCTTCAAAGGAAGAAGCAAGGTACTCTGCAAGGCTCGACCTCGGCCGAGAGTTGAACTCCTTCCCACCTCCTGAGATTCTAGGTTTCTTCGTGGTTAACGATTTCAGGAGCCAAGACCCCCGTCCTGCCAGGGGCCCTAGTATATTTCCGACAACAGGCTTCAGCTTCCGCCACGGGTCTTTAACCATGGTCCTGATGTAGAAGTGCTGGGCTCCCCTCCGCGCTGAAAATTGGTCGTAGGAGCCCCGGCCCCTTCCTCCGCTCCGTCCCGGGCTGGTGCCGCTTCCTGATGACCAACCCCTCCCCCTCCCCGAAAAACTATGCGGGCTGCCTCCTCTCCTGGAGTTACTCATAGGGCTGCCACCTCGCCCAAGGCCGGGGGTCATGAAACCACCCCACGTTGAATCGGGACGAGAAAATTGCCCAGAAGGACCAGCTGATTGGTTCAAGGCGCCAGGGCTAGCGACAGGAGTTGATCGGGGCCCTAAGAAGGGACTTGCAAATGGAACAGGGCTTCTCCAGGGGCCGCTCTGGTGACCTGGCAGCGGCATTCCATATGGACTCTGATCTGGAAACTGATTAACCTGAAACTGGTGGGGAGGGGAAGCCATATGGCAGTTCCTTGGTCCGGCTGAGTGGTCAAAGAAGAATGAAAGGCATGTAAGACAGAGAGAGAGAGATATAAGGGCAAAATCGTATTTACATTCAAAAAGCATTCAGAAGCAGCAGTCGAATCCGGTATATCCGAATCTTTTCTCTATGATGCAAAACCTTTTAGATAAAATAAAGTCCATTTGATACAATTGTAACATTAAAATGACACAATTTTCATTTTTCGATATTCCATTGTTTTTTAAGATCATCCTTCCTATGTAAAGTAAAGGTGTAAAGATAAACACATGTCCAGACAACTTCAAGTAACATAGCTGCAAGAGATGTATGCCGAAGATAGTCCTGACTCCTGATTTTGATGATATTTCAATATGTTACTTTGAAACAAGGATAAGTGAAGGATTTACCACCCAAGGAAAGGCTTCTCTCTCCCCTTAAAGAAATTCACCAAAAGTCAATAAATATCACTAAACAATCTCAACACACAACCCAACTCAAGGTTTTCATTACCCCGCACTTGACCCAGCACAACATGTCCAATGGCAATAGCACGAGCTATCAATCTTCATCATGCATCTCATGCTCAACCCAGCACAACCACGTCCTTCATGATTACAGAACCCGAATTTGGTTCCCCCACATGCGACCTGACTTCGGTTCCCCCACGACCCAGCGATCTCAAAAAATCTTTATCATGTGTCTCATAGTGCATGCCCGTGCCTTCGGCACTGCAGCGGGCCGCCTTCGGCGGCAGCACACCTATCGGCACAGCATTGGGCCACCTTCGGTGGCCAAAAACTTTATGAATGGGTGCCCAAATTTGACGGGGGCCTCAAAATTCGTTCGACAGCCACCACATTTGGTAGGGGCTCCCACATTCGGAGTGGGCATTAAAATTCATTTACCAGCCCCCATATTTGGCGGGGGCATAAAAATTACATGGTCTCTCTCTCTCTCTCTCTCTCTCTCTCTCTCTCTCTCTCTCTCTCTCTCTCTCTCTCTCTCTCTCTCTCTCGCAGCCTGCATCAGCCCCCACAACATCGGGGGTTGTCCGCGAGGTTGTCCCGTACCCAACTGGTGCAACACACTCAACTCAAAATAGTAGGTGAAAGGACAGCTGCAATTAGGTGCCAAGCAAGCCAAAATTGATTATAGTCGTCCCTTTGCCTGTTGGTTTTGGGCTGAGTGTATAGAACGGACCCTTAGGTCATTCCTCTTAAAAGGTTTAACCAAAACTGAATCACAACCGTTTGTTACACCCAACCTGACCGGTGAATTGCACTCAACCCCAAATTTCATAAAAAAGAGAATGCTATTTAGCTATAAGTGTTTGTCTAGAATGGTCAGCTCGATTGACATGGCATCTGATCACAGCGTCACTTTGTCTAACAATCCGAGTTGAATGCGATTCAGCTAAATGTTTCGAGCTATCATGAGGACACCATAAGCAAAACAATACTTGTCTCCAATTGGTGTTGGAGTAACGGTCTCCAACACATCACTGATTGGACCATACGCCACTATCATGAACTAAATCGATTAAAAAAATAAGGTACATCAATCACCTCCAGTCATTCCGGTGGGTCCGATGTGCATCACAACCGTACATCGTTGGCTGAAGTGGATTTACCTTTATATCACCAGTCATTGTGCGACTTTGATGCTGCGGGCCAACAGATCGACCGACCGACTGAGATTTGAGCTCTCCATTTATAATGGCTTCCACGTCTTCCAAAATAAATAATGGACATCAAACCGAGAGCATTTTTTCCACCAAAGAGCATTTTCACCACCCTTTTCATTTGCTGCACTTCCTTTCGGTTCAATCGTGAGTTGCCACGTCATACAAAATAAAAAGTATAATGGCTTTCACGTCTTCAAAAACAAATTAAGAACATAATGGCTACGTGGAGTCCAGTTGTAAGTGTAGTATCCATTATTGGACCGAAAGGACGTGCAGCAAATGAAACAGGTGACAAAAAAACTGTGTTTGAATTTTGAAGTGATTCCAGTATTTATTTATTTTTTATTAGATAAATTACACTTGCTTTTTGAAAACACTTAACCCCCCCAATAGTTACAAAATTACAATTTGCTACCTTCAATGTAATTTTGTCTGCGGGCCAACAGATCGACCGACCGACTGAGATTTGAGCTCTCCATTTATAATGGCTTCCACGTCTTCCAAAATAAATAATGGACATCAAACCGAGAGCATTTTTTCCACCCAAGAGCATTTTCACGACCCTTTTCATTTGCTACACTTCCTTTCGGTTCAATCGTGAGTTGCCACGTCATACAAAATAAAAAGTATAATGGCTTTCACGTCTTCAAAAACAAATTAAGAACATAATGGCTACGTGGAGTCCAGTTGTAAGTGTAGTATCCATTATTGGACCGAAAGGACGTGCAGCAAATGAAACAGGTGACAAAAAAACTGTGTTTGAATTTTGAAGTGATTCCAGTATTTATTTATTTTTTATTAGATAAATTACACTTGCTTTCGGGGTCCAGCTATCGACACATGTTATTCCCGTCCTTTTGGGCGGTTTCAGATTGTTGAGATCTACAAAGCCACCGAGAGAATCCCAGGGGATTTCCATCATAAGGGCCGGATGAGCCGGTCATGAGAGGAGAAAAGACTGACGGTGGGTGGGCCGGAAGAGCTGTAGGAAAAAAAAAACAGAATCTTGAGAGTGCTATAGACAAAAAAAAACCGAAACTTGAGAGAGAGAGAGAGAGAGAGAGGGGGAGAGAGGTGAAGAGGGAGTTGGGAACCGGAACCAGCAGCGAGAGGAGCACGGTGGGTTTGATGGTGAGCCGGAGGTCCGGACGTGAGAGAAGTTAGAAGAGGCTGACAGTGGGGTTTACGGCTTCCTCCACTGGTCCTGCAACCGCTCCCACCCCTCCAACGGATCTCACCTCAAGCCCTAATTGCCTGATCTCGTCCCTCAGTTTATTCAAATGCTATTACTCTACCAAAAAAAAGATAAATTACACCTTGCCCACTTGAAGTTTAGCTAAAAATTACCACGATTTAGCTGTTGACAAAAATTTTACTTTGCTCCCTATAGTTTGAAGGGGGCAAAATGTAATTTCGAAAGTATAAGGGGTTAAGTGTTTTTAAACTAAACTTATGGATGTTACCCGAGAGAGAGAGAGAGACCAATCCGGAGAGAGAGAGAGAGAGAGAGAGAGAGAGATAACCCAGCTTTGTTGCAGTGGAGCCCTCTCTCTCTCCCTGCTCTCGGTTCCGATCCCAGCGAACCAGATCCGAAGCTCTCTCTCTCCCGCAACTGCGATCCGATCCCGGCGACTCCGGCCGGCTGTGATGCCCCACGGCAGGGGCGACTCCGGCCGGTGCGATGCCCCACGGCAGGAGTGGCTCCGATCCCAGCGACTCCGGCCGGCTGTGATGCCCCACGGCAGGGGCGACTCCGACCGGTGCGATGCCCCACGGCAGGAGTGGCTCCGACCGGCTGCGAGAGAGGAGGGGGGTACTGTACTCCACCTCTCTCCCTCCCTCCAACTGACCTCCTTCCCCCTCTTCTCTTTCCCCCTCATCACTTCTTCTTCTTCTTTTGAGCCCTGAACCGGGAAAAAAAACAGAGCATTTAAAAAAAAAAAAAAAACAGAGCGAGAGAGAGAGAGAGAGAGAGAGGGAGAGAGAGATTTGCAGCTGGCTGGGTTGTGACGGGGCTCTGCGGTACCAACTCCGGTCTCCCCCCATCTCTTCTCCTCGGCTGGGATATGAGGGGGATTTGGCATAACTGTGTGAGAGAGAGAGAATCAGGGAAGGGGGGGGGCTTAACTAACTGACGGAGAGAGAGAGAATCAGGGAGGGGGGGTGCGGGGTGGGGCGCTTAACTAACGGAGAGAGAGAGAGAGAGAGTGGGGCATGAGAGATAGGTGTGCGAACTGTTTATAGAGAGAGAGAGAGAGAGAGAGAGATGGGGAGATGGGGAGAGAGAGACGGGGAGAGAGAGGGGTGTGCGGTTAGCCCCCACGAAGAGAGAGAGATGGGTAGAGAGAGACGGGGAGAGAGAGAGGTGTCGGTTTAGAAAGAGAGAGAGAAACGGTGTAGAGAGAGAGACAGGGAGAGAGAGAGGGGTGTGCCATGGGAGAGATTTTAGGGGAGACGGTTGGACTTTTTGAGAGATTTGAGGGGTGTTTTTTGATCCATTCGATTTGATCAAACGGTTTGAAAATGGTTTAGGATATAAGGATTGGGATGTGGTTGATACGTACAGATAGATCGGATGGACAACTTGTCTTACATAGATCGGATGGACAACTTGTCTCCAAAAGTTGTCTCCGAAAGTTGTCTAGTCAGCACAAAAGCGCCGTAACATGTTATATAGATGCGCAACCCAGCATAACCACGTCCTACATGATCGCGGAACCCGAATTTGGTTCCCCCACATGCGACCTGACTTCAGTTCCCCCACGACCCAGCGATCTCAAAAATCCTACCAAGGACCAGTGTCACTGATCACTTCCAAGCACTCGCAATAGACACTTTTATTGGGTAACCACATTAGGCGAGGTTTGGCTATTCAGGTTTGGGTCCTGTTTCAGACCCCAAAAACAAAAAACAATCTGGGTTTAGATTAGGGTTCAGACGTTTCAGCCAAGAATATTTAAAATAGAATAAAATATTCAGACATTAGGATGTGATTCATCCCATTCAGGTCTGAATCAGTCACTTTCGGATCCAAGTCTTGTGATAAATGTATTATAGCTAAAACCACGGTTCAAAATCACGGAGTATTGGTCTCAGCATCGATTTGGCCCAGTTCGAGTTGTACCGGCCAGTTCCGGTACGGACCAATACCGGTTCGGACCCCTTTTATTGAAAAAACAACAAACAAACAAAAACAGCAAAAAATCTGAATAAACAAAAAAACATATTGTTTTTAAACATTGTTTAAGCACTTGTCTTGTGTGGCTTGGTTTGACTAGCACTTATATTGGGCTTGACTTGCTTACTGTTTGCTTATGTTGCAGAATTGTTGCACACTTGCACTTATTTGAGCTAGACTTGCAGTTTTGCTCGCTTAACCCTTGCTGACTTTTGCATGCTAGAGATGATAAGAATTAGAGAAAAAGACAAAAAATTAGAGAAATGAAGAATTACAAGAAAAGTAGAGAGAGAAGAAGACAGGAGAAGATTTAGAGAAGATAAATAGTAGAGAAATAATAGAAGCTTCGAGACTAGAGAAAACTTAGAAGAGAACCAAACAAATGAGCAATAAAGCAAATAAACCAACTAGTGATAAATGAAGAAAAGTCTTCTCTTGGGCTCTCCTATCACTACTCAATCCCTTTGCTGAATGAATGTGTGTTGGGTGGTGTGGCAGCATGGTGTGAACGAATGAATCTATGACCTATTTATAGGCCTTAGGGGGGGATGCAAAGGCAAAGAAAAGTATGTAGAAATGTCATCGAGCAGCTGGAGTTGAGAACAAAGACATATGGGGGGGTGGGGAGACAAACCACAAAAAATGACCCATACTAGTTGGTACCGGTTAATACCGACCGTAAGGGATTAAACCGACTACAAGTACCGATATCAGCGGGTACGAATCAGGAGTCGGGATCGAGTCCCTATCGATAACGGACCGAAAACCGGTATGAACTAGTATTGGCGAGTTTTTAAATCTTAATTCAAACCCATGGAATGATACGAACCAAATCTGTTTTGAGTCATAATGCGGGTTCACAAATTCGAATCAGTCATAATCCGAACCTGTTCGGGCGAACACATTCTGGTTTGGACAAACCCACAAACATGTATCTAAGAAACTTCTACAAAATTCCGCTTCTATGACAAATATTATCGGAAAACTTAGCAACGGTCTGAAACAAGAAAATAAGGATGAGGAAATATCCCGCCCTTCTTGCTTCAGATCATACCATTACATCTAGGATTCAAATGAGCATTTCTTTAAATCATGTCTCTCTTCCTCTACCCTCTTCCTCTATGGACTTGAGGGGCTGAGCGACCAAAGCACATACGTCGACCTTGAGGTCAAAAAATGTGGATCATGAAACACCTGGAGGCCTCCAATGAACCGATGGAAGCAGAGACCTCCAACGAGGTTCTCTTGTTTGAACGGCCTAAGACCGGTACTTTTTCAATAGGTATCTCGAGATTCATCGAAGCAAGTCCCATGGGATGTACCTCCGTGCTGTCGACTGGTCCCCCATCTCACCTCAGTCGCATCTAGTCCTTTATTGCAGCCACTGTCCCCACTACGGGCTCATTGGCAACTCCCCTAGTCATCATAGACCCAAATACATACTTCAAGATCAGAAGTCGATTCTCAAAGAGGCTCCTCTCCTAGTCGAGACTATTCTCCTACTTCACGCCTAGAAGCCACATCTTCAGCTAAACCTTTTTTCACTTCCTTCTCCACTCAGCCTCAACCCACCTGGTCGCTCTCTCTTATTCCTCCCATTGTGTTGCCTTGTCATCCATCGCATCCTTCTGTCGAGCCATTCTCCTCCCTTTCCAATTCTTCTAGCCTTTGCTTCATCTCAGTGGCCCTCTTCTTATTTTCACTTCTTCGGAACTTGACCTCCTCTAAGGTAGCAACAAGAGCCCTGTCTAAGTAAGCCTAACACACCTCAGACTCTTTTGGCTTCTCTCTCTCTCGTAAGAGCCATATCATTTTGACCTAGTCTGAGGCAGAAAGCTCCACCTCCTCAATGAACAGGCCATACCTGATAGCTCTATAACCGAAAAAAAAAAAAAAAAAATCCTCCGGCTTAGACTAAATACATTCCTCTAGCGTCAAATAGTTAACTCCTTCAAATTTAAGCTTTCCCCATCCACTATGGGCAAGATCCGAGATACCTTTTTGGAATACCGACTAGAGGCCCACCCCTTCTATCTGGCTATGCAGTCAAAGTCGGTAGTCGGCCCTAGTCGGCCAAGGGCCGACTAGGACTAGTCGGGACTAATTCGGAACTAGCCGGCCAAAACTTATTCTAACCCCTCCCCCCTCCCCCCTCCCTAAACATATATGATATATGAACAAGCATAAATGTCAATAAGTATATGATATTAGTCGGTTAATAACAATACATACCTTCACACTTCACAGCATGGGTATAAATACATAAGTAACAGTCAAACATAACACAGTTGTATTGGCTTCATGCCCATGTCAAAAGACTCAGAACTAAGAATTCATCACAATATTTGTTTGATGATGTTTAATCAGTGAACAACCCCAATTTTGATTATAGGGTTATATGGATATCAACAAATAAACTAATTATTTGTCTATGTTTTTATCTGAGATTCTCAGGTGCTCAATAGATGATTACAGGGAAGAGCCATAGTTGTGAGTCTTGCGACTCAAGACTTTGAACCAATGTAAAAAATCCAAACAAAATTACTTGCGCAGACTCCTTTCAAAAAAAAAAAATTTGCTTGCAGAATGCTGCCTGGGGACTAGTCGACAGTCGTTAGTCGGGGACTAGTCGAGCTAGTCGGATCTAGTCGGGGACTAGTCGGGATTCCGCCTAGCAATGACGGAATCGAAATTAATCGATCGGCAAAATGCCGCCCAGGGACTAGTCGCCGACTAGTCCCGACTTTGATAGCATAGCTATCTGGTCCACTCTTTTAGTTGGGATCAGTGTTTAAAAAAAAGCGTCATGGGATACGCCTGGGTAGGGTGTAAAAAAAGCCTATCGGTCTGAACCCGGCCCGAAGATACCATGGGCCGGGCTCGAGCCGCCACCTTGAGCCAGTAGCCCGGCTCGAAAGGAAACCCGAAAGCCCGATACAACTACTATGTACTTATTATTATTATTATTATTTTATATATATATATATATATATATATATATATATAAATAGATTGGGTGCATATGACATAAAAAAATAGGGTGTGATGGTTATAGTTTCTCTAACCCAGTTAGAGGTCGAGCTTTCAAACCCTGTTGCATACAAATATTTTTAATTAAAATATACTATTTTTAGTCCAAACCCAGCCCGGCTCGACCCAAAATTCCTAATATATGTATACGTTACCCGGGCCGGGCCCGAGCTCAGACCCTTGGCCCAAGGCCCGGTCCGAGGGACTATCCGGGCTTGACATCTCTAAACGCGACCCAAAGTATTTTAGGCCCGGCCAAGCCCTTTTTACACCCCTACGGCCCGGGGTGCACCCTCGGGTGGGGCGATTCTAAAACGTCTGGGGCGACTCAATCTAGCATTTTTTTCCTGTGGGGCTTATGCCCAAACCACTAGGGCGTACGCCCCGAACGCCCGTGCACGCCTTTTGCGCCCCAATGGCATAGGCTTACGCACCATTGGAGTTTGTTTGTATAGTTTAAAAAAATGATTTGATTTGCCACCGTCTGATCTTTTATATGCGTCATAGTCTCTTGAATGACTGTTATAAAAATTTTTGGAACTAAAGTTATTTTAAATTGGTTCTATATCATGTATGGAATGATAGAATATATGGAATATAAACATAGATACATTGAATTTTGGTTAGAAACTTAATATTAGATCTTACATGATATTGAAAGACAATGATAAGTTCATTTTTATTATCATTTTTTATATATTTGTGATTTATCAACCATGTTTGTAGGCTTAAATGCTTTGTTTGCTCATAGTATTTTTTATTTTGTTTGTTTTAATCTATTTTTAATAGTTTATATAATTTATATATATATATATATATATGTATTTTAAATTAAAAAATCAAAAATTCATGTGGCTTACGCCCCGACAACAGCAGGCAAAACGCCCCACCTTACCCCCCCTCTGAAAACACTGGTTGGGATGGGAGAAGGCCTTGGTGATTGTCCTATTAATTTCTCTTGGCCCGAAGATCAAAGACCTGAGGTGTCATGAATCATGATCCTTCTCTCTGGTAGCAACTACCCTCGTCCTAGGCATCTTTATTCTTGCCAAGCCTCATGGAGAGAGATCTTGTTAAAACTAATGTCTCATTGTTCCTTTGTGCTACTTCAATGTGTCGTATGCAAGGCGAGTGTAGTTGGTCGACAGTTGCTCCATGTCACCTGGCCTAGTCAATCTGAGTGACCTTGCCACCTTGGTAAGACAGGACCTGAACAGGTGGGACTAGTAGAGCCCAATAGTCCGTCCTCCACTTCAGGATTGAGCAGAACGATCGCTCGGGTAGCACACTATCTATGATTTCGGGCCTCAAACTCTCCTAAGAGTCGTAAGACCTCTTTGTCCAGTGACTCTAGTCTATGAGGGGTGATCGGAATGCTCCTACCTCCTCTATGGGATTCCCATATCCAGAATCCAGATGAGATCGATACATTTCAATGGGATGGAGGGAAAGGGGATTCCAGTGAAGAGCACATGCTCTTGCCCAGTAACAAAGAAGACGACATCGCCAAAGGTTGTACTTTCAACCTAAGTTCATACACTTCAAGAGAAGTACGTCGGTTTGACATCAATTTCAAGCAGCTCGTCAATAGAAACGATAAGAATCCATTCTCACGGAATCGAAGCTGAAATCATAGAGACGAATAGGAAGCAATGGTAGAAGATAGAATTCAAAAGCAATGGTAGAAGATAGGATCAAATAAAGTAGCCGTTGGAGGGTGCTTTAGTCTTTAGGTAAAAAGTAGCTAATGGAATAGGTATCATGTTGTGCACATCTCATTTTGGGTGGCTCTCTATTTCTCATTAAAATATAGTAAACTAGCTAAAAATTTAGCTAGTCCGCTGTGGATACTCTAAGGATCGCTGCTAAACCTCAGTTAGCATTCAATGGGAATATCAAATCTCTGGAAGAAAGAAAAAAAAAATCACTCTCACCCAAGATTGGAAAATAAAGTCAAGACATAAGCAAGAAATTGGAGTTACCCGAAGAGTGATTCGGGGATCGGTGAGACATGGGCGAGGCACTTCGGATCGGAGAGGAGAAGTTCTCCGGCGGGTGATAGCCTCCGCCTCCGCCTCCGCCGCCGTCGCCGCCGCCGCCACGGCCGTAGCTCCTCCTCTTGGATCCGGAGAAGGAAGCCATGGGATCGGTGTAGAAGTCGAACCTGGGGGGCGGCGGCGGCGTGCTCTCCGCGTTCGGAGGCGGGAGCGGTTGGGCCAGAGGGTTGGAGAGTTGGGCCGGCGGCGTCGAAGAGGAATAGGGTGAGCAGGGGCTTGGGGAGAGGCCGGCCTCGGCGAGGGATGCTGCCTCCGTGCGCATGGCTTTGAGCCTCTCCCTCCTCTTCTCGGATTCCTCCATGGCGGGGAGGAAAGCAGGAGGGCAGACGATCGAGATGAGTGGGAGCGGAGAGAGTCTAGGGTTCACGGATAAAGAGGAGCGGGGAGAAAGATACAGGAGCCCAGGCTATGGGGGTGGGGTGGTTGGAGTTTGACATAAGTCCTTCAGAAATTTTTGAGAAACGGAATGAAAAATATTAATATTTTAATAAACGGAACTAAAGTTAGGATTTTATCAAAAACGGACTATTACGTCATCTCAAATGACGTAAAGTCTTTACGCCATTTGAGATGGCGTAAAACTTTTGGGTTTTTTTATAATGCCGATAATGCCCTCATTTACGTCAACTGAGATGGCGTAAATTTGGGGGAGGCTTTACGCCATTTTAAATGGCGTAAAGCCTTTGAGTAAATAAAAATAAGGGTTATTTTGATTTTACCCCCCAAATTTTGCTTGAATTATATTTTACCCAAATTTTGCTTGAATTAGATTTTACCCCCCACATTTTCAAAAACGGAACAGAAAATAATAGCCGTTAGATGATAGAATAATGAAAAAAAAAAATCAAAATAAGAGCCGACAGATTGAATAAAAATAAATGAAAAAAAAAATAAAAAAATAAAAAAAAAGAAATTTACGCCATCTCAGTTGGCGTAAATGAAGGGCATTATCGGTATTATAAAAAAACCCAAAAGTTTTATGCCATAGACTTTACGCCATTTGAGATGGCGTAATAGTCCGTTTTTGACAAATTCCCAACTTTAGTTTCGTTTATTAAAATATTAATATTTTCCACTCCGTTTCTCAAAAATTTCTGTAAGTCCTTTGTTAGAGATGGCTTTTAGTTGCAGGACACGTTAATTTTTAAATAATTCTTAAGTCCCTTCCAACGAATATTTATTCTTTCTAAAAACGAATGTATGCTATTTTTTAAGATGAATATATACTCTTTCTCGAGATGATGTATACTTAAAGGGACCTTAGCTAATATAACAAATTATGATGTCCTGCAACTAATATTGCAAAATAGTTAAGAACCTATACCTAATTTATCGGTTTTTTTTAAAAAAAAAACCTTAGATGCCACGTAGGCTCCTATCAGCCACGTAGGCAAAATATGAGAACATTTTTTGCCACGTAGGCTCCTAGCTGTCACTACTTTTGTCAGGAAAACGAACTCCGACAATAGGTGGGAGAGCCTATTCAAGCATCATTTTTAACATGGGCCCACATTATTTAGCTATAGTTGTGAAGGATCATTTGTCTAAAAGCCCATAGTAAATACTCTTTGCCTCTCATCTAAGAGAGGTTTAAGGCAACCCCTTACTGATTATTAATTCGATGTAAGCGGGAATCAATCTCAGGTCTCACGTACCAACCTCTTGAGATTTTACCTACCCACTTAGTTGGCATTTATAGGCTATTGTTTTGAAGAAGGGGCCGGATATCGGCTTGGAAGGACCGATCCAACCATTAGGGGTGCAACTTGGGTCAGGTAAAACCAAGAACCAACCCAACCCGACCCCATTAGGGGTGCAACTTGGGTCAGGTAAAACCAAGAACCAACCCAACCCGACCTAAATGGGTCGGGTTGGTTCGGGTATTTTGACTAAATGGGTTGGTTCGGTTCTAAGTTTTGTGGACCCGATTAAATACGGGTCAGTTCCAAGTTGAGACTCGGGTAGACCCGATCCAACCCGAGAACCGAACTCATATATATTAGTCCACATATATATATATGTCACAGGTTTGGACTTTTGGGCTCCATCACACTAGCAACCGAGTAAATATTATTTATTTGCTAACGTTGAACCAACTACCAAGAGAACTCAAGGGGTGGCTAAAGCTTAAAGCCCAACATAGACCTTTAGTTTGCTAGTAAATAGCCGATAACCTTTAAGTTTTTAGACCAACTCCTAATCTAAGAACCGACCCAAACATGACTAGGATTTGAATCCGAGTAAAAAGACCTCAAAAATGCTCCAGTCCTTTACTTAGACTTATACCAAACTGAGTTTTACTCAAATTTTTTACCAAATCGAGGAAAACTCAGATCCCATAACAAATTCTAACGGTTATCTCCAAGAAGTCATCCAACGACGTAGCTTTTTAGTCAAATCAGAATAAAAGCTCCAAAATCAACTCCAACCCTTACTCAAACTTATACCAAATTTGAGCAAGGGCTGCGGTGCTCTGTATCAGACTGAGTTCTTACTCAAATTTTTACTCGGATTTGAGTAAAACTTTGAGCAAGGGCTGGAGATGCTCTCAGTAGTTTCTGTGAAAGTCGTCATCACCGCCGGCTCCCATGCAAGTCATCAACCCCCAATTCCTGGGAGTTGTGATTCCCAAGAAAAAAGCACAGCCTAAAAGGAGACAAAACCAATCAACACAAGCCATTTATGATGCACAATACAAATTGATGGAAGTAGCAATAATCCTTCCAAAATCTACACCACTCCTTTACATCTTCACTCACAAGGCTCACTCCTCCCACTTATGAATCACAGTAATATTCCATCACATGCCTTACATGTGGTCCAACAAAGGACAGTTGATGCTAGCTACAACTGTCACGGGATGAACGATCACGGGATTTATAGCCGTTGATGCGAACAACGATCACGGGATTTATAGCCGTTGATGCGAACAACGATCACGGGATGAACGATCACGTTTAGTGCAGTTTAAATGGGCCAGGATTTTAAGGGTTTAGTACAGTTTAAATGGATCGGGATTTAAAACCAAGGGAAGGGAGTTGGTTGACGGAGAAATAGAGATCGTGCGTTGATTTTTGAACGAATGGTTACATCTATTCAGTTCATTTTTTGTCCAGCCAGCTTGTCCAAGTCGTCTTTCTTTTTGTCTAGTCAGTACAAAACCGACGTGCCATGAAAACCGGCGTGCCATGTTATATAGATATGGTCCAACAAAGGACAGTTGATGCTTGCTACATACCAATATTTTCGGATCAACAGTGACCTGCTACCGAGCGAAAGTTCGGATTCATTCCATTGGGGTGAATGTTTACTCATGAGATATAATCTCCGCTACAAGGGGATGGCGAAAAATGGCTGCCTCTCGATCTAAGATTCCTGCAAGGAGATCAAGCCGAGGGGCAAAGACTCTTGATGACAAGAAGAAGGAACATTACATGCATTGTACACCTTTGTAGTAGATTTTAGAACCGAGCTAAACTCTTGGCCATTGTGGACTCACTACCTGCACAGGCCAATATAGTCGCATTTGAGGATTTCAATCGTAATATTACAGTTCTTACATGCAAATATATCTAGTATATAAAAAGAACAGGGCTTATGGGGCAATTTATAATTCTACAAAATAAAAAAAAATGTGTGTGCGCATGCCATTGTGGACTCTCTCTCTCTCTCTCTCTCTCTCTCTCTCTCTCTCTCTCTCTCTCTCTCATCGCACATGCAGCGTTCTAGTACATAGAGAAGGATTAGCAAGAGTATTAAGATGTGTGTGCGCGTGCGTGTGGATGGGTGTCTGTGTGCACGCACCTGTCCGTGTGTGTGTGTGTGTGTGTGTGTGTGTGTGTGTGTGATGCCTCGATTATTTAATCAATCATACTTCTGAGTTTTCTTACATAAGCATTAATTTGTTACAGTTGGTATGGTGAGATGCCTCGATTCCATCGTCTGGTGCCTTGATAATATTAAGGTTTGATGCCTTTACACCCACAAGAAGTGAGACTCTATAGACCTAACTTACATTAGATTTATGCAACTAGAGTAAAATTTCTACATCTTGGTAACTTCTAATTCATTGGTCTAGTCATCCTTAAGCCAAGATTCATTAATAATTCCCTAATTAACCTTCTTGGTCCCTAAAATTATCCTACTTTTTTTTTTTTTTGGGATTGGCGGGTGGAACGAAACCTTTAGAGTAATGGCCCACTTCAAGCTCGGACTAATCTCTCCTCCGGGATTGAAGCTCGACCCACTAGGAATTTCCCACCACACTCCTAGGTAAATTGAGGGGGGGAGAAGTCGAACACACAACCTCTTCACCCAAGCACAGTTGCTTGCTAACTCTCTTATCCCCTGGTGGGTAAATTCCCCTAGTATTTACAATCCAGCAAGGCAAGTACTTTTCAAATCCCTCCATGAATCACGTTTAATCACAGATTCACAAGCATGGTTTAAAAACTCGGTCGATATGTACCGGTTCCAAGACCAACTGAACCGATACCCCCTAAAAACCAGTACTGAATCTATACCTCCCAATAGCAACCAGTATTCGATTAGTACCGGGCCACCAGTCAATACTTACCGGTATCGATCCGTACCGGCCGAGTTAAGCAAGTATCGACTGATACCGACAAGTATTGATCGGTACAAGTCCATGCTTTCAAATTCATTTGTAGTTGTTTTTTCAATTACATGAATTAGACTTCTTATGGCTTGTGACGCTTGTCATAGTTATTAAAAAAGTTCCTAGTTCTTTTTTCTTTAACAAGGGAGTGTATGTAGATGCATAGTTGTTCAATCTAGTCTTGTCCTCTTGTGTATTTTCTAAGATGAGGGTGGAGTTAGCTATCAAAGAGTAGAGGTAAACTTTCCTGGTAACTAAGGCCAGTTGGTAAGTGGAAAGTTTTGCCCTCAATTACAAACAAAACACTAGATTATAAAAACAAAGCAAACGGTAATCCAGTGACCTTTTTTTCCCGGAGTGAACAAAACCGCACCCACCCACTCTAGGAACTCTTTGCTATAAGATTAAGATTAAGAACCGGTTCATACCTTTTATTTATATATAATCCCTAATATTTTTAAGTTCATTTTTTATGATTTTTTTTTGAATTTTTTGCAATAATTTTTTAAAATAGACTGTTACCTCTTTCGTGGCCTGTATCGGTCGATATCGAGTCGTATCGCCAGTACATATTGGTCCGGAGCCAACCGATACCCATGTTTTAAACCTTGGTCACAAGACTTGCGAGACCCACGTCTCCTTTGATGTAAGACTACTTCCTGTCAACATTCATCCCACCTTTGACTGCTTTCATAGTCTAGATTCAGATCATTCTCAGCTATGTACCTACATTCCCCCAATCTTGAATTGTTGAAATCATAAACATATCTCTAATCCACCAAAGTCCCTTTCATCTCTTGCACGAGAAGTGTTTTAGATATTTTACCAGTGGGAAAAAAGTTTGATAATGAAAGCCATAATGCTCAGTCAATTTCACATGAAGTTGTTGGATACTTGCGTTCTTAGGTACTTTATTTTGTTATTTATTCGCATATATGCATCTTACTAAACTTATAATTTTGTTTCATGATTAAAACCCATGTGCATCAACTTTAAAGAGTATCGATCAATAGGTAAAGAACTAATACAGTTCATACTACAAAATAATAGTATATTTTACTTTATTTTCTCTCTCCATATAGATAATGTTTCCCTAATTTTTCTGATTTTATTTTGACATTATTCTTATGTGTTACTTTAAATTTTATTTCACTAATTTCAGTCTAATCTGGACAAAAGTCCTCCAATGAAATCAATGCCGGAACATATCACCTCTAGGATGGGGCTGAATTATGTTCCAAAACCAAAATTCTAAACCTTATTATGTTGTAGTCCTACAAGGCTCACAACGAAGAGCATAATTAAGTCTTGTATATAGATCAAGTATTACAACCTCAAGTAACCAAACATCATAGTCAAAAAGGCCCATCACCATCACCCACCAGAGGATAGGAGAGTTGGCAAAGAAACTGATGCTTGGGTGAGGAGCTTGTGGGTTCGACTCAGCCTCCCCTCGATTTACCCAGTATGTGGGAATTGCCGAGTGGGTCGGGCTACACTCTCGGAGGGATTAGTCCGAGCCTGACGTGGGTCATTGCCCGAAAGGTTTCCGGACACTTGCCGATATAAAAAAAAAAAAAGGCCCACCACCAACCTGTACTCAAACTGTTACATACACCAAAAGGAACATATAAAAAGAGCACCAAGGATGACTCTTAAGGCAGCAGACATTTAAGGTGTCATAATATTGCTATATTTGAACTGGATAAGCATAAAAAATAATCAATGAATTTCTCAAACCTCTAGTGTGCTAAATACTAATTGCATCCGACTAGCAACGATTGATGGCTCCTCAGCACTTCCCATCACAGCCATTTGCTCTAGTTGTAGAGTCTTCACAGGTAGCCTGTGGTAATATGTAAAACTTGTAGTCTGAAAAAAGTAATTCAAGCAAAAACATTCTCACAAATTGTATTTTTCATAGGAGAATAAGTCGGTCATGCTGAGTTATTCAAGGTAGGATACAGCCAAGTTGAAGAAGCATAGAACAATAAAAAATGTCACAACTTGGGGCAACTATATTTTCAAGTCTGGCACAAGAAGGATCAAATTAAAATGCTATTCTACATAAATGTTCTTTTATAAGCTATTATACAAATAAAATTACTGTATCTAACATGTCGAACAAAACTTTTGACTAATCGATATTTTTCTTTTGCAATCAGACTAATCAATATCTTGTGGAACAAGGTTTATTGAATGGAAGATGAAGAGCAATGTTCAATGGGTGGCATCATGGAATATAAAAATTTGAGCAATACGTGTGTGTGTGTACACATATTATATATATATATATATATACACCACTATTACCGTCCATAAGAGTAAGCATAAGAGTAGTAAATGTGATAAGAAGAAAGGAGGACAAGTGAAATGGCATCTACAATAGTATGAGGTTTCACATAATCAGCCTCTGCACGAGAAGAAACTATACCACCAAAAAAAAAAACAAGTTCGGCTCTTCCCTCTTCGCGAATCTGCTTCCTAGGAGAGGAGCGGCATCGTACGCATCCATGTGTCGCAGGAGGCTAGTACCTAGCGTAAATATGAATGAATGCTATATGATCTATTGCTGAAGAGGTATGAAGGGCACTGGACAACCACAGTGATGAGAGAAACATTGATCAGTTGGCTACACCACATAAGTAATATCAGGTGAAGAGAGTGCCAAATTGACAATCTGCCCACGAGCTAACTACACCGAGTAGGACCAGGTGACAACAACAACAAGATGCTTAGATTAATTTCCAAATCAAGAATGTAGGTAGCAATAAGCAGGTACAACTGATCAGATTCAACAAGTACTAGATGATAGAAGGAACCTGAAGGCTAAGAATTTAACCTAGTTAGATGAATAGATCAGATCACCTTTTGCTTTTGGCTGGATGCATGGACTACGTATGGATCGGTCAAAAAAGAGAAGAATATGGTCCTCATATCAACCCTAAATGAAAGTACGTGGTATGTGAGTGTATGTGTATAAGGTACAAATGACGGATGAAATTGGATGAGTAAAAGGATTTTGTCAAGATTTGTATTTGGTGTGTTGTTGGCAATACAGAATATTCTAGATAGGGGGGCCAATCAGTAACAGGTGAAACATATGGATCCATGAGGTTCCTGTTGATTATGGAAAATGTTTTGGGAATTTGACTTGGAAATTTATGAGGTTCTACTCAGCTACAACAAAGATTTCAACAATTTAAGGAAGATTCAGTTGGTAGGATTTGGGATTTGGTGAGATTGGTGACTCTGTAGAAGCATGAATGGTGTAGAAGAATATCAGAAACATCAAATGCATGATGAAGGGGAGAGATGTAATCGGTTTAGTTTTATATTAAGATTTAGCAAAAAATGTAGTTAGTGTGATATTGATAATATTTTTCTAAGTAAAAGATAATTATTAATTAGAACTGTGAATATAAGTCCAAGCCCAGATAAAAAAGGTTAACGGTTGATGCTAAATTGATAGTCCATGAAATAAAATATAATATTGAAGACAAGCACAAATAGATAGGACAAAGTTTGATGGCTATGATATGATAATTGGAAGCAAGGATGATGCAGAGCAAATTTCCAGCTCAGCCCAGATGCGCAAGGCCCATCTCTCATACGGGTCCAATTATCTCAAATGCTTTAGTTTATTATTTATTAATGTATTATGGTAATTTATGACTTGATGTGCAAGTAAAGTTAGGCCTTATTTTAGTCCCACATTGGTTGTGGGAATTCATGGATGTAAATCGGCCTATTATATAAAGGCACGATCCCTTCTGTTATTGGCAATGGTTAAAGAAAATTTTTTGGGTTCTTATTGAAAGGATGCATCCCCCTCCCCCCTCGTTGGTGCCAACTTCAACGAAACCCTAGGTGTTGATTCCTAGGTTTTTCTCCCCCCCCCCCCCCTCCCTCCATCTCTTCTTCTCTATTATCTATCCTCTCTCTTTGTCTATGAATCCCACCACCATTAAAAAACATTTCCTAAAGCCTTTTAAGCAGTCTCGTGGAATTTATTCTCCCATCAAACCCTAATTTAAGCCAAAATAGTACCGAAGTTCTTCATCACCAAAACGATCCCAAGCATTACCCTACCATTCCCCCAACTTACCCCCACAAGATCAATCACTTCCCATCGTCATAACACCCGCAACGAGCCCAAACCCAAATCTAGCATACATAATCCAAATCTAGTAATCCTTCGATATCTCCACATCCAACGGACAAATCACCTCCAAATTTTCACTATAACTTCCTTACATCTAGACCTACCCACCCTCCAAGTTTCAACCCGGTCCAAAAAATTGAACATGGTGAAATGACCAAAATATAATGATCAGGTAAAAAATAAAATAAAACTTGTCGAAGAAAATAAATTATATAACAATGACTTAATGGAATTTTTGTTTGCATGCTAAAACCTCGTCTACTAAAGCGAATTAAATGTACGCGAGGTATGTGTCTATTATATTGAACCTCTAAAGATAGAATCAATGCCAAACGAGATATACCATATACCTTCGTGATGCTCCATATGTTAAATGATTGACTACGTTCTTAAGACTATCGTCGAGAAACACTCCATGTTAGTGCCTAGAAGATGAATCCATTTCCTTAATTAATCATTTTCCCTCATTATCTAGACATTTCCCATGTATTGTGGAACCTTGGAGGTTTCCTCCCTGATTGAATGAGCTTAAACTACACGACTGTACTGTAAGTAGTGTTTGTATGAATGGATGCCTAAACTGCTTAGGACCCACCTTGTTAGCAGATTCCAAAGCACCTTGCCCAGTGACCGTCTAGGATGGAGCCTCAGTCGCTTGGACCTTGTTAACTCTAGCAGCAAAATAGGTGGTGATAAGTTCTCTTTATCCTTGTCCATTTTTTAGATTTTTCAGTATTTATTAATTCTTCTACCACTCTTCCACTTGTTGGCAACACCAAATTCCAAGCAACAACAGTAATATAAACCCCTATAATCTTCTCTATTTACATATAAACCCCTATAAAAGTGACATTTACATATAAACCCCTCAATTCATTCAAACATTGCATATTGACCCCTGCAGTTAGCTGACATCCAAAATGAGAGAATGTTTTCGATTTCATCCTTGATATTTTACCTAAACTCTGTAAATACCCCTCCAATGTGAGAATTCTTTGGATTAGGTCCAAGTTAAATTTGGGTTATGTTTGTGTTTGTTTTGAATTAAGTCCATGTTCAATAAAGATGTCATTTTAAGTAATTAAAATCATGGGTAAATTGGTTATTTTCTCTTTAGATTAATAAAATAACAGTCGAATGAATGAATATTTCAGAAATATTCATTCATTTTGGATGCCAACTAATTGTAGGGGTTGATCTATAAATATTGGATGATTTAAGGGGTTTATATGTAAATATTGACTTTATAGGGGTTTATATGTAAATAAAGAAGATTACAGGGGTCGATTTGTAAAAAACCCATTAAAGAAAAGGAAAAAGGAATAAAGAGAAGGAAAAGGCGGAGAAGGAAGATAAGGAAGACAAGGGGAAAAAGTAAAAGAATGAATAATAAAGGGGAAGAAGTTCTCAGCAATCAATACCTAGTTTGGGACTTACAATTAACTTGACAAAACTTGTAAAAATTCATAATTCCTTTATGTAATCCCAACTTATTAAAAAGGTTTTGAAAATTTCTTTATGAAATTTCTCAAAGCTTGTTATCTTTTACTGTTTTCTATCAAAGCATACATCGTCCCATCAACTACGCTCTAGGATCCCCCCTAGCAACCCCCTAGCGTAGGCGCCTTTTAAAACACAGCTTTCAGCCTAATCTTAACTTCCTTTCAACAACTCCTCCCCACTTACTCAGCAACTATCCCTTCTCATATCGTCCTCTACCTTGACCCTTGAGCGTGCACCTAGGAACATGCATAGCGCCTACGCATTGGTCTTTCCTTTGGCTACCCATCGTCGGCTTATTGTCTGAAAACATTAACTATTAGGTAGATCTTCTTACATGCAAAATGTCGTTCAAGGTTTCATGAATGACCTCTCCCTTTCCCAAGTTGCATTTGATAAAAATTCGGAAGCATTCATAAGAGATTGAAGTTTGGAAGCCTGAAGAAGAAAAAAAAACTCAAACTTAATCATAAGTCGAAACACACCTTGACTCATAAAACACCCACTTTGATAAGGTAAGGCTTTTTGGCTATAGATGAGGTTAAGATGATCTGCTAATCAAAAGAACTAAGGAGAGCAAGAAATAACCACCAGCTCCAATGTAAGTGCAGTGCACAATACATGGTTAAAAGATCAAAGGATAAAGCCATGTACATTATCGGAATGTGACCCGCCAAACCGAACCGAACCGATCTATTTGGTTCGGTTTAGATCATGTATTTTTGACCGTTCAGTTCGGTTCGGTTCCGTAAGAAAAAGAAAAAACCGCTAAGATCGGTTCGGTTCTGGGTTATGAGTTTTTTAACCTGAATCATTGGTAGTATACCCTCAATAGTTACTACTGTACAGTCTCATCTCACTAATATTGTGCATTACATGGTGGTGACCCCAATCATTACCATTCGGTGCATTCAAGACTTTCAAGTGTTCAACCGTGTGATGAAACTGAAAAGTGAAGGGTGTTGCTATATGCACCCACATAATTACAAGCACCCCCAAGTCCCAACTTATGAAATATTTCAAAGTGAAACGTTAAGGGCGTTGCTAGTACATCTGTGGAGGCAAATAGCAACACCCAAAGTTAAAAGCTTAAAAGTGAAATTTGAACCAACTCAGCGGCTCAGCCATTCACGACTCACTCCAATTCAAGAACATTTGGTTGGATGTTCACTGCCAATTCAAGAACATTTGGTTTGTCAATCAAGTATTTGGAAAGAGTCGAGAAGGCGGTCTTTGAGGCTATCGAGCGAATTGAAAGACCCACGGAACCGAACCGAACTTTTCCGGTTTGCTTTGGTTCGGTTTTTACCAAGGAATGGTTTAGTTCGGTTCCATTTTCTAGAGAACCGAACCATGAACACCCCTAATTGCCACCACAACCACATAGTGGCTTGGACATAACACTATCTAGCAAACCAGACATGTATGTGGTTTTCACAGGGGTTTCACACACAAATCATTGCTGAATTGAATAAATCCGGATGAGTTGATAACAACACAGGCGAGAAGCATTGGATCGTGAGAGCTGGAGTTAATTACAGTGACAACGGAAATCAGACTGAATATGCTTATATTGTCTAATGTTTATATCCATCTATTGGATCGCATTTATGTCTTGGTGGTGAAAGTAAATAGATAGTAAATGATCCCAATATGATCTAATCTGTGTTAATCACAATATATCCTTGTAAAATTTTGAAGAAGATAAGTCCAACCAAAGCTCCTTGGTGATTCTACATATGCATAAAGAAAAGAGGTTATTACTTATTATAGCCTGCTATTCGCAGTAGAATGATATATAAGAAGCATATCTTTCTTGTACTGAGAGTTATAGTAAGCGGCGGCGAATCTGCATACAAGTGGAAGGAGATCTCTTCCGCTTAACAAAGATACAAATTCTCTTCTTTTTACCATAATACATGTGATTGAGTTGTCATGTGTATCAATTGTTGCATACAATATGGTAACAATTAGATGTAAAGAAAAGAGGAAACAACATTATCCAGAGTTAATCACCCTCACCATGCCATTCCTCTCAAGTAATATGCATTTGCTATGAGAGCACAAAATCCTTTCCACTGGAGCATGATTTCAGTCGAGATGGGTGGTGTTGAGGACCACCTAACAATGGTTGGTTGTGGTGTGCACAAGATGGTGATAAATACAATGCTCAACCATAAAATACATTCATGGACCTACAATAGAAGAATATGACATGAATTTTGAATAAGATGCTTCCATCAATGAGAATTAAAAGTTATCAGTCATATCGTAACCACAACTAATCATGAAGCTAGATTTGCTTAGTTTATTATATTAAATTTCCAATCTACCAGATGACAGATGTAAAAGTGCTTTAGCTGAAGAAAGCAATAATCTATACAAGAGAGAGAGAGAGAGAGAGAGAGAGAGAGAGAGAGAGAGAGAGAGAGGAAGGTAACATGGATGTCTTTTGTCCGCGAAGCCAACAACTTACAGACAATATGGCACTAATATTTAACTATATATGCAGTAAATGAAGAAAATACAGCATGATATGCCACACATTTTTTTCCTTGTTAGATAAAAGAAGTAAAACAACTACTTCATAGTCGAAGAAAGAACGAAGTTATCAAGAAAACAGATCTAATAGCCACTAGGAGTTGTTTGCATATTCACGACGGTACTTAAGAAAGACCCAGAAACCATGTACAATATGATTGCAGGATACTAGCATCTTGGGGGTTAGTTTACTTCCTGGTCAATCTCTACTGCTTTGAAAGACATGTTAATTACCTGTTATTGATAAAAAGTGGTCAAATATTAAATTAGAACTACCAATCTTGTTAAAATGAAGAATAGGGTAGGCTAAGTCAGTTCCTTGTCCTAGAGGTGGAAAACACAAAAAATTGTGTTCCAGAAAATTTAAAAAAAGAATGAACTCTAACGTCGAGTAGAAGATATGTTCCACTTTGTTGATGCAAAGTTGAAGTTTAAGCATGAAAAAGGTAACGTTTCTTCCAAATGTCTGTGCTTTGTGGCAGTTTCAGTTATAAGACTTTCATAAGGCTAGGTATTATTTTCTTCATTGGTCTTATATGTGATATATACAGCTACAGTTTTAAACCAAAGTTTCAGTTGACATGGAAAAGGTGAGAAATTTCAAGTGCATATACCTTTGACATTGATCATGTGTCATAAAAAGAGTTTATCTCAATTTGAATTGGCTGCACGATAATGCTTCAGGTAGTGACCATGATGATCAGGTGTCTACACTAGGCTATACTTTCTCACATATCTTGGTGTATTTTCTTGGCGGCAATATATTTTATTTGAGGTTCAATGCTTCTTCTCTTGCCGCACAACAGCGGTTGGCCACGACAAGTTATAAGTCCAAAACACGCCAAGCTTTACTGAGCAAGATTTTCAGGATTGGTTTCAGTTTCGGTCAAAACGGGATACGCGGTTTCGGGCGGGATCGGCAAGTTTGGTTTCGATTTAACTTAAAAATTCAAAAAATCTAAAAAAAATCTAAAAAGTAGGAAAATTTCAAGAAAAAAATAGAAAATCAATAAAAACCATAAAAAAATAGAATTAGACTATTAATATAAGAATCATAGAGATTTCCTGTGCACTTGTCCAATCAATGCAAATTGCAATATTAACTACTGATAAAATAGACATACATAACTATGATGAACACAAAAAGAAATAGAATATATAATAAGTAGTCCTAAGTAACTCGGAAGTCGACTCACTACATTAAGTCAATACTCAATACCACTGTGGCGAGGAGGATCGAATTGTTCATCATTGTTATCATCATCCACTTTCATCAGTAGTATTGCTGATGATAATAATGTTGGAGGTCCTCTATTCAAAAAAGGATAACACCTTATATTTATAGTGATCAATTCAGAGACAAAGCACAATAATGAAAACTATGAACAATCATTCATTTTCAACGGATACGATAAAGGCTAAGATACTCTCTTTGAGTTGTCCCAATAACCTTGACAAATTTAGAACTTTACATGGAACCCATGACGCATTTGACTACCTCTTGATACCTTACAAGAATCGAGGTATAGCATTACTTACGTACGATAAGCCAAATACAAGATTGATAGTGTATTGTGCATGACATTTGTTTGCAATAGGTCAAATAACTATGGTATGATCACATTATGGTACCCCCTTGCTACATCATTGCTTCTAGCAAGAATCGTCCAATTTTGCGGATTATTCAAATGGTTTCTTTCATTTAAGTGATGAATAAATTATAACAAATGTATGTGCTCCATGTCTCTATTCAAAAAAAAGATACTCCTGGTCCATCCCCCATGGGCCACATATTATGCAACATCCGGTACCGACTTCATATTTATCTTGTTTTCAAAAGAGTAAGGTTTTTGCTTTACTTCAACTTTTTGTCAAAAAACTGGAAAAAAAAATGTGATTCTGAATTTTGGCCAAGTCTGGAGGAAAAAGGAGTTCTAGTGAAAGAATATTTTTATAAATTCATAATGTTTTATTGGTCTTTGGGTTTTTAAGTTGATCTTATACTTCCAAATTTTCTAAGATTTTTTCTAATCCAAATTATTGATGTTTTTGTTCCACTGAACTTTCTTTTTTAGCAAAAACTATAGAGTCTAATTTTACATAGGAACTGGAAAATTACATTTTGATTCCTTTAGATTTTGATTTTTTATGATTTTTTATTAAATCTAAAAGGGGGGGTATTTGCTTATTTACATAAAATAACTTAAAGTAGATGGAGAAAAGCTATCTACTGAGATGCCCCTTTACCCTAAAAACCAGTCCGAAATCTAGCAGGTTTCAAGACCGGTTTTGGCCGAAACTCAAAACCCTACACCGAGTTTCCAGGTTACTAATATCTGAGAAAGAATGTGTAAGTTCGTTAATAGCTAGAATTTTCCACCTAGGTTGCTGCATCCACTCCACAATACTCTTCTGCTCTCCTATTATGTTTCCCCATATTAACTTTTACCACGACCATATTTTATAGGAATAAACCCTAGTCTATCACAATTGCAGTTAGTGGTTCTACATAGTATATTGTTAAATGAAAAAACAAATTAGTTGATTCTTGTTATTATTTAATATACTATATTTTAACAAAGATGCTAAGACAATTCCCCATACTTAACTTCCTCTTGATTTAGGCAACTAACATATTGCATTGGCCCTATCATATGGTACTATGACTTATCAAACCAATGGGGTGTACTAATACAACTCTATACTTGCATTTGAAAGGACCTACCAAACTAAATCGTAAGAGTTTAAGTAGGTTAGGGGCAATTAACTCCAAGCATCCATACTCATTTTCACTAAAACCAAGATTAGGCTTTCAAAGCAAAGAACATGGAATTGTAAAAATACAAGTCGAATCGACCAATAAATTTACTATCTTTTTTTCTCCCTCTTTTTCCTTTTTCTTTTTTCATTTTTTCCCTTATTTTCCTTTAATTTTTTTTTTTTTGGGGGGGGGGGATAATTTTATTTGTGGAGAAGTTGATAGATCCACTTTTTTATGTATATTCTTTGACAATCATAAATGATACATTGAAACCAGGTTTGCATAAATTTATAGAAAAATTAGATCATACCCAAAATCGTAGCAAATTTGATTTTATAAGTTAAACAGCCTAAACCTATCATGAGTTACTAGAGTTATGACTTGTTGAGAATAGTCCCACATCGGTAAAGGGGTGGGAGTTCCACGTCTTTATATATTGTAGCCCCCTCCCTCTCATCACCGGTTTCGAGGGGGCACAAGAATCGTAACATGGTTTCAAAGCTAGGCCCCACCCCGTCTCACCTCTATGTGGTCCCACTGCACCCTCTTTCTCCCTCTAATCGAGATCTTCTCCCTCTCTCCGATCGAGGGGCGCTCTGCGTGCGGGCGGGTGTTGAGAATAGTCCCACAATGATAAAGGGGTGAGAGTTTCACGTCTTTATATACTGTTGTCCCCTCCCTCTCATCACCGGTTTTGAGGGGGCACGGGAATCGTAACATGACTAAACTACCCAAAAACGAACATTATCTTAAAAGTAACATCATGCTACTTGATTCCTAAAAGTAAGAGCATTTTGAGATGTATGTGCTCATGCCAAAAATCAGATCACATAACCAATCCCTTGAATGAGACTTAAGAAAGGAGAATAGTAGAATGGAGAAGTCAAATATATAAACTAAAATACAGAGGAGAAGAGTGAAAACAAGAGAAAGGAGGGAATATGGATGATACATCCGCAAAGGTTTACACGCAACTATGTAGTCAAAGGCGCTAGGCGCTCCAATTGAGCCTAGCGCGTAGGAATCGCCTAGGCACGCCTAGGGGATTAGCTCTCATGACAGATGTCACACTTATATGAATTCATGCAGTATCAGGCAACCAAAAATAGTTTGTTTATTGCCCCACCTAGCTACAACCAATTCCATGAGAAACTTGCATTTATGTTACTGCTTAATTAAAACTAGTTTTAGGTTGCATATAATTTAAAGAAGACATGCTAACATGTTCTCTAATTATCCCTTAGCTTAAAGTCAATTGTTGTAGCCTAGGTTAATCTAAGTGATGCACGTGACAACACTCAACCCTAGGAGAATACAAAAAAAGCAGGTATTAGAATTTAACAGGTCCATAAAGTAAAAAGTGCAAACATATCATACACCTAGGCTAAATCAATTGCTCCCTAATGGGAAAAGTCAACCCTGGTGAGTATTCCTCAAATAAGCCGGTGGAATTAAGGCACAAAAAAAGAAGAGATTTGTTTTTGCATACGGAAATAATTACACACAATAGGCCATTAGAATGAGTCTCTTCTAGAAATATCTTGCATGTATTTATTGTTTCCGCATATTTAGATTAATTTTTTGTATTCATCTAGCTTCCAGTTTGTAACTCTCCTTTTTTTAGCCTAGATACATTATTAAAAAAACCTTTGGCAGTCATCCAAGATCCTGAAACTTCATTAGTTTTCAAATTTCAACAAGCGTGCACTTTGTATAATTCTTTCATCAAACCTCATCCAATCGTATAACCCATCTAAATCTATATCCCCACCAGTACAAGACAGTTTCTTGTCAACTTCGCCCACTTTCAAAGTACAAAATCAGACCAAACCCAAATCTGATTTTGATTTTCCCAGATCTGAAACAACCCCAATTCCTATCAAAACCTAAAGTCTATCAAAGTCCTATTGTCTCTTGCACCAGTTTGGCATCAGAGCTTCAATTCTCTATCATATTCTACCATTGTGGGAGATTCAATTAACGGAAATTACAAAAGGGCAAAGAGATGAATTACTAACGAAGGTTATGGATCGACAGGGATAAAGTAGGCCACAAAGGTGTGCAAATTGGAATTGAAAGCATAAAAAGTTCATGGATTAAGCTATTGTTGTACATCTTGTTGAGTCACCTTTATTTAGTTATTTACAACAGTTAAATGAGTTGAGAAGGAATGCAACTTGATTATTGATGGCGGGGCGGGCATCAATTAACAATTTTGTAGGAGAAATTGTTGTTAATAACATAAACTTAAACAGTTATACTCAAATTATATGTGCACCCAAATAAGGTCACGTGGGACATAATAGAAGCAAGGAGAAAATAAACTAAGAGAGAATAGAGGAATAGAGAAAAGAAGTGGGAGAGTAACCTCATAGAGAAAAAAAATGCTTCGAAGACAATCTTCAATGTCATCATCAGTATAATCGGCCTCCTTTCGTAAAGCCACGGCCTCCCCCTTTTGCTTCTTTCACTAGTTACCCAAAAACAGTGAACAACTAATCAAAGAACCGAGGAGGAGGATTGGGGTCCTCTTTCAGGTGGAAAAACGACAAGCTGGCTTCTTTCATAGAAAAGAGGCCCCCAGGATTTCTTTTCATATGAAAGACCCCCAGTTCACTTTTCTCCCTTATGGCCAGGCAATTCGTAGTATGGTGGGCACCCCACCCCCACACAGCCCATCCTCTTTTTTTTTTACTATTAGGATGATGTAGGCCCTTTTTATTGCTTAGTCCTTATTTCAAGTCTTATATGGTATTAAATTAAAGTTATGCCTTAGATAAATGCCCTAACAAATAAAAAAATAAGTGCAAGCTGAAAATAAGCAGAACATTGCTCAATCTGACAATCAGAAGGCTTGATCTTCAGAGTACCTCGATGTAGTCACCTGTGCTGCCTCCTGATCACTACTAAGACAATCATGTCCTTCAGTTTTGAGGCTCGGATGTCCCGGATTACGTCAACTAATTATGGTGATAACAAAGGTGCACTCATGCTTGCAGTTAATCTTGTATGCACGCAAAAAAAATCAACTGCGCGCAAGGACTGCAAGTACCAAGCATAAGGCTGCTCACCACATCTATGAGAAAGGCTTGAGTATTATATTAAGCCATCGTAACTCAATGCTAAAAGGACAATATTGAATATCTTCAGCACTCAGACAAATTAAGATATAGAATCTTGCTGATCGATAGTTTGAATTAAGGGCAAATTACAAACAAATCCCCCGAACTATGCACCTAATTTCGCATTGGTCCCTCGAGTATTTTTTTTTTAACAACTTGGCCCCTAAACTATGCTCTATCTGCATGTTCACCCAATCTGTCAAATTTCAGCCGTCAAACTTATTTTTTATATCAAACTACCCTCATCCTAGTCAGCATGTAATATTTAGAAAACGTGTTTAGCCGTATTAAGATGGGCATTTTTGGGATAAATGTTAAATTTGACAGCTGAACGTTGACGGAGGGGGTGAACATGCAGATGGAGCATAGTTCAGGGGATCAAGTTGTTCAAAAAAACAGTTGAGCGACCAATGTGAAATTAGGTGTATAGTTCAGGGGAGGTTTTTGGAATTTGCACTCGAATTAAAGCAAAGATGCACTCTCAAAACCCAGGTTTTCTTATTAATTTTTTGTAGGGCTTAATAAGACTGAGCACAAACAAAATTTGACCCATCGAAACAATATTTTTTCATCCTAGACCATCCATAACATGCATGTTAGTACTTAGTATCCTATATTGTAGATCAAAATGTGATAATAAATTGAAATAGCAATTTGCACCCTTAAATCTGAAAGAATATATTGAAATTTATAATACTTCCCATTGACCTACCACTCAGAAACTAATTTGAAGAGATTATGCAGATAGATGCATCTATTACAATAAAACTTCTCTCATATGATTATTTGATACCCATTAATTAAGAAAATCTGACCTCCCTGGAAAGAATTTTAAACCTCACACTAGTGCCTCCGCCATAAGTTTGCAACCCTTCAATCTCAGTGCCCAAGTCCTTCATGTTCATTAGTTCTTTTCTCAAACCCTCAGCAGTACAACCAAGCGCATATGCATTCACACCAGCACTGATAAACTCCTGATAAAAATCAGAAGAATGCATCACTTGAAATAGGAAAAAACACTAAGAAAAATAGGACACGCAAGGCATATAAAATTGGGGTAGAGAATATACTTTTAGGTTGTCACCACCTCCACGATCAATAACATTCCGGTACCGCCTAAGTAGGCTGATTGCTATGTTGCGGGATGAGCGGTAGTCCTCATCTGATGATGCATAAATGTGCAAACGGCGCTACACAGAATTTTTAAAAAAACATTAACATATAAAAAGAAGATAGCATCATTGATGCTTCAGACAAGCCACCTTATTTTGTTCATTTTGAGGCCCGGCCTACTAAATCTTTAACATATTAGTTATAAAAGGTAACATACCAGTGATGTCGTTGCAGTTCCTTGTGTTGAGACTTTCCACAGGTGATGACTTCTCAGTTTGCTAAACCGACACCTAAAGCTAGAATAGGAATGCAATTTGCTTACACAATGGCTCTCCAAAGCATCCTGAAAAGCTTTGTTGCTTCTTATGACACTAGCATGTGAAATAATGCCTGGACTAGCCAGTGACGGCATTTGTAGTTCTACATTAGCCCAAAACTTACCATTGGAACATGCATTGTCAACATAGTTGCCTCATAGCCCAACTTAACATAAAATTTTATATCAAGTTACGCTCCAAACCAATTACCTATTTCTCCAAAATGAAAATGATGCATTCACCAGGACATCTCACTTTGATCTGGAAACCAAGAAGCACAGGTATAGTATCACAACCAACACTTCATGGGCCAGAAAGGAGGACATTATTCAGGAAACAGATTTGAAATCTTTTTCAGATCATTGGATGTAATAAATTACAATGTCCAAGAAAGAGGAAATTACAAGTACTTGAAAGTTCAATACTAAGGTCTCCAGCCCTGGAGTACTCTAACAATTTATACAATACCATTGCAATTTCCGAAGTGGCAATGGAAAGTTTATGGTTCATGTTTGAGGCTTGGATGACTGAATCAAGAAGATTAATAGCTAATGTACCTATTATTTGGATGCTGTTGCACTAAACAATAAGTCTCATGTTTCTTCTTCATTTCAGGTACAGCTAGATATCATCTTTTGTGCATTAAGAACAACCATGTTTCAGAAAGAAAGCAACTTTTTGTTGGTTTAAAATTGAGAAATTCACCAACTGTTCTAATGTGTGCATGTGGATTAGGGTGACAAAGAACTTGAAGAATTTCCCAAGCCTTGACCTTTGGACGTGTTGGAACACTATTTGATGACCTGGCAATAACCCTTGTGGACTTCATCTTGTGTTAGTTTTCTTTTTCTAATTGCCTCTACACTGTGCTTCAATATTATCCTCTCTCATTTTTCTTTACTTCTTAACAAAAAAAAACATGAATATATCCTCAATCGGCTCCTAATCTTTGGATCTTTTAAATTTTCACATTTGATTTCATAAGAACACCCAAGGTTATGGTGACTCGTTTTATAATTCTAATATGGAAACTCATTTTAATTTCGAGCATTGATGAAGATCCATGTATATTGTGGAGATGAACATATTTTTCCCTTTTCTATGTTTTTATTTTCCCTTTTATTGTTGGTATTCTCAACAATAGGTGACCCCACCCAATTTTATGCCTTCATATTTGCCCTTGGAACACTAGCACATTTGAACTTACCCTTGAAGCTTTCTCCCCATGAGGTGCCCTTTTGGTATTATTTTCCAATGGTGTGCCCTTTGGGTATTCTTCTCCACATCAAGAGTGTTGTTAAGCTTTGGCTGTCAACTGCTTCGGACAATCCTAGAGAGAACTAGAAGGATTTTATGGCCCCCTTCAGTAATCTGGTTCTCTCCTTGTAGCCTTCTCATTCCTGGTCGGGACTTAGTGTAAGTGTGTAACCCCCACTACTTGAGGGATTTCTCAAAAAATAAAATTAATGGTTCAATTCTTTTGGCATAGTCTGATCCTAGGTAAACCTTATCATCATTATTTTAGATTCTTGCAGGCAATATGTCAATTACTTGATGCTGAACTTCACTTCGTAAGTGAGAATTGCCCTCTTTTGTGAGTGAAGCAATATATAAACTGTTTTGCATCCTAATCCAAACTACACGATTAATTTACTTCGTTTTTTATTATTGCCTTTTACTTCAATTGGTTGCTGGAATTAACTTGTAAATTCCTAAAAGTTGGAAACTAATTGAATTTAATTCCAATTTCCATCTTGGATACTTTGATGAGGATCCTACCGACCCCTAGCCACGTACCCTGTGGTTGGTGCCCTAGAGTGATTTTTTCCATCACAAGAGATGCTACATATTTTGACAATCCATTTTCTATCAAAACAACAATTAATAATGAATTAAACGAAAATGTAACAGTTGTAGTCAGACTAGATCCTAGAGAACATTAATTTGAACACGAAACCTTTAGTAAATAACTTTGGAGATGAGTTCTTCATCTATATAATAGAAGATACTCCTTTACACCTTTCAAAAAAAAAAGATACTCCTTTACCTATGAAGAGGTTGTAAATTCCATTTGGCTCATCATTTTGGAAAGAAGCAATTAATAGTGGGGAAAAAAACTACAGTACAAAACGAAATTGGATTTAACTGATCTACGACCTAGTTGTAAGTCATATGATGGGAATGGGTATTTAAACAGAAACTAAGACCAGGTAGAATTGTTGACAAATACAAATCTAAACTAGTAGATAAAAGTTTCAATAAAAAACCAGGAATGATCTACTTCAACATTTATGCACCTAGGGAGGACTACTATCATCATAATGATCCTAGCTTCAATATACAGACTGATAACACATTAAGAGGATTCAAATTGCTTGTTTAAATTATGATGTAGGCTCCGATAAGGCGCACCACAATCTTAAGCCTTTAGGGTTTCTCCTTGGTCAACAAACTAAGAGTTAGTTATCAATATGGCACCGTATAACTCAAAAGATAACAAACATAGGTTTTTTCACGTAGTTCTAAAGGCCTATGCACTCAACATAAAGCAAGGATTAAGATCTAACAACTTAAGATGCAACTATTATCACGAAACAAAATTTAGCATATAATAATATTAATCGAAGCAATAGATAACTAATTTAAAAGATGAGCATGCATCAAATTTTAATAGAAAATAGGGCTATGAGTGCTTGCTAGGGCTACCGATAGACTAATTATGGCAAATAAGATGATTAGGCATATTTGGGGCTTCAACTAGAGATGAAACGGAGGTATATACAGTTGCGATGCAGAGCGTAAGCGGTGGAAATAGATGGAAAAGGATGCAGGAGTGCAGAAAAGATGAAATAAAAGGATAGATAATGCCTGGGATTTCCGTCGTAGGTCGATGCGAGGATACACCAATGATCCCGCTCATAGAGCAAGCCGGACGTCGAGCGAAGCTGGATCCTTCGGAAGAACAAACCAAGGCCTACGTGAGGCGAAGTCGCGGATCATCTCGAGGCGAAGTCGAGGAAGCGACAGGAATCGGGGACACGAGTCTCTCCCGGAAGCTCACACGGAGGCACGAATTTCAGCAAATAAGATCTGAAATTTCTTCTTTTTTTGTCCCCTTTTGTAAAGTTATGGTTTCATTTTGAACGGTGGAGATCAAGAGAGAACAAAGGGGCACAGTGGGGATGCGTTTTAACCAAGAAAAGAAAGAAATTGAGAGACAAACAAGGGGAAGATAGAGAGAGAAGAGGGGACGGAAGAGAGGAGGGTTGCCTCGGTTTCCATACGGAAGGGGGGTCGGACGGGTGGGGTTTGCGCGCGGGTGAGAGAGAGAGAGAGAGAGAGGTGCGGTGGAAAGGGAATAAGCCCCTCTTGAGCTTATCTTAAAAGCCCACAAAGTCCCTAATTGAAGCCCATCACGAGCCACGTCATCAATTTTTAAGTTATTCGTCATCTAACTGTCGGTTTCGAGACTTAATCTCGTCCGTCGGTACCCTGCAAACACATACACCCATATTTTATTAATATAATGCAAAAACTCACCTGAAAAGGTCCGGATTCAATCCGAAAACCCTCGGACGAGATCATGAACATCCCCCATGAATTAGGCAAGAACACGACTAATAATAAGTGCAGAAATAAGCCAAAAACATGAAAAATAGGCTGAAAAACTAAAATAACGACTACAAGTCCCATAAGGTTAATGTCCTCCATGCATAAAATAAAAACAACTGAAATAAAAGGTCTCTGGCATAGAACTGAAGATGCGGCGATGATTTGATGGTGTTGATCATGTTGCATCAAATTATAAGCTAGAAGATAAAGTTCCTATTGACCAACTTGAAGGTTTTGTAGCTCCATGAAAAGAAAATAAAGTTTGTAGGCTCGTAAAATCATAATATGGCCAGACCGCGGCCCACAAACAATGGCACAAAAAAATGATATAGTCTAACCTTTGGATAGTAACTCCACTTCATTGAAGTAACCGGTGATCAAAAGGTAATGTTATGCTTGTATGTAGAGTACATAGTACTCTTTTGGACCTATATGGAGGTTGTGAACATAATAAAATCATTTTCATCAAAAACTTTAGCATGAAAAATTTAGGTCATGTAGACATAATTTTAGGCATTATACCATGGTAAAATCATGTCCCAATCACAGTAGTTTCAGAAAACATTAAATAGGTTTTAACTTTTAACTATTTTGCTAGTACACATGACCGCCCCTTACGACCCTAACATGTGCTTAACAAAAAAACATAAGTGAACATGTATCACAAGAAGTATGAACCTGTAATATAGTCCACATTCTTACTAAACTACACGTGACGAGACTTGGCCAACACAGTTAATAGACTGTCACTGTGCATATAAACGGCTAATTCAAATAGGGCTAGCAGCTCGCTAGGATGCCTTGGAAAGAATAGGTTTACTTGGAGGGAATAATAACCTATTCACCACACTTAGTAGGGTGACTGGAAATGTTAAAAGACTTAGGGATACCAATTAGAATATTGGCTCAGCAAATATGAAACACGCTGTTATGTTTTCTTATTAGGAGGTAATGTTATCATGGAATGGAAGCATGCCAAGTAGACTATTAATCAAGGAGCACCATGGTGCATAAGCTTATACCTCTAGGCAACGCTTGTGATTGTAAGGTTGCAATCATTGGACGAATGGATAAACTCATATGTGATATCACTAATTGTGATTGTAATTGTAAGGTTGCAATCAACATATGCAACCAAAAGAATGCAAATAGAAATATTGAAAGTAACGGCGGCTAATGCAGACTTACTATCAACATTCAAGACAGTCGCTCCATTCTTTTCAATAAGGCCACGTTTGGTAGCCGAAAAATTTCATTAAAGGAAAGGAAAGGAAAGTCAAGGGCAAAGACTTTACACCGGGGAGTGGGAGGAAAGAGAAACCCCTCACTTTCCCCCAGATTACACTAACATGGGGGTAATTTAGGTATAAAATAATTTGAATTCCTGTTTACTTTCTTGGCTACCAAACATATCCAACATTACTTAAGGGAGGGAATCCCCTCCATTTCTTGTCACTTTCCGGCTACCAAATGCGGCCTAAGGGGAACCAACTCCAAAGGGGAAGAAAAGAAGTATGATTGGAAACAAACAAGGCGGTTCACGCCCGGAGTTGGATTCGCTTAAAAATAGCGTAACATTGTGCTTAGACCGAGGTTGCCTCTCTTCCCCCTTTCTCACGCTCGATTCCCTAAAATCACATGATCTTAAACTCTAATTCATTATATGCATGGCACTATAATAAAAGGATAGTATAGTTTATGATGAGAATTTTCGAACAGTTCTCTCATAAAATGGTGTATCAACTATCAAATATGAATCAACAGGCTTGATAAGGGCAGCAGTACTAACATCACCTAAAACAACCAACAATAAAAGCAGAAAATTGAAAAAAAAAAAAAACCTTTTTTCCAAACTAAACAAAGTAATATGAATCAATAGACTTGATAAGGGCAGCAGCACTAACATCACCTAAATCAACCAACAATAAAAGCAGAAAATTGAAACAAAATACTTTTTTTCCAAACTAAACAAAGTAATATGAATCAATACTTGATAAGGGCAGCAGCACTAAAATCACCCAAATCAACCAACAATAAAAGCAGAAATTTGAAACAAAATACCTTTTTTCCCAAACTAAACAAAGTAATATGAATCATTGGGCTTCATAAGGGCAGCAGCACTAACATCACCCAAATCAACCAACAATAAAAGCAGAAAATTGAAATAAAATACTTTTTTTCCCAAACTAAACAAAGTAATATGAATCAATAAGCTTGACAAGGTCAGCATCACTAACATCACCCAAATCAACCAACAATAAAAGCAGAAAATTGAAACAAAATACTTTTTTCCCAAACTAATTAAACTAATATGAAGCAATGGGCTTGATAAGGGCAGCATCACTAACATCACCCAAATCAACCAACAATAAAAGCTGATAATTGAAACAAAATAATTTTTTTCCAAACTAAACAAATTAATATGAATACCTACAAAAAAAAAGTAATATGAATCAATGGGCTTGATAAGAGCAGCAGCACTAACAACATCTAAATCAGCCAAAATAAAACTAGAAATTGAAAAAAAATATATTTTCTTTTCCATACTAAACAAAGTTTGTAAATAAATAAAAAATCAACACAGAATTGGAAATCAAATGGGCACCTTCTGTAGAGAAAAATTGATGAAGGGGGTTTGACCCACCGAGCCAAGGGGAATCGGATCAGAACCTGAAGGTAGGTTCGAGTGATCGGTAGAGTAGCGAGGTGAGACTGATCTGCAGCCACGAACATTTGAATGGCGAAGGGAGTGGGAGAAGGAGAGGAGGGGAGCGGGCCGTCGTCGGGTTCGCTTTCACGGCTGCACAATTGCGGTTGTATCCAGTGGCTAACCCCACTGTGTCCCTCCTGGATGGTCGCAGGTTCGAATCCTGAGCTGGTCTTAGGCTGTGGCCTGAAAATTGAAGGGCTGTTTGGTTGCTGTGTAAATGATGCGCTTATGTCTATTTGCACATGTGACATGTGCAATTAAAGTTTCATGTATTTAGGTGAAACTTCATTTGCACTGTTTTATATGCATAAGCTATACAAATTTAGCAAGGGTGCATCTATTTACACACATTACACACTACTAACCAAAGAACCCTGAGCTGTTTGCACATGTGTTTTCAAAATCACAGGTTGAAAACACGGCAACAAAAAAAACTTTGGCGACAAAAAAAAAAAAAAACTTTGTGCCCTCCATGAATGATCTCTTCAAATTTAAAAAAAAAAAATAGTGTCCCTCTCTCACTTAAATTTTTTTAAATGTCCATTTTGGCCCTCTAATCATCCATGTAGAAGTTGATGTACAATTTTGTTTTTTTTCAAGGTTTAAAGTTTTGGCCGAAATCGATCAGTTTCGGATCTATTTTGGTCGAAGCCAAACCCGATCCACCCGAAAAATGATGGTTTCGGCCCAATAATCCCCCTCCACCTGGTTTCAGTCCACAGGAGACGGAGAAGAGGAGGAGGATAGGAGAAGAGAAAGGGGGAAGAAAAATATCCTTTTGTCGTCGCGTCCCAGATTTGTCGTCCCAGTCGTTGTCGTCGACCGATCCATCATCATCATCATCTCTCTCTCTCTCTCTCTCTCTCTCTCTCTCTCTCTCTCTCTCCCCCCACTGCCAAAAGGGTTTTAAAACCATAACCCGATCCCACCCCACCCCTTTTTAAGTCTGCTTTTAGGTTATAGGTTATAACTGATAACTTATAACTTATAACTTATCGGTTATAAGTTATAGTTACGACACATAACTTATAAGTTATCAAAATTATATATATAATACTATTATAAGATAAAAAATTCAAAAAAAAAAGTAATAATTAAGAATATTTATTTTTTAAATAATTTTAAATTTTTAAATTAAAAAAAAAATGAAAACCGAAACTTCGCGCGAAACCGATCCCCGGGGGTCAGACCGAAACCGAGTTCTCAAACCTTGGTTTTTTTCAAATGCGTTGTATAATGAATGCCAAACAGTAGACTGAAAACTATGCAGCTACTACCGTGATTTCACTGTAGCAATAATATTTCAAAGTATTAATTTTGGTGCTATAGTGAAATCACTATAGTTGCTACAATAATTTCACTGTAGCACCTGAATTTATATATAGTATAAATTCGGGTGCTACAGTGTAATCTATGTAGTTGCTACAGTGATTTCACTATAGCACCCAAATTAATACTCTATATACAACCGGATTTATATTCTAGGTTTTTAGCAACAATGATATCAATTTCGGATAATTCAGTATAAATTCGATTGTATACATAGTAAAAATTCGGATGCTATAGTGAAATCACTATAGCAGCTACAATGATTTCACTGTAGCACCCGAATTTATACTCCGAAATTATTAATACAGTGAAATCATTGTAGCAACTATGGATTATAAATTGGTTCTAGCGGACTACAATTTTAGTTAATACATAGGGGTGATGGTAGGGGCATTTTAGTCATTTGATAGGAGTTGATAGTTCAAAATATAATTCCAAGTTGACTCGTCCCATTATCCAACTAAAAAACATTATGATGAAGTTATTCTATACATTTACATCAAAGATGAAGCCAGGATGGAAACTGTAGATACCCACAACAACACTTTTGTATTTTCGACAGTGTACTAAATAAATAGCATCCTCGTATTTCCACTATTGCATGTTAGTTGCTCGGAATGATCACCATAACGACATATTAGCGGAATTTGAAAAACCATTTGAGATAATAGCAGCATAAAGAGTAAAGAGGGAGCAGTGGAGAGCAATATCAAGTTTGTTGTAGAAGAGAATTTTATCTAGATTGAACTCTTCCCCTCTTTGTACCCAATCATCTCACCGTATTCATTGGCCTCAATTAGCCATTGGTGTGCAACCTATCCATTGGTCTCAATTAACCATTGATGTGCAACGAGTTGATTTTTCAGAACGGCTATGTGGTATATGGCAATTTAGTTGCTGGCAATCAATTAGCCGTTAGTGTGCAACGGGCTTGACAAGCTTCACATAATTTAGTTGGCGGTCCAGGGTACATGCCAACTTGGTCGACATTTTAAAATTCAACTACATTTGAGGTGGCGTTTTAACTAAAAGCCATACGAGTTGGCATCCGATACCACTCAGAAAAGTAAAACGCCATCTAATTTGGCGTTCCAAATTAAACTGGATGCCAACTTAGATGGCGTCTAGTATTCCTCCAACAAATAACTAAAGGGTCAGGATCGGAGAACTTTGTTTTGGCACTCAAATTTTTACACCGATTTTTAAATTATTAGATAGAGGTTTCAGAAGTTGTTAATTTTTTATGAGCATAAACACATCCATAAAAATTAGGACATTCTAAAGCCTCTAAATACATCAAATCTAAGGTTTTATCGATCATCCGTTTTAATCGTTAATTTGAAGAGAACATTTGATAAACTTAGAGGCTTTAGAATGTGCTGATTTTTTGTCGATGTGCTATGTAAGGCAAAATGATTATGTTAAAAAAAATCAAATAACTTCTGAAACCTCTAATGATTAGAAAATCATAGTAAAAATTTAAATGCAAAAACAGTGTCCCCGATCCTAACCCATAATTAAAATATGTATTATTTTTGACAAATTATATTATTTATATTCTTGTTTTGAAAATTTTCCCTTTTTTAAATGCCATTTAAAAAAAAAAAAAACCTGAGAGGGAGGAGAGTGAGAGTGAGACGGTCCACTCCTTGCAATACTGCGGCGTGCAGTTACTGCAGAGGATCCGCTCTCGAGAGGGAGAGGGAGTCCAGTGCCTCGAGTGTACAAATTCAGGTTCTCTTTCCCTCCATCTCCCCTCTCTCAAAATCCTCCATCTATTCCTCAACCCAAGAACCGGATCTGCTCCCGGTGATCGCAGCGGCGCCCGAGGCGATTCCCGGAGCTCTACCCTCTTCCTTCTCTGGTCACGGCGGCGAAGGCCAATGAGCCGCCCTATGCCGAGCTGATCGATCGTTCGTCACAGGTGAGTCCCCAACTACCTTATCTTCCGTTGTTCTTCGATCTCTCCCTCTCGTTCGTTTCTCCGATCGTTCTCCCTCTCTGATCTGATTAATCTTACCATCGCATCTGTTCCTCAAATGACGACTCCAGGCTTGAAATCCCTAGGATGTCGAGCCCACATCCCGCCCGCCCTCGGACTCCAGAGATCTGCAGGATCTCGGAAAACTCTGATCCCAACGTGCCAATCTCCGACCCTAGGCAGAAACCCCGACCGCGAGAAAGAAAGTTCATCCTCATGAAGAAGAATCCAAGCAGAGAGGGAACGAATTCAAGCTCCGAGGATTTGAAGCATATGGTAAAGGCATTTGAGCATCTTTCCATTCCGGAATTGCAGCAACCGATGAGGGCTACGGAGGCAGAGGTTTCTTCGTCAAAAACTCTCTCTTCGTCCGAGCTCTTTCCGCATTCGAGGGCCTACTCTTCGATCCACAGCACTGATGATAGGTTAGTGATGCTTGAGATCCGAAAGTTTCTTAGATTTTGTGGTGTTAATCTTGTTTGACTTGCTTTGATTGCTAGATTGAGCTGGGGGAGCAGGACATGCGGCGGGGGTCGAAGGAGCAGACGAGATGTAAGTATAGTGATGGCAATAAAGAGTGAAGTGGAGCTTTTGTGTGTTTGTGTTTGCTTGTTTAATAGGATAGACTGAAATGGCATAAATTTTGATCGTAGATTTGTTGTGCTTTCTACTAGAGCACTGATTCATGTGGAAGAACCTGGAATAAAAAACTAAAGATTACAATCCAGCGTCCATTCGAGTTGAAGACAGAGGTATTTGATATAATCATTATGTTTCTCTATATCCTGTTATACTTCCTGTTATATAAAGAAATGAAAAAAAAATCAATCCATGTGAAAATAGGCGAGAAATTACTAGATTTTATCTTCTTCTTTTGAAAGTTAAATCACCAGACAATTGATTTTATTCATAGAAGATAAGATTCATATGCGGACCATAAACGATTGTGGTGACATTGTTAAAACTTGTATTGCATATTTTCTCTTTACACTAATCGAAGCATGAAAACTGAAATTAAGCATTTCATGAGTGTTAACCAATTTGGCTACTCTTCCCAAAATCATGGAATATGTACATGGTATGATTTTATAAATGATGTGTTGCATGTTTGAATCTCTATAGTACAAATGCATATGCATTGCAAAGGCCAAACATTTACAGAAATTAACAAAAATGTTTGATGGTAGCAAATATGTTTTGATTTGGGTTGCAATGAGCAAGCTCATTCAAGTAGCTTGGTATTTTATTTATGATGACATCGCTTGAACGCATATCGATGCCAAAAAAATATTTGAGATCCTGTTATATGGATCGTTGGTGGCTTAGAGAATGAAAGATATAAGGGGAGGTATCAAAACATCACTATCAGGGGTTGACCATCATAAATTCATCAAATATGTAAAAACAAAATTTCCATTTAATAACCATAACCAACAAGCCATATCCTATCTCTTTGAGGTTGGCTTAAACAATTCTTCACCCGGTCATCCCCATTAAGGCTTTCCCGGTCGTCACTTCAAGATAGGAGAATTAAAATAATAATACACTCGACGTCCTTTTATAATAAAAGTTTCTTAATGAACTTCTTCACCAAGAAAAATAAAACCTGAATCCTATTCTTCTTTTCCAAGAAAATCTTAGACCTAACCCTAATCTCCCCTTTTCCTACTTTCTTTTCTATTTTTTTTTCTTTTATTTCTTTCTTTCATTTTTTCTCACAACGTAGACCCACCAAAAGATCATCAGGTATGTCGCTCTCGTTGCCCTCCCCTTTTCTCTTTGTTCTGGATATAATAGTCAATAAAGAGCAAACCGATCATTGAAATGTTACAAATATGTAGAGACTGTGAAATTGATGATGTTCAAGGAATGTTCAGTTCATTCTTTATGAATCCACTCTGGAGATGGTAGTTTCCACACATCATAACGACCTAGAAATACAAATATGAACTCTATTTGAGGTGTGGGGGTGCATGAGGCATGCAAAGATGGAAGTTTTTGGAAAGAGGGAGGGGGAATGTGCAAAAAACGCAAAGTGATTATGCTCACAAAAAATCAATAACTTTTGAAACCTCTATCTAATGATTTGAAAATTGGTGTAAAAGTTTGAGTGACGAGATGTAAGTACAGTGATGACAATAAAGAGTGAAGTGGAGCTTTTATGTGTTTTTGTTTGCTTGTTTAATAGGATAGACTGAAATTGCATTAATTTTGATCTTAGATTTGTTGTGCTTTCTACTAGAGCACCGATCCATGTGGAAGAACCAAGGTTCTAAAAAGCGCTAGGCGCTAGTCGGGCGGTAGGGGGCCGCCTAGCGCCTAGGCGGGGCCTAAGCGGAGCCTAGGTGTTTTGCCTTTTTTTTAATTATTTTAATTATTATTTTGATATTATATAATATATATATATATATATGTATAAAAATTAATATATGTTCAAGATTATCCCAAACCATTATTTTAAAGAACGAGTATGTAATCATAAATTCATAATTCAAGATTGAGTAATTAACAAGAACAAAAGCAACCATGATCCGTTTGGCCAGCCTCAGCCCGCCTATCCTGTCTGGCCAGCCTCAGCCCGCCTGATCCCGCCTGGCCAGCCTAGACCACCTAAGCGGCCGCCTTGCCCCGTCTAGCTCCGTTTGGGAGCTTGGCCGCTTTTCTGAAGCGCTTAGGACCTAGGCGAGGCGGTAGGGGCTGCTTAGCTCCTAGGCGGCCGCTTTTTAGAACACTGGGAAGAACCTGGAATAAAAAGCTAAAGATTACAATCCAACGTTCATTCGAGTTGAAGACTGAGGTATTTGATATAATCATTATGTTTCTCTATATTTTTTGTACTTCCTAGTATGTAAAGAAATGACAAAATCAATCTATATAAAAATTGACGAGAAATTACTAGATTTTAGGCATTAATTTTGATCTTAGATTTGTTGTGCTTTCTACTAGAGCACTATTCATGTGGAAGGAGCTGGAATAAAAAGCTAAACATTACAGTCCAACGTCCATTAGAGTTGAAGACAGAGGTATTTAATATAATCATTATGTTTCTCTATATTTTTTATAATTCCTGGTATATAAAGAAATGAAAAAAAATTCAATCCATATGAAAATAGAAAAGAAATTACTAGATTTTATCATCTTCTTTTGAAAGTTAAATAACTAGACAATTGATTTTATTCATAGAAGATAAGATTGATAGGCGGAGCATAAGCGATTGAGTTTTATTTGTTGGCGACAATGTTAAAAGTTGTATTACATATTTTTCTTTACACGAATCGAAGCATGAGAACTGAAATTAATCATTTCATAAATGTTAACAAATTTGGTTACTCTTCCCAAAATTCTGGAATATGTACATGTTATGATTATATAAATGATGTATTTCATGCTTGAATCTCGAGAGTAACAAAATGCATAAGCATTGCAAAGGTCAAACATTTACAAAAATTAAGTGGCAGCAAATATGTTTTTGTGTTTTGATTTGGGTTGCAATGACCAAACTCATGCAAGTAGCTTGGTATTTTATTTATGAATGAGTCGAATGACATTGCTTGAACACATATCAATGCCAAAAAAATATTTGAGATCCTGGTGATGGATCATTAGTGGCATAGAGAGATGAACGATATAAGGGGAGATATCATAACATCACTATCAGCGGCTGACCATCATAAATTCAACAAATATGTAAAAACAAAATTTCCATTAAATAACCATAACCAACAAGTTGTATCCCATCTCTTTGAGGTCGTCTTAAACAATTCTTTACCCGGTCATCCCCATTAAGGGCTTTCTCAGTCGCCACTTCAAGACAAGAGAATTAAAATAATATTACACCCGATTTCCTTTTATAATAAAAGTTTCTTCATCAACTTCTTCAGCAAGAAAAATAAAACCCGAATCCTATTCTTCTTTTCCAAGAAAATCTTAGACCTAAGCCTAATCTCCCCTTTTCCTACTTTTTTTTTTTCTTCTCGTTTGTTTTTTTTCTTTTATTTATTTCTCACAACATAGACCCACCAAAAGATCATCAGGTATGTCGCTCTCGTTGCCCTCCCCTTTTCTCTTTGTTCTGGATATAATAGTTAATAAAGAGCAAAACAATCATTGAAATGTTACAAATATGTAGAGACTGTGAAATTGATGATGTTCAAGGAACGTTTAGTTCATTCTTCATAGTATCTACTCCGAAGATGGTAGTTTCCACACAACATAATGACCTAGAAATGCAAATATGAACTCTATTTGAGGTGTGGGGGACTGGGGGTGCATGAGGCATGCAAAGATGGAAGTTTTGGTGGAGAGGGAGGGGGAATGTGCAAAAATGCAAAGTGAACTCTATTTGAGGTGTGGGGGCCTGGGGTGCACGAGGTATGCAAAGATGGAAGTTTTTGGGGAGAGGGAGGGGAATGTGCAGAAAACGCAAAGTGATTATGCTCACAAAAATCAATAACTTTTGAAACCTCTATCTAATGATTTGAAAATTGGTGTAAAAATTTGAGTGCAAAAATAGTGTCCTAATCTTCACACACACACACACACACACACACACACACACACACATATATATATATATATATATATATATATATATATATATATATATATATATATATATATATATATAATGTATTTAGATATGATAAATATTCTGTGGGTGCTCGAAATGTCACCCGCTCAATGTCTACGTGGTCTCATGAATGGGCAACACATGGAAGCATCGATATAGGTCGCGTGGCAGGATGAAAAAAGTCTCGGAAAAATCCTAGGCGAAAATGGTCAAGCTGAGCAGGGAGCTCGCCCGAAGGGGTATGCAGCTCATCCCCAAGCTATTCACGCTGTGCTCCCTCTACGACTTCCATGTAGGGTTAGCCGTTGGATAATTTGGTGATGACGCTAGTAGGTAGCTTGCCTAGAAGCCAAGTAGCTCGCCCAAGGGTCACTCGTGGGAATCTCACCTTGCGACAACCACGCAGGATTAATCATTGGGCGTTCTGGTGGTGACATCAGCAGAGAGCTCGCCATGAAGCCTGGTAGCTCATCCCGGGACTACTCGCGGCGATCTCGCCCTGCGACAACCACACAAGACTAACGATTGGACGTTCTGGTGGTGACGTCAGCATGGAGCTTGTCATGAAGTTAAGTATCTCGCCCCAAGGCCACTCATGGCTAGCTTATCCTGCGACAACCATGCATGACTAATTGTTGGGTGAGTTGGTGGTGACGTCAGCAAAGAGCTTGCTCCCAGGCCAGAGAGCTCGCCCGGAGGGCCAAGTAGCCCGCTCTGGGGTGTCCGTGGCGAACATGGTTTGAGATTTTGATCAAAATTACAAAATTTCGGTTTGAAATTTCGGTTTTGGAGGCCACCGAAAATAAATGGCTGTGCGAAACCAACCCAGGGTGCATTTTAGTTAATTTTGATGCATTTCGGTGAATTCTGATGCATTTCAGTGCAATAATTTCGAGGTGGGGTATTTCAGGCATTTCGACCAAAACCTGCCCACGGATTTTGCGAAATCATGGGCTGGTTTCGGTGTGTCTCCAGGCTTTTAAATGGAGGGAGCTGGTTTCAATCGAAGTCATCTGGTTTCGGTTGAAACCAATAGACTTCGCCGGATTTCGAACGAAACTGACGAAATCTCGCCAGATTTCGACCGAAACCGACAAAATCTCACCGGAACTTGCCAGATTCTGATGCCGAAATATCATCAGAGTTACCAGATTTGGCTGTATTTCGACATCGGAGCTCGCTGGATTCGCTGAATGTTGCTATCCGATTTGTCGGATCTCGTCGCCAGGTACAAAAACTTATAAATTAATCTATATTTATATATTCTAATAACTTAAAAATTAATACGTATTAATATATATATATATATACATATGACATCACAGCCTCCCCCGCATAGGGATTCAGGGTCAAAAAACGTAGGATGGCAGCACGGGTTCCCCTTGGACACAAAGAAACAGAAGTCATAATATAGATACTGTGACAAAATGATCAAAAGTGGAGGTGTTACATGACTGAAGCAACACCTCGCCGATTGCTTTTCCGATTAGCAGAGTGCTTGCAGGTCCCAACTGAGGTCAAAATAGACATGCACACTTTTATTAAGGAGCGGGGAATACGAAAAAGTTCAGATTCAGACCCCCAGGCCACCGAAGAAAAAGGGACGGATGCAGACTCCATGGCCAAAGGTCGTTCAGAACAAAATGATGATATCGAGTACCCTCCAGATATCGAGACAGAGAGAGGGCTCAATATCTACATGTGATCTTAGATTCGAGACGGACCTAGCGGGAGCGAGCTGAGAGAGACTAAATGTTGGCGCAGTTTGGACTTAGAGATAGCGGCAATGGATTTGGTCCGTCAGCAGGAGGACCCGAAGGTTACAGTGGTGCTGGTGCGTTAAGGACTAATGATGATGAGTTAAGATGGACGATGAGCGAAGATGAGTTGACTTGGACGAGCGAGGATGAGTGATTTTACCTTATTTGTGTCATAAACAATGTACACTTATGTAAATTTAATAATTCAAGCTTTGGTGTGTGTTTTCAAGCGATATGCATGCACAACTATAAAAGGCTTAAATTTTAAATTTAAAAAAATTTCCATAAAAGCGAACCTTTTTTAGCCATTTCGATTTTTTCCCCAAATTTCGGTTTTGGTATGGACTGAAACTAGACACGAAATTGAAATCTCAAACCTTGGTGGCGAGCTCGTCTTGGGGCGACCTTGCGGGATCAACTCGGTGCAACCGGGCGAGACTCGCTACACTTGGCACTTTCCCAAAGCAATATAGGATTAAAGGCGAGCGAGGACTCGCTTGTCGCCTAGTGCGGATCTGGTGTCAGGTGGCATGGCAAGTGTCAGGTGACACTCCCGTAGGGCTGACACGGTCAGACTCCCGACCCTCAACGAGAACGCAATACGTGGCGAAGGAGAACGACGTGATCCACGACCCCGACCAACTTCTGGGGACATCAGCGCAGACTACATCAATCAAGTCATGACACGTGGAGGCTCCCTACCCCACTTGACAATCCTGCACTACCCCGGGGAGATACATGGAGATTCTCTGGGCGACTTGGCGCCTCTACATCATGATGCCGCCCTTGCCCGAAGCCACTAGGCTGGCCTTAGAGGTGGTCTCCTGCAACAGTATGCGCTGCCATTTGGCCGAAGATATGTTAACGCCTCCGACCTCCGAGCTCATATAAAAGCCCATTGAGGACTTAGTTCAAGGGGTTCGAAACCTCTGAGTCCTGCCCATACCCTACTTCTCATTTGCTTCTAGCCCGCCCTATCTTCTGGCTGTGAGTTTGACTTAGGCATCTAAGGGTCGTTTCATAGGGAGCCGACCGTTTCTGACCATTTTCAGTCTTGTAGCTCGCCACAGCTTGCTCACACCCTCTTCGTCGACCGAGAAGGCCGGAGCCTCCCTCTGGCAAGAAACTTCTAACAGGGGGAATCGAGGGAGGAGACCGACGATTTGCCCTTGATATATCCTACTAAGTTGACTAGTAAATAATACTTTTTAATTGAAAAGGCTTGGGATTCATGTTATACTAGGTGAAAACAGAAGTCATTACACTTTGTTTTATTTGTCAAGACTCTTAAGGAGGATTAGTTCAAGATGTCGTGTGTTGAAGTATAATCATCTCTATCAGGTCTGATTGGAAATGAATACAATTGATGAGAATATCATGCCAAAGAATGTGAAATACACCTTGAAGAGATTGTAGTGTTGAATAGCAAGAGGCTTGAATTAATGTGCACCTAATCCGAGATATTATAATGGATCATATTAGTCAGATGACTATAGCTAATGGAAAGAACCAACTCATGTTCACAAGGGTCCTATTTAAGCTAGGTAAGTATTCACACATTTGTGCTTAAGTTTTGAGATTTTAATTGCTTCTTTAAACTAAGGATGATTAATGGGTTAGCTTTCTAGAACAATGTCGCTAAAATGATTTTGATTCAACAAGTTATTAGGATGTAAACTAAACATTAGCATGTTTTCTTAATTTATACGAAGAAAAATAGTATTGCGATTAATGCAACCTTTTGTTCTAAGGTGACTGGTGGGCGAGACTAGGGTTTAAGATAAAGGCTATTATCAAATAACATGTTTTTCAGAGTTTCGGCGCAAAACAACTTTCCAATAGGAGGACTTGTAGCCCATGGGAATTTTTTAAAATTATGTATTGGGTGCATCCCATCTGGATTCTTTATTTCAATTTTCAATGATGTCTTGTGTGTGTTTCTTCACCAATTGTTGTGTATCATGGTGGTTGTTGCTTGTGACAAGTATGTTCTTTTTTTTTATGAAAATTGGTCTACAAGAGCATGCCATCCATAGTTTGAAATTCAAAATTTAGATTCAAATATGGTTATCAAAATAAATCATCCATTATCCTCCCATCAATTCCACCATTATCTCCTGTAACCGTGTGCATGTAACCGTGTGCATCATCCTTGGATGACATTACACACGTTTTGCCTTTTTGCAAATAATCACCTTTTGCTTCATCTATTTACCTATCTTCATCGCATTCGAACCCCTCGTAAAGTTTTCTATTCGCGAATTTCGTATCGAATGAGTCTAATGAAATTTTGTGAATAAGCCATTTTGAAACAACCTTTTTTGAGGATAGCCCCATTGTGACATTTTCTATTTAAGAAAGCCCAACCCCAACCACATGTTCCACTCCCCCCTCCCCTAAGAGCAAAACACTAGCCATCCCCCATCCTCCTTCGTATCGAAACAACCTTTTTCGATGATAGCCCCATTGTAACCTTGTCTACTTAAGAAAGCCCAACCCCAACCACATGTTCCACTCCCCCCTCCCCTAAGAGCAAAACACTAACCATCCCCCCTCCTCCTTCATCCCCATCGCCCATGCGCAGTTACCTGCTGCACCACCGTTGTCGGCTCAGCTTGGTCTGCCAACCCGAGCCATCTTCCTCAACTTTCCCCCTCCTTGCGGCTTGGTGTGATTCTGTGGCTACCTAGCGGCCCAACGACCTGCACAGGGGAGCACCACCCTTTGAGCATGCCGAAACTTGTTGAGCCACAACTACTCCCTATATTAGTAGTTTTTTACAAGGGCATGCGTAATATTAGTATTCATTTGATTTTAGATTTAATGCCATGATTTGTCAATTCTTTTCATATAGCAGAATCTCTTAATCTTTGAACATTTTGCGTAGGCCTATAACTTGTCTGGTCTAGTCTTGATAAGAATAACTTTATTTTGGTAGAAAGATAACCATTGTTTTATGCATACACATGCACATGCTAATCACTACCCATTTCATGTATAGAGTATTATTTGCCACGTTCCATAATGTTGAGTGGAAAATCATGTTGACTTACTAATCGGATAGTTGTTAGAAATTATTGTAATTAGTCATTAGGTATGCCTATGCATTGCTAATTCATTGTTCCAATCATGGAATCGTAATAGACCTACTAGATAATACTTTATTTCAGTGCAAAGAGAAAAACAGGATTTCTTAAGTGTTTAGCATATAATGTTGTTACTAGAAAATATGGAAAGATTGCACCTTTAATTCTTTTGTAGAATGGTACAATTGCCATGCTTTAGTTTAACATGGTTGGTAATGAGTTTGGATTCCCTTGCCGCCACGCTTAGGGAGGTGTTAGTGTGTCATCTTGGGTTCTGGCTTCTATGATAGGACTATGGGATTCTTGCCATGTTTCTGTTTCTTTAGCAACTAGCCAAGCAACTTGTGGCGTCACCCTAGTGGCGATTTCGGTAGTGGTTTCCTGTTATTTGAATCTTATTGAGGATTTTGAGTTTCAGTGGTATCCAAGAGAATTGGAGATAAACTAGTGTCTTGATAATGATATTGAATGGCTAGTTAGATTCTGTGCGCACGTCACGTTGTGAACCCTTGAGTTTGGCATGACTAAAGTCTAATAGGTTTTGGGATCTTGGGGTTGGGTTATGAGAATTCCCGCCGGGAAATAGAATGGATTTATGGCTTGTTGGTGGGAAAGGCCAATCCCGGAGTCAGAGCAGACCCTGTGAAATGGAAGGTAGGCATGGGTGCCCCATGGTGCAAGACCCCCCATTTGGCCACTTGAGTATATCAGTACATGACATGATATTCTGTGCATGTGAAAGGAGTGGTTCCTCTGTCGTGAAAAAGGATTCTATAGTAATGTCACCGGAGCGGTACTAGAAAATCAAGGTTTGCATCAGGATAGACTTCTTCCTCTATCTCTCTCTCTCCCCTCTTTCAGGTTTTTTTTTCTCTCTACTCTCTGTTGGTTTGGTAGCTTTGGGTTTCTCTTACTGTTGTGAGTTGTGACAGTGGTTTTGGGTTGAGTTGGTAGTTTTGTTTATGTTCTCTCTTTCGCGTTGACTAAGGGGTGGCAATGGGTCAGGTCGGGTCGTGTTCATGTCGTGTGTAGTCGGGTTCGTGTCCAAAAACCCCAGATCCGGACCCGACCCGTTTAACTAATCGTGTCTAGATCCTAAACCCGTATCCGACCCGCTAACAAACGGGTAGACCCGATAAGACCCGGTAAGACCCGTTTATCACCCGGGACTATTCAGTTGACCCGATCCGACCCATCCGACTCGACCCGACCTGACCCGAAAGACCCGCTGGTATTATATAGTATAGTATCGGATTGCGGGTCGACCCGACCCGACACGACCCGTTGAATACTAAACGGGTCTTCCCGGGTCTACCGTGTCCAGACCCTAAACCCGGACCCGACCCGTTTATTAAACGGGTCTATCGTGTCGACCCGAACCCGTTTAGCCCTGACCCAGACCCGCTAACTTTGTGTCGGGTCGTGTCGGGTCTGCCGTGTCGGGTCCGAAATTGCCAGCCCTACGTTGACTTAATAGTTTTTTATTGATTTAATTCTACTTGCAATTGCTTATTATTCGATCTCTTAGATGTAGTAATTGGTTTCCTTGATTTTCGAGAAGGCCAGGAGTATCTCATATTTGGTAGACTTGTTAACTCACTTGCCTTGCTTTTACTAATCTAGTGTTTTTCTTGTGGACTTTTTTTATTCAGGTCAGCAGACCTAGGTTGATCCTCTTAGGAGACAAGCTTGCAAATAGCCTCTTCAGTTCTTCGCTGTAGTTTTCTTATTTTATGTCCATTTCATTTTCAGCTTATACTCTGGACCTATTGGATCTTCAAGTTGTTGGAATAAGAACTTTCAACTTATGCTTTAATTAGTGGTAGTGTAGTGCTCTGATGATAACACCAAAGCTAGCATCTTGTCCACCCCTTGATTTCTAATTGAACTAAATTTTATTCTAACCAGCTTAGCTCGTATTCTATGGAAAAAGGAATAATAAAAATAAGATTTTCCAAGAGAACAAGGCTCTCTGTTAGGATTGGCGTCCTGATCTGATACTAGTTTGTTATGATACGACACCAGTTCGTTACAATCTTGACGGGTCACAGAGATTCGATTTTCAATGATGTCTATACAAGGAGGAACCTCTCCCAAGCTACTTTCTTTTGATTGGATGATAGTTTGATAATGGAGGCATGATAGGAGTGGTGTTCAATAGCAATCCGCCACATGGGTGCATGCGGTGGTAGAGCCCACGAGCTGTATCTGGAGCCATGTTTGTCTGACCGCGTGCTCTATGGTGGCGTTCATTGTATCAAAGATAGCGATTGAGGAAACACATCTCAAGATTGGTGTAGTCACCATACTAGTAGCGTTTTCTAGGTTTAGATAGAGGCCTACATAAATTAATTAATTAGTGAATGTATTAATTAGGTTAATTAAGCGGTTTATCATGGTTTTGCACGAATATTTAAATGTCATGTAGTTATGTGCAGCAACAAATCCTCTTGTTTTTCCTTTGATGTCCTGTGCATTTGTCCATACCAGCTAGTGCCCTGTCACATAGTCCTTCATTGATGCAATTCCTATATCCTCTCTAAATTTTTTATGTCTATATCTATGCTTCCTATTTTTTTGCATGCATCCACCTCATCGGTCTCATTTCTCAAACCTTATTTTCATGAATGTACTCTTTCTGGTTCAAAGGCTTGGCTTTATAGTGTTCATAGATCTCCATAGACTCCATGTTAGTCATGCTTGTAGTGGCTCTTTACTAAGAATGTTAATGAGTATGCTTTCCTTAGTAGACATGTTTTTCCATAATAACAGCAAAGAGGGAGTCTCCATGAAGAACAATTCTTTAAAAAATTGAATGAGATGCGTATCGAGGAGGAGAGAAAACGGATACCTATTGCACAAGCCCTCCCATGGACCACCGAAGAACCAAAGGTACGCCTTTTTGTATTTCTGCGGGTTCAAACTAATTGAGTGATGTTTCATGTTGACATTTTGTAAATAGGACAATAAGATTTGATGCCTTCGTACTAAACTTGTAATGTGTATTGATGACTTTATAACCTTGTGTTTAATTTTCCCAGTTATTGGTGAAGCCTCCTGTAAAGGAAAGGACTGAACCAATCGATCTTGTACTTCATAGTGATGTGCGTGCAGTAGAGCGGGCTGAATTTGATCATCACGTAAGTTCTCTATACTATCTTCATGCCAACCTCATAAAACTGACTTTTAAAAAAAATTAACACGTTATGCTTAACGTTGAGATGTTTGCTGACGCAACTTGGTTAATTATTTTCCAGATTGCTGAGCGCACGAGCATGGCCGAACAAAGGAAGACGGAATTAGCGAGGCGAAGAGAGGTTTGTAGATCTAATATTGAATATTCCTTTTCACATTTAAGCTCTTCAAATGATGTCGCGTTTCATGTTACAGTTAGAAGAGGATGAGGAAGTACAGAGGCTCAGAAGAAAGCTAATTCCAAGAGCTCGACTCATGCCTCACTTCGATCGACCATTCATCCCCCAAAAGTAAGTAGTTTTTGTGTTACATAGTTTTTTCCTACCAAATCCTTTCTCATTGGAACTACAAGTTCACTCTGTAATACATAACATATCTCTGTGTCCAAATTAATTAAACCAAGCTTTTCTTTGCATGGTGAAAGGTCAACAAGACGTCGGACGGTCCCAAAAGAGCCGAGATTTCATGTCCATCCGATGAAGCCATCATGGTAATCCATATTTCTTCTTCTCCATCTGAAAGTTCTTTTCAGCGCAGTAAGTGGTTTTAACCACCGATGGAAATTCGTCAGAAAGATTCTGAAAGAATTTTATTGGTTGTATGAGGAAATTAAATTGAGGTGAAAATTTTCGCCCCTTCAATATTGAGGAGTATTTTTTTAATATTAATTAAAATTTTTGTTTTTTTTTGTTTTCCCAGCTAACAATACCTCTTTTTTTTTACCATCCAGTAGCTGGGAAGATGGGCAACATGTATCTTTCTGTTCGAGACGGCACCCTACCCATGGTGGGGACAGGGATGCAATGTAGCTTCCGGTATTTCTCCATGCCTTGAGTTTTACTGTTGCATGGTCGGTGCGATTCGCCAACTGCACATATGGTGGAGTCTTGGTCAAAAGTTTTTTGAGTCTTTGGAAATTGTTGGTGTCAATCATGTTTGCAACTTGGGATCAACTGTTTCGGAGCTGCTGTACATCCCCTCGAGAATGGATCATCTTCTTGCTTTCTTTTTTCCTTTTTTTTAAAGTGATTCGACTAGGAAAAAAAACTGCCTGAAGGTTTTTTTTTGTTTTTTAGAGAGAATAAAACTGCCTGAAGTTTTTTCCTTTTGTTGCACAGAGAAAAAATTCCGAGGACATTCTTGATACCGATGCCGACCGATGAGTTGCGATTCATACAAGTGATCAATGGATCTCATAATTCCTTGTTTTGATGCTTCTTTCTCTCATGTTTTTTTTATTTTTCATGTGATGATGATGGTGGTATCAGGCTTGGGTGCAACGGACGGCTGTGATTGGGTGCCACATCAGCCTGCCCTGATCAATCTGGACGGAAAGCAGGAAGGCTGAGAAGCATTTTCCTTGCATGTTCGACAAACACCCTGGTATGATAAGGCCTGAAATAGTAAATTTTCACTTCAATTTAGTAATTAAAATTGGTCCTGAACCTTTCTGAATAATACTTTTCTCCAACAGGTGTTGGCGCGCGTGCCTATTCTGTCAATGTGAACCGTTGGATGAATATCACTAGTTGATATTCATCCAACGGTTCACATCGACAGGGGAGCCACGCACTCCAACACCTCTTGGGTGGAAACAAAAGGGTCTGACTTAGTTAACTGGGCAGCAGTATGCATGGCAAAAAATCTTAAGAGGTTAAGAGTTTTTAAATCTGCAATAATTTAACCTAGCTATAACCAGTCAACTCAATCCCTAGAGCTCGATACCATTTGATCATCCTACAAATTTTTAAAATAATCTATATATTATTCTAGATTATCATCCCTTAATTTCTTTGATACCTGCTAGTTCAAGCAAGAGTCAAGATTCGGGATGGCAGTGGGTCTGGTCGGGTTGAGACATAGGTATAAGGGCAAAACACCCAACCCGAACCCGACCCGTTTAATAAATGGGTCAAGATTTTTAACCCAAATCCGACCCGCCTAATAAACGGGTTGACTCGACGCGACCCGTTTAACTCGTTTACTAAACAGGTCGGGTCATGTCGGGTCGGGTTGGCTCGGGTTGGGTCAACAGAACCCATGTAAACCAGTCAGGTTGGTTCAGGTTGGTAAACGGATCAAGTCGGGTTATAAGTACAAAACTGAACCCGACCCATTAAATAAATGAGTCAATTGGGTCGACCCGTTTATGACCCGAACCTGTTTAGGCCAAACCCAAACCCGCTAACTTCGGGTCGGGTTGGAGTGTCGGGTCAAGGATTGCCACCCCTAGTCAAGATAGCCTAAACACGGAACTCATCAAAATTCCATGATAAGCAACTCCGGTTGCATCGTATAGGTGGGGTGGCTCTCACACCTGAAGAGGTGGTCGCAAGTTCGAATCGCGATGAGGCGATTTGTATCCTGATGGGGTGGTTGGGCCCTCTTTGTAGTGCCTGGTGATCCATCCGTTCGTATCCTGAAGGGTTATTTTGGCTTTGCCCCCCAAATTTTGACTTGAATTAGACTTTACCCCTCATATTTTCATTAATTAGACTTTACCCCCCCCAAAACTAACTGTTCCGTCAGCTCACCATCTAAGAGAAAGGGTTAGCTGACGGAAAAGAAACAAAGTTTTGGGGGTTGAGCTGACGGAACAGTTAGTTTTGGGGGGTAATGTCTAATTAATGAAAATATTGGGGGTAAAGTCTAATTCAATGCAAAATTTGGGGGGCAAAGTCAAAATAACCCTAGCCTGAACTACGTTTTTAGTTGAAGATACCTTTATGACCTGTTTGGTTGGGAGGAGTTGCAACACGTGTGTTGTAAATTCTACGTTTTGACCAAACCCTACCGTTTGGTTGCTATGTATTGTAGCTTATGTGTTTGCAATTCCTATAACTAAACAAACAGCTATGTGGTTGGCTGTTTGCAACTCACTGTAGAGTTCCAACTACGTCACTTCTTAAGATTCAGGAATTGGAAAACACTCGGAAAAAATTGTGAAAACGAACTGCATCAGTGACCTAGCCACCAAGGGCGGACCTACATTGGGCCCAGGGGGGGCTCAAGCCCCCCCCCCCCCCCCCCCCCCCTCAATGGGGAAAAAAAGTTACACTTAACCCCTTAAAGTTTAGCTCAAAAACACTTAACCCCTCTATAGTTTATTTTGTTCCAAATCACTCCCTAAAGTTTGAAATTTTAACACAATACCCATTTTGTCAATTACTTAATTTCCTCAATTTGTAATTTTTAAATGATCTAGCTAAACTTCAAGAGGGAGGGAAGCAAAGTTTAATTTACTCAGAAAATAATTATAGCCAACTTTTGGTAGCCAACTTCACATGGAGGTGGCCACCACCAGCCATCACCCCCCGCCAGTCAATATCCACTGTCATACCACCACCCCACTGCCACATGGGTCACTCGTCGCCGCCAGTATTGGTGACCCATGGTCGACCTTGTCGTTTGCCGGTCACTGACTCTCACCAGGGCCACCACTGTCCGGCCGACAACTACTGCAGTCTGCTACCTCCTGCGCACGTGCACCATTATCGAGTCGGCCAATTATAGTTCTAAATTTTTGAATGACTCTGACGATGAAAATTCTCCTCACTAGAGGCAAAATCCTAATAGGCCTTTTGCTGCACGATCGAAGGAAGGGTAGGGACGTTGTCACAACGCCTGCTGAGGCCTTCGACTGTGAGGCAGCGATTGTAGTTACTTTTTAATAATTATGCCCCCCCTGGGGAAAAATCCTGGGTCCACCGCTATCACTGTTGATCGTTGCCGATCGCCGCCACCACCAATCGGCACCATAGTCGGCCAGTCACCACTGGTCATCGACCGCCGCCACCGCATGCCGTCACTGATCGTCGATGCCAATCAGTCGATCACCGCTAGCCATCAACCGTTGTCACTGTCATCGTCCGGCACCGTCGTCGTCGCCGTCAGCCACCACTGGTCGCCACCTCCGATCATCACTGCTATTGGTCGCTGACAGCCACTGTCGTGCGTTGTTCGTTGCCGATCACTGTCACCATCATCTCCCACAACCACTAACCTTAACCAAACACCCAATTTGCATCATGCATTTCCAAAGATAGTTTTGTTAACCTTTGAATTTTCAAATGCATGGGTTGGGTTGTACCTCCATCATCTCCACCAACTCCTCCTCATCAAACATGCCATTAGTTCTAACTACAAGCAACCAAACTCGGCCTACGCAGCTACGCTCACCTCCATCTTTTCTTTTTAACTTCCCTCACCGGTGGTTGCCAGTACTTGTCGATGCATTTCCAGCCGAAGCAACAATAATTAATGCCACGCATCAAATTAACATTTTGTCAGAAAAAACCAAATTTATTTTTTTCTTAGTGTTAGGATAGCTTTCCATATCTAGTAGCTTGATGCTTGCTTTACCCAACCCATTAGTACCACCCGCTTGCTGCTTAAGTAAGAGGAGCCCTACTTGGGCAGCAGTATAGACTTTCATCAGTACCCGAAGTTTTACAGGTAGGGGTCTAGGCCGAACCTTCCCTCATTCTCTGAGAGGGATTTCTCTTTTAATAAAAAAATCAATAGCTAAGTTTGTGATGGTTAGGAAGAATCAGTCCAAGTTAGCGCAGACGATCGATGGTTATGATTGGGTGCCATGTCAGGATGTTACCAACATCATGATGTTGAAAAGTCATTTTAGCGTGCGTGCCAACACACTCAACTATTTGGCAAACTTGTTTTTCAACTTTCTTTTGACCAACCTGATGTGGCATGAACACAGCCGTCCGTTGCACCAGCCTGATCGGTGAATCACGCTCAGTCCCCCACCGGCGGGCAAAGAGACGGCTGTGATCGGGTGCCGGCCACCTCAGGTTGGGCAAAAAAAATTGGAAAAGTGGTTGGCTGAGTAGCATTACTCTATGCCGTTTCAATCGTTATGTGGGACCCAAAGTGTCTCCGACTGGACCGTGGTGGGGTCGGTAAATCGGGTGACCTGAGATGATCATGATACCTTAGGTACGATTATTAGAAAAAAGGGTTTTTTTTTTTTTGTAAATCGATCACTACAAACTAGTCTAATTGCATTCTAAACCCTGACCATCTTATATTTCCATACCGACCCTAAAAAACATATGAATTGTGTATATTCACCTCTATGGTTAACTAATATCTCCAAATGATGAATATATTTAGAATATTCCTCTGATGACTATTAGGTGTAAACGATGAGGGTTGCCTAACCTATCGAACGAGCACGGAGAACTCTCAGACAAATGTAGAGGACTAGATAATCATCGACGGAGATCGGAGTGGAGTTAGGGTTATGGTACTCACACTGAAAACAACTAAAATTAGTCGACGCGGGTGGTGAGTAACCCTTTGAACATAGGTAAAATGGAAATTTGGACATTAGGTTAGAAGCTCATCGTGTTTAAATCACTTTCTGTTGACGATAGGGATGGCAACGGTGCGGTTTCGGATAAAACCGAAACCGCACCGCACACCGAAATCGTACCGCACCACGACGGTGTACGGTTATGTAAAACCAAAATCGCACCATACGGTGCGGTGCAATGCGGTTTATCACTGGAATGGTCTAAACGATGCGGTTTTATACAGTTTTGGTCAAAATCGAAACCGCATCGCTACACCGAAACTAAAACCGCACCGTGACGGTTTTATATTTTGACAAACCAAAATCGTACCATGCGGTGCAGTTTTCTACGGTTTTCGATTTTAAATCGCACCGTTGCCATCCCTAGTTGACGGATAGTAATGGAGGGGTAATTAGGCAAAACTTTATATGTTTTGAAGGAAGGATATGTAAATGAATGGTTTACAGCGATTAATACGCAATTAACCTTATTTGTAGTGGTCGATATACAAAAAATCCTAAAAAAATATATTAAGATCAAACGGGGGGTATCCTGCTCCCATCAACCGTAGGAGAGACGGCACACGAATCAAAATGGTCGTGATGGCGTCACCGCAGAGCTCGCGTAGCTGGTCCCCACTTTGGTCAAACCGGCCGCACCCAAAAGTCAGAACCGCGTGAACCCGAGCAAGGAGACTTTAAGAAAAGGAATAATTAGACTCAAAGGGTTGCTGTTAGCTCCGTGCAGCATACAGCACATAACTGGTTGCGGTCGTGTCCGCTTCGTGTCGCCCATCGATTCGTCCGTACGCGTGTCCGGTGTCCGTTATGGTGCAGCCTGTTTTAAAAAAACGCCACAGCAAAGGACCGCCCTTTGTTCCGGAACTCCCGCGCTCCTGCAAGATTTTGGAGCCAATGTGGGGACCACCGCCACCGCCGGTCGCGGGTTGTCTTCTAGTTGGACCCACCGGACCCAGGGGTCAAATTTACAGTTGAAGCCAACTTATTCTACTAATTTCCGGTTGGGTCCCTGGTGATTTTCCAACGTGCGAGGTGGGGCGGACCCAGTCGGGTCCGGGAGCACGAGGCGGAGGCGCATGGGGTTTGGTAGAGTGGAACGGGTAGGGATCCACAAATCTCAGATGACCGTTGAATAGTTCAATGATGGGGGGGGGTTTGGTGGGTTGGAAAGCAATTTGCTATCAAGTGTGACATGGGGACAGACTTCAAAATTAGGAACCAAGACGCAATTGGACTCCACCATTAGGAAAACAATAGAATAACCAGAGTCCACATTACACATTGTCTTCCCCAGTATGTGCTAGCTAGGGGTGCAACTCGGGTCGGGTTGGTTCGGGTTTGAGCCAATCCAGAATCGAACCGAACTAGTTCGGTTCTTTCGTATTGAAACCCAATCTAGCCCGAATTGGACATAGACCCTGAACCGACACTAGGTTGGGTCGGTTCTCGGGTCAAAAAAAAAATAATGATGATTGATTACTTACTAGCAAGCTAGAGGCCTAAATTTGGATTTAGGCTTTAGCAACATGTTAGGTTCTCTTAGTAGTAATTGGTTCAACGGTAGATAAGAGTTCGGTTCTCGGTTGGTCGGTTCTATCTAAGCTCCAAACCGGAACCGACCCGTATTTAGTCAGCTCCTCAAAACTTGGAACCATCACAAAACCCGAACCAACCCGACCCATTTAGGTCAAGTTGGTTCGGTTCTCGGTTTTACCCTAACCAAGCTGCACTTGGCAACACTTTTATTAGCTTCTTAAGGTGAACCGTAACATGTTGAGTTTAGAGCTGGTGATTTTGGACCTGACACGACAAATCCAACATGACCCCGACACGAAATTAGTGGCTAGACATGGGTTTAAGTTGAACGGGGTTCTGTGGGTGCAAAATTTGGCCAACGCCCGGAGACGGGACCCACTAGCCTTGTCTAGGGGTCCACAAAGACGACGACGGAACCCACTAGCCCTGCCTGGAGGTCCACAGAGACGACGACAAGACCCACTAGCCCTGCCTGGGGGTCCACAAAGAAGATGATGGGGCCCACCAACCCTACCTGAAGCCTATCGAAGCGGCTGCAGAAACCGCCCTAGACCCTGGATATTTTCCAAACCTCTATAAATAGCAGATAAGATGAATATTCCAGATCGACTTTTTGATTTTCGGATCAAACTTTCGAATTCCAGAGCTCTAACATTCCTTTCTTTCTCCTTCTAAGACAGACAAGTGACACTCAGTTTGCCAATGTCACTACATTTTAAGTGTTAGTGAATTAAGGCTGCTCCTTATAGTACGGAGATGTAGGCTTCGACTGAACTTCAAGACCACATCTTTGTCTACTCTTCTCAACTCTACTCTCTTACTACTTCAAAACCAAAGTCCACAAACCCTTTACTACTTCAAAACCACAATCCAAATAACCAACGCTCGAATCGATTGACTATTGGGCAGAGTCCTCGAGTCGGCACGAGGATCATCCCCCACAGGTTTGGGTTTTAAACGGTCGACATGACTAACCCAATTAGTAAATGGGCTAGGTATGGGTATTGTCTCCGACCCATTTAAAATACATGTCGTGTAGGGTCTACCCGACAATCCGATAACCTACTATGAACAATAAACTCTAAAATCTAAAGTCTGAATCCCGAAGCCAGCTCCTCGGTTTTTGGGACACATCCATCATAAAAATGAAAGTTTTAAAACTCGGTGTCAAATACTCAACCCTAGGGCCAAAGTAAAATCGAACCCTAGAAGGCTAGAAGCCTGTAACTTTCTGTGAGTCAGCGATTGTGTGATTTCAAGGGCAACGACGTCCGCGAGGACTACGGCCACAACCCCGACCGCGAGGGCCATGGGCCATGGACACGATCGTGACTCTGTGAGGTACGAGGGGCATGTGCAAGGGTTGGGTGGTTTGATGTAACTGAATTGATACTCCAAACTATTGTAGTTACCGAATTGATACTTCCAACCGAATTGGTACTGTACTATAGTGAAGGAGGCATATTTTTGTCATTTTGCAGGGGGTTGAAAAGTTAAAATTAGATATTGATTGGTTTGATGTAAATAATGTCTTTCGGGAGGGACTAAAGCTCAGATGATCATGTTGTCGAGACCGTAGCTCAAAAGTATATCCTAAAAAAGGCTTTTGATAAAGTCTAAAAAAAAAGAGACAATGATAGTGTGGATAATGTTCAACACCTGCCAAAGAACTCATATCTTCTAAGGAGTCGAACTTGTTGATGCTGATATAATCCTAATTACACAATTACTAAACTATTGATTTTCTATCTCCTTCGGATATTATGATAAATGAATTAAGCTTATTTGACTTGTGTATAAGTCATGCAATAAGAATCTCATGAAATAGCATGAGCATTTAATATGATGCAACATTAATAACTTGTTTGTATCATAATCAGTAAAGTAAAAGTGAAGCACATTTGATAAAATAATAATATTTATGGTCTAAATTAGTTGAGAAAAGAATGATCGTTATCTTAAATAAGCTTATGTTTGACCTATATTATTTTCTTAATTTTGCTCAAATAGACTTATTTCATTTTACCTAATATTTGGGATCTACAAGAGTTGGACATTACTGCAACCATGGTTGCATCAGAGCGGTTAACCCGTTGTTTCCTTTCAGGAGGTCGCAAAATCAAATCCCAAATATCTATATAGCATGATAGGTATTGTGCTGACTAGACAAAATGGAATGCTGATTAGACAAAAACACGCATGCTGACTAGACAAAACATTCAAACTGACAAAAACTAACAAAGAAATATAGAGACCATCGGTAATACAATTTTTTAAAAAAATCCAGCTCATCTTAAAAAAAAAAACATGTTCACGCCCCAACCCCAAATTAAGAAACTGTGATCCTCTCCCTTTACGCCCCCCTCTATCGCCGGTAAGATCGCCCGCCCCCCCCTAAAAAAAAAAAAAAATCTTGTTCACGTACAAGTGCCGACAGGCATGGGCATTCACTATAACTAAGATGTATTGCTGCTGAAGGTGGCTCGAAGTCAGCCGGGGGTGTGTGGCCGCTGAAAGCGGTTAGATGTGTTGCCGCTGAATACGACGATGTGGGTGTGGTGATGCCTGGTGGGTGTCTTATCGTCAAAGGCGGCCTGATGCTGTGCCGACATGTGTATTGGGCGGCTCGTTGCAGTGCCTGTTGTAGCTCGTGTGTCCTTAGCATGGATTTTCTGTATTAACATTAATAAAGATGACTTTGGTTATTGCTTTAATTAGAATACTACTCTGGTATATGATAATACTCATATAATAAAAGGACCCTAGGGAACACAGTAGGCCACTAAGGCGCATGGAGGATCCATGCTTGGGAGACCCAGTGGACCAGTTCTGTGTAGACCTAGAACTAGTTCACAGCTTAGGTGATGCCGGTCGCTTCACCGAGAACAAGCTGTTGGCAGGTAGAGGATGTGGTGAAGTCTCCACCACGGGAACGCGGGATTCTCATTCACCTGACCAAGCACGATGATCGTGTTGAACAGAAACCAAGATGGTGCACAGTTCAGTGATTCAGACACTGGTGCATAAACCGTCTTACTACTATAGATAATCTGTCCTTAACCCTGAGGGACCATGTTCACTGGGCCTACCAGTTGTGTGGTGCTTTGATGTGCCAACGTGTGCGGGCCTTCCATAGTCCAATACCACGGTACGTTGGGTTACCCGGCTGGCGCTTGAGTGACATGTAATCCTTACAGGTTATCCGACGTCCAGTATTGGATGGGTGCGGTTTGATGAGTCAATCTATCTACACAGTTAACCCAGGCCTGGTGGTTGTCAGTATGACTGACGATGTTCCGGATGCTAGGCATAGCACCGGAAGGTGTATGGTGTTATAGATGACAAGTCATCAAACCCTAGTCAGATGATCGATCGGGATCTGACGGTGCTCCCCACCGCCCGAGTCGTATCATGGCACCAGTAACAAGAGGGACTAAGGATTATCGGAGTATAGTAGAGAACAGGGTTACGAGGGAGTAACATAAGTTTAGGATCACTAGAGTTCAACTCGCGTCGCACTCTGGGTGGCTATGCGGGTTAATCAGATTAGGACTGATTAACGGAACTTTTCGGTGTGTCACCGGAACAGTTAATCAGGGATCCGGTTGGAGCTAGAGATCCCGAACCCTGAAGGTTCCACCCTGTCGTTGCGTATAGGAATTGTTCCCCGATTTAGTTGGATACGTTGGATGCGAAGTAGCGCGATAGAGCGCAAGCCCGGAGCCAAAGAACCTAATTCACATGTGTTACGGGCCATAGGGGTATTTTGGTAAATACTGAAATATGGCTCAGAACATATTGAATATGGATCTTAGATTGAGCGAAATAATTCCAGGAGCTCACAGGCGCTGACGGAACTCGATTCCGAGTAGCGCACCTCACTCAGTCTCACTTTCAGTTTTTCGCTTTTCGTGAAGGGCGTTTTCGTCTGGACTTCACGATAGACACCCGGAAGACCTAAATCCGATCCCCCCTCATCCCTATCCACCTAGGGGCCGGCCCTAGGCTCCTTGGAGCCATGGGAGACCGGCCCTATAAAGGGAATAGAGAGGGGAGGGGCCGGCCCTAGTGCCTCCCTCTCCTTTGTGGCCGAACCTATCATCCCCTCTCCCTCTTTGTGGTTTCGGCCAAGGAAAAGAGAGGAAGAAGAAGGGAGAAGGAAGAGGAAGGAAGGAGAAGGAAGAAAGGAGAAAGAGGAGGAGAAAATCTCGAGGCTCGCCATCGTCTTCGCAACGGATTCTTCCGTCGGCTCGAAATCCTTGCACTCAGAGACAGGATTTCGAGGATTCTTCAATTCGCAAAGGACAAGATGCTATCCGACAGTTTCCCTTGCGATTCAAGTGCAGTTCTTCATCGTTCCGTAATCTCCGGATTATAGATCCATAAGGTATGATGAATCTAAACACCTAAGTAGATGCATACATGTCTTCCGTAAATCGTAGTATGCCTCTAGGGTGTCCGCACATATGCTAAGATCATAGATTTGCATGTAGATTGTTTTGTATCACGAATTGCAATGAAACATATACTGTATGATCTTCGGATCTTTCTTTTTGCTTCCGCTGCGACTTTGATTAGCGGAACCCAATTCCAACAGTGCCGACAGGCACAGACATGCACTAGTACCTTACACTGCGTGGTATACAAATAATGGGGCAAACTGGTTTATAATCCTTCAGACATATCATATTTAACGATAAGGACATGTAAAGAGATGCTTATCAATAGATCCAGTCGTTTGTAAAATGATAATTTCACCCCTACATACAACTATACAGGAAAATCACATTCAGAGTAACATTTTGGTAATAAAAAGTGACTTTTCTTTTAAATCACATTTTATTGTTACTACTACAACGATTTCACTGTACCATACAGCAACATTCTGTAAGTACTGTAGCTAAAGAGTAGCAATTGCATATTGTTATTATTTTTGCTATAGTGAAATTATTGTAGTTGTCGATATAGTTTCTATAGTGAAGGAATTAAGCATATTTTTTTTCATTTGCAGGGGGTTGAAAAGTCAAAATTAGAGATTGGTTGGTTTTGATGTAAACCGTGTCTTTCGAGAGGGGCTGAAGCTCAGATGATCTTATTGTCGAGACCATAGCTCAAAAGTATATTATAAAAAGGATTTTTTGATCAAGTCTTAAAAAAAAAAAAGAGCATGATGACATAGTGGATAATGTTCAACGCTCGCCAAACAACTCATATCTTTCAACGGGTCGAACTTGTTGTTGTCGATCTAATCCTCATACCCACTTACTAAACTATTATTTTCTTTTCTCCTTCGGGTATTATGACTAACAGATTAATTAAGTTTATTTGACTTGTGTATAAGAATCCCATGAAAAATAGCATGAGCATTTAACATGATGCAACATTAATAACAAACTTTATATTATAATCAGTAAAGTGAAGTGAAGCACATTTGATAAAATAATAATATTTATGCTCTGAATTAGTTGAGAAGAGAGTGATCGCTATCTTAAATAAATTACGTTTTACATAGATTATTTTCATAATTTCGCTCAAATGCACTTCACTTCGCTTTACCTAATATTTGGGATCTACAAGAATTAGGCACGACTGCAACCATGGTTGTATCACAACGGTTAACCCGTTGTTTCCCACTCAGGAGATCGCATAATCAAATCACGAATATCTTACGCCGCTTGGTATATAAATAATGGAGCAAATTGGTTTATAATCCTTCAAACAGATCGTATTTAATGATAATGACATATAAAGAGATGCTTTAGCATTAGGTCCAGTCGTTTGTAAAACGATAATTCCACCCCTACATGCAAATATACAAAAAAATCACACAAATAGTAACATTTCGATAATAAAGGATGGTTTTTTTTTGAAATCACACTTTATTGTTGCTACTACAACGATCGACGGCTACAATAATTTTACTGTAGCAGTGAAAATATTACTCTTTGCTACAGTGAAATCATTGTATCGGTCACTGTATCTGTTATAGTGAAATCACTGAACTATAGAACAACATTCTGTAAGTACTGTAGCTAAAGAGTAACAATTGCAAATTGCTAACATTTATGATTTTAAGTTTAGGAATACCCAGCCAAGGGCACCATTAGTGTAAATTCTGGTCATGGGTGTAGGTAGGTTCACCGGAGGTGACCACAGCCACCGAGGATACGCAGCCCCGGGCACCATTAAGGAGAGGATCTGTCACAAGAGGCTCGCACGTCTCCCTCACTCCGACCCGCGCGGGGTGCCACGTGGCATCACCTAATGCATCCTACATGGCGCCCCCGCGATCTAAAATATATTGCGCGGAAGCAGAAGCAGGCGCAGGCGAGGAGAGAGAAAGCGAGCCCGTCCGACCGAAAGCTCTTTCTTTGTATCCAGCGTCTCTGACACAAAGAAGAGAGAGAAAGAGAGGGAAAGAGAGAGAGAAGAGAGAGAGTCTCCATTTCGCCGTCTCTCCCCCTCAACTGAAATCCCGTCCTCCCAGCTCTTCGTCCGCCGCTCTTTAGGGCACCTAATAATCTAAATTAAACCAGTGAAAATAGAGAAAAAATCGTTTCTTTTCGATCGAGGAGAAAGTAGGGGCTGAATCGAAGAAGGATAGCGGAGGAGCGCCACCCCCCGGATCTCCCCGGCCCCGAGATACTGATCGACCCCTCGACCGATCCGAGCAGCTCCCCGTCTCGATCCGATCGTTTCCACGCTATCGTTCGTCGCCGCCGGAGGCGGGAGACCGGAGGATAGCGCGCTTCTGGATCCGGAGGCCGGATCTAGGGTTCCTTCTCGATCCGGCGGGGGTCTTCGGATGAGGACCTCATGTTCCAGCCATCGAAGAGAACGATGAGATGGTCGTCATTGCTTAAGGATCTCAAAGAGAAGGTCGGTCTCTCCCCGTCCCAGACCCCCCCCTCGCCTTCCCTCGCCGGAGCCTCCTCCGAAGCTGGAGCTGGAGCTGGAGCCCGACAATCACCGGATTCCGCCCCGTCAGCAACAAATCCCTCCCCTGCCTCCCCCGCCTCCCCCGCCAGGTCTTCGCCTTTTCCCCCCCTTTAACAAGTTGTCATCTTTGTACATCTCGAACATGAAGGGGGGGACTGGTTTCATGGGTGAGGAGTAATGGGATTTTGTAGTGAGAAAGCACCATTTTTTCTGTTCACACTCAAGCTTTTGTATAACATCTGCATTGGTTCTTTTTTCTTTTCTCTAACATGTCACCCGTTTGGAGACTACATGAGATTTCGTATTTAATTCATCTAGTGCACACATGCTACTAGTGTACTCCAATGGCACAGTTCTTACTGCTATTCTGAGAGGTTGATGGATATAAAGTTATGTTTCCTATCTTTGGGGACGAACAAATTGGAAAAAAAAATCAATCAAAGTTCGCATCTTTGGGTGATTCAAAAGATGCATCAGAAGCCGAAAGGAGTGACCCACATTGGATCAACTACAAATGAATGCGTGACACAACAATGGATGCTTTGAGGATGCAACCTTCATTTGAGCAAGAACGAGACAATGTGGCTTGCTTTGATGGAATGCTGTCTTACCTAGTTAGTCTAGTCACAAGTGCATTTATGTTGCCTTAAAAGTTGATAGTTAAATGTTAAAATAACAGAATTTGTGGGTAAGCATGACGATTGAAGAATTTATGTGAATTTTGGAGTTTGTGAACAAAGTAAATAATCAGAGATAAAGCAACAAATGGTATGCATGTGATGATTAAATGGATCAATGGATGGAGCTAGGAATAAGACCAAAATCAACGACAGAATATGCAAATGATGTTTAGGAATGACGATATGGGGAGAAGGGATTAACTGGTTTCTACTTCAGCGCACACATTGCACTCATTTTGAAAATTGTTAGGGAACCACAAACTTTTGGTGATATTAGTAGAAAGTGGAGAAACTTAATAATTCTCTACAAGGAATTCGACAGATCAAGAAAATTTTTACATGAAGAAAGGTTGCGTCAAGGCTTCAAGCACGTAATATTGTTGCATTACATTTTTTAACTCACGTTCCATGATTTAGTGAGGGATGAGTAATTTGATTAGTTTATTTGCTACTTGTGCTTCTTGGCAAAACATATTAGGACCTATAATTGAATCAAAGTAGCATACTACAAGGATTAAAATCATTAAAGTAATGGATATTATACATGTGCCTTTTAGGGTTCGCGTGGTTCATGTACTCTACTATATTCAAATGACACTATAGCACTGGCGCACGAAGATACCAATTCTGTGCACAACTTGTACAGTTGTACATCATGACAATCTCTTTCCTCATGTAGGCAACTTTTAAATGCTTTGTAATGGGGATTAGATATGCTTGGGCTCTTTGATTCTGAAATTTTGAAACAAGCCTTGCATTATGAGTTTCAAAACATACAACAATTGCTCTTTTCTCAACCTATTTTCCATTTTCATAGAAAGTCTGGTAAAACAACATACATGAGATCTTTGCCCCAATCAATCACTAATGCTGACAAAGGAAAGGAAATACACAGGAACTATCACATCAATCTCCAGCTGCCATCCAGCCACACACCAGTGTCCTTTAATGTAGGTAGATTGTGCGATAAATAGACTTGAATCAAAGCTACATTAACTAGACCTTTATGGAATTAGACTTGATCATTTTTGCAAACTCTAACTTAGATATAAAATCTCATCATTGCTTGACAATAGTAAGTGCTAGGGAGTGTCAAGTACCCAAGTTTATGACAACTCAAATACCGAAAATTTCAAACCGTTCAATACCTGTGCCTTTTATTAAGAACATTAGTATTTTACGTCCCCCTAGTATCCTCTAACGTCGTTGTAACGAATACTACTACAAAACCTTTGGCTTACTATAGCGGACTCCAGAATTTTTTTGTCTCATCTGTGGCTTTTTGTTTCCAGGATCCTATGCCTTGGGAAAAACTTCTCATGTTTGATACAATCTGCTTCTATACCTTATAGTATTTTCAGCAATTTGGCATACCACACTTGTTGAGTCTGTTTTGCGGGCTTGCAACCATACCAGGTCGGGCTCTAGTCGGCCACAATTATAATTGAAGCCTCCTTATCTATAAAGTACATATACCTCTTGCTTAACCCATCAGATTTTGGATGGGAAAAAGCCTATCTTCTTCTTTCTTGATCTCAGCCTTCCTCAGTCACTTATCCTTTTCTGGAAAGTACAACTGGTGGCCTGTATCGATGGCAAACACTTCTTCTTACTGTTCTTAGAGGTAGTAGCATTATTAAATCCTTACTCTTCCTCTATTAGTGGTAACAGCATTGATATTCCTCCCCCATCTAGACTTAATTGCATTTATTCTCTACTCTCTTGTCCATGAATAGGGACTGTTGATCTTCAAAAGAATAAGTTATTGTCTCACTCCGTTCCAAGGCCCACCAGTGGTCTTCCTCAGTCCTTCATTATTGGTGTTTGTTCTATGCATGCTAGTAACCTCCAACGTTTTCTCATCCTTGGTTCCTATATTTGTTGGATCATGAGCCCGTCTGAGTTCCAATATAATCAGGTTTGGTTGAGATTGACCCTACATCTTTGCATTGTGATGCCACAATACATCCCCAATTCTGCTTCCCACCAAAGTGCTCTTTCTTTGATCCATCTTCATTGGGTTAAATTGTATGAAATTGAATGGGATTAAAGACGATCACTAAATCTTTACCATTGCTTCTTGTTTTTGTGAGCTAAATTGTGACTTCTCTCCCACCAACTGATCTTTCAAGATTCATGGTAGGTAGGTCCTTTGCTCAAAGTTGGGTTGCCGGAGACTGAACAAATTACCGAGGGTTTGGCACTTTTGGCTTTCCGCTGAGGCTTGTAAAATGTCATCGAACTTTGATGGATCATATTTTGATTCATAAAGTTGGCACCCTATAGATGAGAGAAGTCTTGCATGTTGTCGTCCGAAGAAACTGAACACTCCAAGTTCTCCCACAAACCAATATATTTTCATCAGCATACTGAGAATTTGTCATGGCCGAATTCCTTGATGAGCTGATAAACGTGCTATAATATTCTCTGAATGAATGGCTTGTTTTTAGAAACATTTTTACCATGAAAGTCTCTTTGGGGTGTTCCTTTTGTATCCTTTTTGATGTTTTCCTTACTTTTTTTATCTGGAATAAATTGAATATTGTTTCACATATGGAATATGTTAAATGTGCATAACATTTCTGGCTTTATCATAATAAACAAAACGACTATCTTTAGATTTCGTCATCCTAGACATTGATCTCCAAAACACTTCTGGCTTCTTTTGATAAATGCAGAGGCAAGCATGAACTGGAATTGGACTTTAGGAAGTTCTGGGAAGAATTCCGCTCTTCCCGCTCTGAAAAGGTCTTTTGAAGACATCGTGCATATTGTATTCTTTCATTAGTAAGTACTGATGTTAATTATTAACACCAATGATGCTTATATGTGAAAACATATTTTCTTACAGGAGAAAGAAACGGCCTTGAACATGGCAGTGGATGCCTTTTGTAGACTAGTGAAGCAACAATCTAATGTAGCTCAGTTATTAACCAAGTATGGACTCTCTCTTCTTCCCATATTCAAATTAAAGTAGAGAGTCTAGTCATGTACATGAATATTGATTTAATGTGGTAGAGGCATTATATTTTCCAGAATTGTCCTAGAAGTCATACTTATGTCCTTGCATTTAATTTTCTCTCGAACTACTTGTATTTCTACAATCATTTGAATGCATTGGAACATGTTTTCCAACCACCTACAACTATGAGGGTGTCGGATGACTTTGTAGCATTGTCTCTATATATTTATATATATGTGCACATACATATATGTATGTACATACATAGATATATCATATATGTATATACATATATACATAGATATATCATATATGTATATACATATATACATACATATATGTGTATGTATTTATATATGGGTTTGCCTATGAAATTATAAATACACCCCCCCTCTCATATAAATACAGGAGCACTGACGCATGCACACATATATTTATACATTGTATGTACAGATGCACATAAATATGTGTACAAATATATTACATATACTGTATACATGCCTCTCTCTCTCTTTTATATATATATATATATATATATATATATATATATATATATATATATATATATGAGAAACAAGATGCTACATTCGAAAGCAGCGTTCTTCGCTACTTTGCTAGGTCGTCGATGGTTATCAAAGCCATGAACAATGACAAAGGTCATCTGAACTAACAATCGGAAGGCGCTACAAGTCACTGGAGGTAGTCGCCGGCTGCGGATGTCGTCGGAGGTCGCCTAATGAGATGAGGTGATGAATGAGCGGCTCACAATGGAAGTAGTCACCGAAGTCCTCTATCGGTGGACGCCGACAGGTGCTGCTAGCGGAGATCACCGGTGAAGGTGATCAGAGGTTGTTGATGTTGATTATGGCCGGGGATCACATGTAGTGCGGCCGTGGTGGGTTGTCAAAGCAGCAACAACGCTGCTTTGAGAGGTAGCATCCCGCCCCCCCCCCCCCCCCCCCCCCTCTCTCTCTCTCTATATATATATATATATATATATATATATATATATAGAGAGAGAGAGAGAGAGAGAGAGAGAGAGAGAGAGAGAGAGAGAGAGAGAGAGAGAGAGAGAGGAATGCACATGTTTATTATTGAATTTCTTTACTATGGAGGTGGTGATATTAATTGTTTTATATGTGCTGCTATTGTTGCATGTATTAGGTCATTAACTTGTTTTTTGTGAGGTTTATGTTTGAAAGAAAATTGGGTTTTGATTCCTATGATCTGTAGCACTGGGATTCATGGATCTTTTATTAGAGAATTTATTTGATGATATTTTTATGTTTGCTAAAACTAGGCCTGACCAAGACGACCAATTTGGCCAGATTGACCGAATCTAGGCAACCCGATGAACCAATTGAGCTTCCATGGTTCAAACATTGGCAAACCCTCTACAGGTTCCTTGGGCAACTCGCTCAAAGGCGATGTAACTTGATCCAAGCATGGTCGGACCTCCAAACCCGACCATGTCCACCCTTATTATTATTTATATTAAAATTGCGTTCCTTAGACTCTGCTTTAGTGTTGCTAAGTTTTGAAACTTTGTCCTCTTTCTCGTTTAGCATCTATTCCATCCCAATCTCATCAACTAAAACTACATTATCTGCAAATTAAATGCACCAAGGTATTTTTTCTTGAATATCAACCGTAAGTTCATTAATAACAAAGGTAAAAAGGTATGGACTAGGTGTTAACCCTTGGTGAAGTCCAATCGTGATTGGATACACATCAGTCTCACCACAATTACTTCGCACGCTAGTAATAGCTCCTTCATAAATGTTATCTAAAATTGCAATACACCATTGAGTCATCCATTTCCTTCTTAATGCTAACTAATTAACATCCCAAGGTACTCTATGGCAAGCTTTCTCTAAGTAAATAAAATGCATATTTAAATTCTCTTTTATCTCTAACCCGTTCCATAATTGTCTCAACAGGAAAAGAACCTCATTGTTAACCTTTCTGGCGTAAATCTAAATTGGATATGTATACGTTTGTTATTTTTCTCAACCTTTGTTCCATCACCCTTGCAGCATCATAGTATGACTCATAAGCTTAATCCCACAATAATTGGAGCAATTTAACGTCGCCTTTATTCTCTCATATAGTGTCATAATACTTCCCCGCCAATTGTCTGGGATTTTCTTTGTTTTCAAGTCATTAAATAAACTAGTTAACCAAGTTAAACCAATTGCTTCAAGTATTTTCCAAACCTCAATAATATCCCATTAGGATCTAATGCCTTACCATTTTTCATCTGTTTTTGATCGAGTGATAATGTACATGCAAACTACTTGCTTGTTATTCTTTTGAACAAATCCTTCCAGTAGAGTTCTCATTCAATAAATTTTGAAAATATTTTCCCATATATTTGTAATCTCGCCATCCTTCGTTAAAATACCATCACTTTTTATGCACCTAACATGATCTGTATCTTTTCTTTTCCATTTTGTTATCCAAGCTAATTTATATAAATTTGTTTCTCACTTTTTTGGAGTTTAGCTTATCGTACAACTCATCAAAAGTTGCAAAGTTTACCTTTGTAGCATTTGTCTTTACTTTTTTTTATTTTCTAAGTATTCATATTATTCGTCCTCCGTCATTTTTTGAACCATAATCTCTTTATACACACTTCGTATGCATCTAGATTCATGTGAACTTCGTTAGCAATCCTCTTGATACATCGTACCATCTTATGCAACATCTTTTTTGGCATAATTTTAAAAAACCAATTCCTCTCCTTAACTAACTTATTTTTATGCAATGTTACATGTGTCCTCTCTTAATTCAACCATCTTATTCTTGGGTCAGTCACGGTTTCTTTTCTTTTGTCTCGCTCCTAGTATACATATCCCTAACGACTGGCCTATGTTGAGTGGTCAAACTTTATCATGTTATCGCTTTGCAATCTTTGAATGTTGATATATCTTTTCTCCTTAAAAGAAAATATTTCATTATTTTAGAATCCGAAAACTTGACTCGCCTCAAATACTTGATGAGTAGAGTAAGGTTAGACACTCGGTCAAAACTCGATCTAGTCTTGACCTATAAACTCTGTAGATATAATATGTTATAATATTTAATATATACATGCATATATCATAAAATTGAATATTGTTGCTAGATTATACGTAAGATTGGAATTTTTTCATATGTAAGTATAAATAGACTGAAGATTAATATACTCGGGTGAGTTTTGGAGTGAGTCAAACGAGTTTTGGATCAAGCCAACCAAGTCTTAGACATAGCCGATTCAACTGAGTTTCAGACCAAGTTGGTACCAGGCCGAGTCAATGGGCTAGTCGACCAGAATCCCAACCAAGTTGCGTCGGCTTGGCCAAGTTTTGAGTCAACTAACCAAGTTTTAAAACAATGAAATAATCTATCTGCAACACTTTTGATGCACTTTTGAAGACACTTGAATGTTCACTACTTTTAAAATATGTATTAGCTATGTGTTGGTGATAGGTCGCCACACATTCAAAGTTTCGAATCTCCAATTGTATTCCTATCCGTAACGACATGTCTCCCCTGCACTCCCTCTTATTTCTCTACTACTTTTACCCACATGAACATTTAAGTCACCTCTCCAATTGCATTCCTATGCCCAAACTATTGTCCCCCATGCACTTTCATGTCCCTATCTACTTTTACCTATGTGACTATTTAAATCACCACCTATAAACATCTTCTCTCTACCTAGAATTCCTTGCATAAATCCCGAGGTTTGTAGTTTGGGTTTTGGTTTCGGTCCGCTCACCAAGGATTAGTTTCGGAGTTTCGGTTTTGTTTTTTAAATTTAAAATAATTACAAAATATAAAAATAATATAAAATGATTACATCGGTACCCACTTCATAGTGGTCTTGTTTTCAAAAGAGCGTGGCTTTTGTTTTACCTCGATTTTTGTCAAAATGTTGAAAAATCATGATTCTGAATTTTGGCCAAGTCTGGAGGAAAAAAGAGTTCTTGTGAAAGATTTTTTTTATAGATTCAAAATATTTTCTCGGACTTTGGGTTTTTAAGTTGATCTTATACTTCTAGATTTTTGAGATTTTTTTCGATCCAAAATACTTTGTGTTTTTTTTTTCACTGAATTTTCTTTTTTAGCCAAAAGCTGTAAAGTTTGATTTTGTATAGGAACTGAAAAGTTACATTTTGATTTCTTTCGATTTTGATTGTTATGATATTTTGATTAAATCCAAATGGGGGGTATTTGCTTATTTACATAAAATAACTTAAAGTAAATGGAGACCATTTACTTAAATGTTTTTATGTATATATGTTTGTCAAGCTGTCATGCTGAAATACACCTTATCATGAACCTAGTCCTGCTTTTACTGAGTGCTGAGTTCCGAAACCCGAAACTAGAGGATTTTGGGACTGGTTCCGAGTCTTCTGACCGAAACCGATCCGAAACGGATCGGTTTCGGCCGAAACTCCAAACCTTGATAAATCCATCCATCTCTTCTACTATTTGTGGTGCATACCCAGTGATTGTAATAAAAATATCTTTGCCTAAAGCTATTTTTGTTGGATGTCATCGCTTATCCTATAACCTCAGCAATTTATTCTTCATATCTTTATTTACTAAAACTCCAACTCCATTATAGTATTATCCTTTCCTACATGTATGCATGCTTGTAACCAAGGTTCGAAATTTCCATTTCGGTCAATATTTCGACCTCCTGGAAAATGGAAATATTTCGTGGAAATATTTCGACAGTGTGGAAATATTGTGATTTGATGGAAATGGTGGAAATATTGATTTTTTAATGGAATTTTTGAATGAAACTCTGGATAATCATAAACTAAGTATAGATACACGTTTTAGAACACTTAGATAATATTTATACCCTATCTACGGGTGTAGAGCATCACAAAGTATGTATTTTGCATTTGAGTCTGTGAGTCTTGTGCAGTCTTGTTTGAACCTGTTTTGATCCATGTTTTTTAAATGGTTTTTAATCTTTTTTGTGGAGAAAAATATTTCCAAAATAAAGATTAGTTGATTGTTAAATTAATGCTTCAAACGATTTTGAAAATGGACTTAAAACAAGAAAGTTGTGCAAGTTTGAAATCGTACAAAAATTATGCTGAAATGCAAAACACTGTTTTTTTACTAAGTCTGAAAAAATGAGTTTTTATAAAGAAAAGTTTTTATACATTCAAAATTTTCTTTGACGGACCATGGTTTTCTAGATGTACTTGTAGTTCTACATCTTGTGGAATTTTTTGAGCTAAAAATGAGTTGATTTAACCACTTTTCTCAACATACAAATTTTATGAAAAACCGAAAAAACTGTTTTCTCCTACTAAAACTGAAAACCTACTTTTTGATTCACTTGGTTTTTGATTTTTTTGATATTTTTATTGAAATCAAATGGGGGGGTATTTGCTTATTTACATATAATAACTTAAAGTAAATGGAGAAAATAAAAATTAAGTAAGACGACATTTACTTAAATGTTATTATATGTAAATAAGCTGCTGAAACCGAAACCCTCAGTCCCCTTTTATAACCAGTCAGTCCCAATATTTCGGTGCCAAAATCCCGAAATTTCCCGAAATATCTCGAAATTTCCCGAAATATCTCGAAATTTCAACGAAATATCGCGATATTTCGTGCCTGCAAATATATCGTGCGAAATATCGCGATATATCGCGATATATCGCGATATTATCGTGATTTCTATTTCGTTTGATATCGCAGTAGACATTTCGTGTCGAGGTCTGGGAAAACCGAAATATTTCGTGATATTTCGCGAAATATTTCGAGATTTTGTACCTTGCTTGTAACCATCATTTTCCTCCTTTCCATTTAATTTCTTGTACGCAAGCAAAATTGCCTCTCCTCCTTTTCGTAGTATCTACCAATTCTATACTCCTACAGGTTAAAGTCCTAAAGTTCCTAGTGCAAATGTAATCCTCTTTTTAGTTGGATGATTTCTGTTGAAAACCCTTTGGTTTGTCTCTCGATGTCTTCTTGTTGCTATAATTGCTCTTTCCTGCAATGCGCCACTACTACATGACATCCTAACCATATTAAACATGTGTTAATTTCTTACCCCTATTTGGTTAGTTTGTGATGCATTCATTAAAAAGGGCATCCTGGTGAAAACTTACGCATTTCTCATCATAATCAGATTAGGTTGTGATGTGTCCCTAGCAGCAGTTACCGTCCTATTAGTAATGAATGGCAAATACGGATATGTTCTATAACATCAAGTAGTTTCTAACAAGTATTTATTAGTACTCTTAACACACCCAAGGAAATATGTCTAATAAAGCATTGTATACTGATTTATATTCGACCGAATTTTATTACGACACGAAAAATTATCTGGCAGAACAGATAATGTTGTTATTTAAGGGTACAAAGGAAAAAAAGTCGTCATTATGTTTATGTGGAAAGCTTTGGTCTATTATATGGACTTTAGTATAATATTCCTCTTTAACATCATTAAATAATTTACCATTGCCATTTCCCTCCAAAATTCTTCTTTCCTTAATTTTGTTTTTATAACTATATTATGTTTGCCATTTTTTTTTTCTCCATTGAAGTCCTGAATTTGTGTTCTGCTAACTTTTTAATCCTCTATAAATAAAGCCTTTTCACATATTATGCTCCATTTGATCTTCTTTTTTTGGTAAGTGCTCCATTTAATCTTCGAGCAATAAACTTCTACCATTTTAATGTGTGGAGAATGCTAAATTTTAACAAAGTTGACCTAGCTCCCCATAAGTCATGTTTGCAGAAGTTCAAATTTACTAACATTGTACATTCAATTTCAGGTTAGTTGAAGCACACATTTTCTCTTTTGTTATTGGAAGAGCCTTTGTAACAGACGTGGAAAAGTTGAGGATCTATAGCAGGGGAAGATCTTTGCATGTTGCAAAGGTTATTGGTTTCTTCTCTGAAGTGACAAAGGTCTGCTCTCTTCCTCTCTTTCTTTGAGCTTTTTTCAACTGTCTTGAACATTTTGTAATATTAAGGTGTTTGGTTCCTTTGTATATATTGTCTTTGCAGGATGGCATCAGCCCTGGTTCAAATTTGTTATACGCTGTGGAGGTTCTTGTGTCAGGGGTATGTTGATATTCTTACATTATTCCAAACAAATATATTTGTATTTTATATCATCACCATTTCACATTTTCTCATTTTATATGCTCCTAGACAAAAAAAAAAAATCCATGTTCAGTAAATTGAGTAACATTCTCTTGGCAGTTGCAGCAACTTTTTGTAATGCCCAATGTAGAGGCTTTTATTGACCAACAGGAGTGCTCTGATGATAAATGGTGAAAAGAATAAGGTTTTGTTGCACACATCTCGGGCATTTGTTCATAGATAGTTGAGTTAAGTTGACTTGGGTTAGGAGGCCTGTTATTGAGTTTAAATGGGCTCGTAATACCCTTTGTTATGGGGACAAGAGACGAGGCGAGCGCCTGATTGAAATAAGGCATGCAAAAAAATTTAAAAATTTAAAAAATATATAGATAAATTATAAAATAATTAGTTGAAACAAGTTTGCATAATCATATAGTATGTTCCATCAAATATCAATAAAACTCATCATCAAGTTCTATAATCTATATCATCCTCATCTTTAGATTTAGGCTTGGATGTCTGCGATTACGATTGAGATCTAGGCTTGTATGTTTGCAATTAACATGAAAAAAATGCAATTTGAAGATGTGAAGTAAACATATAAATAATTATGACTCTGTACAACTGAATCAAAAAGCTGAGAGGATAAATTTTTGAAGACAGTCCACGGTCCCAACGTTGAAACCCTAGCCCGATCGGGCCGATCGCGTGGAAGTTTCGAGCCCACGGGCTACGGGATCCTGAGGGTATAACCTCATATGGTCATAGGTTAAAGCCAAAACTGAATCACAGCCGTTTGTTACACACTTACACCCAGCCCAAGCAGCAAATGGCATGTAAAAGAATGGGTGTGATTCAGTTTTTGCTTCAACTTAAACCTTCGATTAAATGTGACGAGCGCCTCTATCGCCTCACGCCTCAAGCGCCTCACGGTGTAAGGCGGGCGCCTTTCTCTGACCTATATACATGTTCCCACCTCGATTCAGGCAAGGCGCCCTAGCCTCGCCTCGCGCCTCAGGCGGGTGCCTCGGATCGCTTTAACTACACTGGACTAGGTCCGACGAGGCGACGACTGCACCAGCCCTGCAAGTGATCGACTCAATAGGCCCAATTATCTTTTATATTAATTATTTGTTATTTAATATGTTTTTTTTGTTACTTTTATTTAGTTAATTTTTTGATTTTTAGGTTTTTTTTGTCCCACATGTCTTGTGGATGGTTATGGATATAACCCCTCATGTTATATAAAGGCGTAGAGTTTTCTCTTTTATGATATAGATGCTGAGATGAATAAATAATCGAAGTCGCTTGTAAGCATCGCTTAGGGTTTCCTGGATTAGACTCCATCAGAGGAGGATTCCTCGAATTTGGTGGACTCCAGAGTCCAGATCTCTCCTCCCTCTTCTCTTCTCCCACTATTATTTCTCAAACCCTAGTTTGATTGTTCGATCAACGAAGATGACTACTGATTCATCTTGTTGTTTCCTTAAAAGACGACAAAAGTAGGAAGAACAAAGAAGAGAAATAAAAGAAGAAAAAAGAGAAGCATATCCTTCTCTCTTTCTCCTCTCTCTTTTTCCCTGTAATCCATCCCGCACCGGCTCCTTTGTTCCAGCTTTTGTCTGTGCGTGAAGAGGCTAGTAACTACCACACTTTTCACTGTACAACGTGGAAATACAAGAATATTATTCCCGTTCCTTTCCACATCTCTTTAGGGCACTCCCACATTAATCTTTACGGCCAATATTTTATTTAAGGTAACCCAAAAACTCATTTATGAGTTTTAACGTGAAAAATGTCGCACAACATAGCCACATTCTAGAATTTTTTTGTAGGCACGGCCGCACAACAAAGCACCTGTAATTTACTGAGTGAACCCCAACTTATCTGAAAAGCAAATTTTCTATTTTTGGGGTAGATTCGAAGTGTCTTTTGAGCAAAATTTCTTCCATAATTCACTTACCCGTGTGAAGAAAAATAAGATGACATCATTCCACATTGCAATTTTTATGTTTACATGATTCAAGGGTTATTTTATTGATTTTTGAGGGATCCTGTATCTTCTCTCTCATTAGTTTGGTATAAGAGCTTCAGTCACCATGTCTTACCATGGTGACCAATCTTGTGATGACTCTCAACCAATTAATACCAAAACCTTTACGATTCATCGCAACTACATGACCTTCCCGACACATTTATTGCTGATTTATGATTTGGAAGAAATGAGTGCATACGAAGTCTCAAGAAAGACATTTACTTTAAATCTGCCGATGCATCCATTCAGACAATGGTTCCTCTATGATCCTCCTGGTTGGAATCGACGATAAAGTTACAACCACGCCATGTTATCAAGTCTTGCGTATTTTTGAATAAAATGCATTTAAAACATGACTTATTGCTGCCGCGTTTACTGCACGTCTTTTTTTCGATTTTTTTTGAAAAGTCACGTTTCTTTCAAAAAATCATGATTTTTTGCATTTTAATCTTGATTAATTGCATTTTAATCCCATCATATACTGCTTAAAAATTTATTGGAACATCTTTATAATTTTAAAATTCTACCGTTTTTTTTCCTTGCTTCTTTCCAGACTTTTTTCGACTTCTCCCCTATCGATTTTTTCCCGACTTCCAACTTGGTAACTTTGGTCAGCAATGTACTTGATGAAATTAAAGTTGAATGGGAGCAACTTAAGATACAAGCACAAGTTTGTCTTCTCCAGTAATAGTGGGATCAACAACGAGTAAATGAGCAAACAAAATGGGAAGCAAAATGAGAACCGTCAATTGATTATCTACAAGCCTTGGTTAACAACATTGGAATTCAAGGCCTATCTCCACCTCTGTCGGTGACACTATTGGAGATTCCTGAGAAGACTCCACACTCCGACGAGCCTTCTCCGACAGTGCCTCCACCATAGTGTCAGTGGAGCATTCAACCGAGCCGTTTTTGGGTGTCGTGATTAAACTGGCCTCGATGGTTGACTTTATTGGGTTGGATCTTCCACTTTCAGCTCGGATACTCTATTTTTACACTTGGGCATGACTTCCTCCATGCTAGCTCATTACCCACCTAGGAGATTATCGTTAGCAGCTTGTGCTGCTACTGTCATGACTTCGGGTTCCAGCTTGACGGCATCAACTTCTTCTCATGGGACCCATGAGTTGACTACGGTCATCTATTGGACCTGCATCATCAGTCTTAGATACTGGCGACTGCTTTGGAGACATATCAGACTCTAAAGGTCTTTGGTTTGACTTCATAGAACTCGTGGACGAGTTCTTTCTAAGTCGGAGTGAATGATGAGGACCAGGCCCTTCTAGGGCTGTCAACGGGCTGGGCTCGGGCCGAGCCTAGGTAAGCTCGGGCCCAGCCCTTACATATACATGCGGGCCAGGGCCCGGGCCTTGGCCCTTAAGGGCCTAAAAACCTCCAACTCTAGCCCGGATCGAGCCCGGGCCTATCAATCATTCCTTTGCTTTCCAGATGCCTTTTGCCTCATCCCTCATCGTCGATGTCAAACCAGTCAAAGCCCCTCAAGCTTCAGTCGGTGAGCCGCAACACCCGCCTCGCCAGCCGGTGCAACGGACATGGTAATTGAAGCGTCTTCGCCGCCTACACAACCACCCCAATGTCTATAAATTTTTTTGCGAGATTTGGATTAGCTGTAGAGAGATTAAGAGAGCAGATTAGATCGGATCCAACGCTAAGGATGAGATCGTCGACGCTTCGCTTCTCGTGGAGCTTGGCGAAGAGGGGGGCCTAGTAGGAGTCAATCTTCATGTTCGCGGCCTTCACCAACTTGGTGATCTTCTCGACTTGCAAGAAAGGGGGCAGAAAACACTCGTTACCATGAGATTGAGTGAGGGGGTGGGATAAAGGACCATGATGTGGGTCCCATTGTTGTGGAGGATGAGAGATGCATAGGAGCAGGCGAGCTATGAGGACATGGCAACAAGGGCGTTGCGGGAGAGACCTACGTTTGCGGCGATGGGGTAACGATTAGGGTTTTGGAATAGAAGAGCAGTGTGATTTATATTGCTCCGGATTGAAAATTCTCTTTAAATGAATTGAGCGAGTGAGGGATAGACATTTCAGTTCTGATCTGGTTCAAACCAGTCAAAGACCCTCGGTGAGCTCCCCTCCTCTTGGTGTTATATATATATATATATATATATATATATATATATATATATATATATATACACACACACACACACACACACACACACACACACACACACACACACACACACACACACACACACACACTGTAGGTGGGGCGCGGGCCGGGCCCCACCGAAAAACACTGAGCTCAGGCCTGACCTGGTGACAAAAAGACGGGCCGGGGTTTGGTCGGGTCGATTTTAGGCATGCTTTGACGGGCCGAGTCCCTTTTTAGAGGGCCAAATTGACAGGCTTATGCCCTTTGACTGCACCAACCCTACCAGCAATAGGTACAGCCGTACAGGTGGCCCAATTATGTTTTATATTAATAATTTCTATTTAATGTCATTTTTGTCACTTTTATTTAGACAATTTTTAGACTTTGGTAACAATAACGAGTTATTTTTAAGGTGTTTTTAGTCCCACATGTCTTATGGATGGTTATGGATGTAACCCCGCCTGTTATATAAAGGTGTAGGGTTTTCTCTTTTATGATATAGATGATGAGATGAATAAAAAATCGAAGTTGCTTGCGAGCATCACTTAGGGTTTTCCGAACTGGATTTCATCAGAGGAGGATTCCTTGAATCTGGTGGACTCTAGATCTTCCTCCCTATTATTTCTCAAACCCTAGTTCGATTGTTCGATCAATGAAGATGACGATTGATCCATCTCATTGTTTCCTCGCAAAGAAGACAAAAAATAATATAAATAGAAGAAGAACAAAGAAGAATATAAATAGAAGTAGAAGAAAGAGAAGGATATAAATAGAAGAAGAAAGAGAAGCATCATATCCTTCTCTTTCTTCCTCTCTTTTTCGTTGTGATCCATCCCGCCCTGGCTCCTCTATTCCTGCTTTTGTCCATGCATGAAGAGGCCATAAACCACCTCCGTTTTCACCGTACAGCTTGGAGACACGGGTATGGTTGTTAATGGGCTCAAGCTAGCACGAGGCCCGATGGGCCCAATTTGGGTAGAATTAGCTTGTGCTTTGTGCTGTGCTGGGCTCGAACATTCAAGCCCGACTGTGTTATGGGCCGGGTATGGACAACCACTAACCCAACTCGAAGCCCGAAATATTTTATTTTAATTGTTTATATACAATGAATACCTAATTTTAAAAACACCCACTTTACTAATATCAATGCTTCGGACTTTAGGAGCATTATTCCACATATATCCTTTCAATATATATCATAATCAATGCTATTTTCTACTTTTACTGTGTGATCAATAGAAGAAAAAAAGATTTAGGCATATACCGTGCTATAAATGCGGGCTTAATTTGGGACGGGTTGGGGCTTGGGCTTCATAAAAGAATTTCGGGCCAAATTTGGGCCAAGCCCGAAATTTAAATTTGGGCCCGGACCGGGTATGGACACACACTCATAAGTTTGGACCGGGCCTGGGCATGGTGTGGCTCGACCCAAGCCCACCCCATTAACAGCCCTAGACACGGGAATAATATTCCCGCGCCTTTCAACGTTTCTTCAGGACACCCCCACATTAATCTTTGCGGCCAAGATTTTATTTAAGGCAGCCCCAAAAACTCATTTATGAGTTTTAACGTGAAAACGCAGCACAAAGTAACCATAGTCCAGTTTTTTCTATGGGCATCCCTAGTCGCACAACAAAGCGCCTAAAATTTACCGAGTGCACCCCAACTTCTCTGAAAAGCTGATTTATTATTTTTGGGGCTGGTTCGAAGCGTCTTTTGAGCGGAGTTTCTTCCATAATTTCTAGAATCTGCATAAAGAAAAATCAGGTGACATAATTCCCCATTGCAATCTTTATGTTTACATGATTCTAAGGTTATCTTCCTGAATTCTGAGGGACCCCATGCCTTGTCTCTCATCACTTTGGGTCTACCAATGTGCTATACATTATATGCTTCAATTTCTCCCCAGAATGTTGGTGTCTCACGTGCAATACATCACCCTCCCTTGCTAATGCATTCTGCACATCCAGATGCAATTCTGTGCTCTTGCACAAATCCACTGCACACCAAACACTCACCTAAATTCCTTGAATAGTAGCAATTTGTATCATATCTTATTGCCAAGCAACTGTTATCAACACCGTTCAGAGGAATCATTTTTTCTAGCATAACCTTAAAATGTGAAACAAGTTAAGGAGATTGATCATTTAGGAGCCTATAAGTAGTTGTCTTCCATGTTTGTCCTATAGCTGCTAAGATGTCTTAAGCTGCCTATTGACATAACCGTAGAAGTCTTTAAGAGATAAAATCGTGACTTCATAAATTTTCTGTATCCATTTCTGCATGTTTTTAAGTGCAAGTTTTCTAGACTAAAGCAGCTTGCATGTATACGATTCTAGCGAGTTCATGGATCATATACTTCCACTGTTCCACATCAGTATGCAGATGTTCATTGGTCTGTGCACTGTTATGAACTAGATGAGTTTTGCGTCAACTGTTTGGAATACTAACTCGCTATATTTCTTTTAGTTCCACAGATTTACTATCTTGTATGAATACATGCATGTGGTCTATAGCATGAAGATATTTAACCAGGAATTACGTCTTCAGATTATCTGAAGTAACCTATGTGATATGATTTTTGGGCTATTTTTAATATTTCTCAAGAGTCAAGGTACAACTACGTCATCAACGTACTTGATCAACTACTCTTGAGAAATATTAAAAATAGCTAAAAAATAACATGGTTTTACTAATGGTTGGTACCAAAAATATTAAACATAGCCCCAAAATAGCAAACCCAACGATGTTCTTACCTGGCTTCAATTGGCTACGAGTTCTGAATTTGGAACTAGGTCTAGACTATTTATTAAATGAGTTGGTTTGCTAATGGCTTTGGAAGTTAAAACTAATAGACATACTTTTAGTGATGGGGACTGATTTGCTATGGGTTCCTCAGCATGAGGGCTTTGTTTATGGCATACATTATCATATAAACTTCAGGATTTTGCTCTTACTTGCATAAATAACAAGCCAATGGCTTTTTATATGCAACATCAGTTATTCTGTAGGTAAATCCCTAAAGGGATTTTAGTAATAGAGTGGCATCTTAATAGTTAACAACTAATCATTGAAATTCTATAAATAATTAGATCTATACCTAGGAGTGGCGTTGATAGATAATCATTTATCTTTACTCTGGATGTTTTTTTTTTGCTGGAGTAGAATACGTCTTCTAGAGCTTTGATTAACTATTTCACTAACAAAACACGTGGATTTGGTTTTGATTGTCTCATCTGATTATATATATTTCTTCTGCGCTACCCCTTGCTTTATTTATCACTGCGCCATATTTTAGATCCTTCTTTTGTGCTTGGACCTATTGAATTATACTACACCTGTGAATGATTCAATGTGTCAAAGTCCTAAGGGGGTAATTATGGTACCAAAAGTCACTGCTTGCTATTGGCAAGTATGGCAATACTCATACACAAATACACACAGAAGATTACATGCATAAGAACCATCACGTATATATATACATATTCACACATAAATGAGTGAAAAATAATAATTCAAGTGTAACTTTATCCACAGGCCAGTGATAAACAGCCTATATTGGATTCTGGCATTCTTTGCTGTCTTATTCATGTCCTCAATGCCCTTCTGGATATTGACGATTCAAATCAAAGACTTCCTTCTGTGATTGGCTCTGAAGAATCAACTTTAAGTGAAAAATGTTATGATGGAGATGCTCTACATGCCCGACGGCTTGAGGTAACATTCTCTCTTTGATGCACTCAAGATGATGATATATGTATGGTTTAGTAGTTCATAAGATTTTTTAGGGGAACTTTCTTTGTGCTACATTTCAAGCCTTTCTAAGTACTAGAAATTTGGTTATGCAGCATTGGATTGTTGCATATTTATTGTGAATTTGAGCTGTTATTATGCTGATCTATCTTTTCTCAACAAGGCTTCATTGAACATTTCTTAGAGTGAATGTTCATCTTATAACAACATGTTTTGTCTGCTTTTTGTTAGGACCTTGTCTGTATTCTTTTTCGAGGTGTTTCATCAAACTGAATTCCTGCCGATATATTCTATCAGGGAATTTGGGTAGTTTGAATTTGTCCAACTGTTGTTGACATTGTTGAACAATCCATTCTATGTAGGAGTGATATAGGGTCAAATGCTCCTCTGAATGTTTTGACTATTATTTTTCGCTCTAAGTTAAGATGCTTCCACTTCATCAAAGGGTTTGTTCCTTTGGAAAATCCTGTTGGCGATTCCTAGTTGTTGAGTGAACCCTGACTGTGCTATGCACATCTAGAGGATATAAGTTCATGGTAGATTGATTTATAAGCAATATTTGGTACAAAACTATTTCCAATTTTACTTTTTTGAACTGGTACTAGTTGTATGATTTGTTTCATAAGATTAAGTAGGTCTACTGTGACTTTATCCCAGAGTAAGTGTGCTATATAAAGTTCTGTTTTAGTATTCTGGCCTGAGGCATTACTGTTTTCTCCCTGATGAGGGCCTATAAATTAGATATACATCTTTTTCACTTCCCTGTGACAACTGTTAACACTTAACACAAAGGTTTACTTTTGAAAACTGTAAGGGCCATTCTGGGCCTTCCAATTTAATGATGCCTAAATTGGTAATTGGCATCCTCCTTGAATTTGTTTTCTACGTTGATATTTTTAGTTGGTGCATCACTTTATGAATCAGTATACTCCTTTGCTATTGGTCAATTTAGTTCGTTCATATATGATATTTTTCTCTGTTGTTCGGTGGTTATAAGTAGAATTACTTAAAGTTGAAGGTCTATTTATATATTCAGGTCTATACCAGAATCCTTATCTAGTTACGAGATCCTTTCTTTCTTTGATATGGTCACCTTGAGCATCTGTTGCGCATGAAATGTTAAACACACTTGAAAGCTAGCAAATATTGTTATTTAGCATTGACTTAAGATGCCTCCGTTCTCGCCTAGGAAATGAAATCTTAATGGAGTAAAGTTACTAGATCAAGGAAATTAAACAAGCAAAGGGTAACTCTAAGGAATTGAACACATGAGAAAACAATTCCGTCAGTTGTCTGTAACCCTTAACTGGTTTTTTGGCTTGCAAGACTGCGAAAGCACAATTGAAAACATGCCCAGATCATAAACAAAATCAGCCAATAACAATACTAAAATCTGCGACAACAATGAAAAGAGGAAAACTGTGAAAAGTATTAAGAAGTAATAAGCCAATGGTTTTAAGTATTTACAGGGCAGGAATAGGAATTTTTCATTTTAGCTCTTTGGGTTCTAATATTTGCCACAAATAAATGCGATAACTATAACCAAATCTTATCTATGCTCTTCGTCTAGACTCTTTCCTAGTCTAGAGAAAACTTGGGGGTTTGCTCTCTAATTGCATGAGCATAAATTTCAAGGTTGGTTTCCTACCCCCCAACTGGCCTTCTAGGTTTCTTGGCATGCTCTTTTTTGCTAAGTTGTCTTGGTCTGGTTTTTGGTTTTGGCTCCGATCTTATTAGAGGGTTGATATCAGGTAGGCAACTATTTGAAAAAATTTCTTGTCAATGTTCCTTATAATCGACTCCGTCTTGATGGGATAAGATTTAGATAATGATGAGACTACGACGATGATGATGATTAACACTGTGCTTTTGTAGTTCAAGGCAATGACAACATGGATGGAAGCATGGAATCAAATATCGACAAATTTCCAACAATATCACCAAAATATGCCTTTTTTAAGGGCCCGACATAGAAATTGGCTGAATTTTAGTAGTACCAAATTTTGTGTCTGATATAACGAAATGACAGTCAAAATGACCGACATTTGATCAAAATTCGACATTCTAATTTTTTTTTTCAGAAAAATTCACTGAATTTTTAAAAAATCTTTGTAGTAAAAAAATCTCATCTCTATTAGTGGGAAATTAATTTTTTTTTTGTCAATTTTGATTTTTTCTCATAAAATACAACAATTTATTGGCATTTGACTTGGAATTGATCGAAATTTGACCCAAATCTGATGAATTCCAACCAAAATCTTTCCTTAAAAAATACAAAATTTTCATCGACATTTAAACAAAATCCAAGAAATTTTCTTTTCTTTTTTGACTAATCGAAACCGAGATGGAAGTAGAGATTTAAAACCGTGGATGAAAGTAAATGAGGCCCATAATAGTGAGGAACATCTCTATTGGTAAATAGAGTATAAAACAACGAAGGAAACCGAGGGAAAATAAGCATTAAATGATAGATGATTAAAACCCAACAAGATAGGAGGTGGTCATCTTGTCCTCTAATACTTTGATGGAGTGAAGTTTGATGAGAAGTATTAGATGTAGTCCATGCTCATGCAATCTATGATCTGTAGACACGGACACGGGTGTCGAGTGTCGACACGGACACGGGAGTCGGACACGGCAACATAATAAAAGATGGATACGGAAAAAGTTGGGTATATATATATATATATATACCAACAAAATTATGAAATTGATATAAATTAAAAATTACTACCCCTTCGGAGTTCGACTCCTACACAATCTACCATTTTCCTCTGTTCACCCAATTGGAGAAGGAAGAGACTCGCAACATTCGGTTTAATAACATGGAGCGATAGTATCATGCTGTGTGGACACGGGAATCCGTGTCGACACGGGTTGACACGGCTCTGAGGGCTCAATTAGAGGTGTCCCCCATATCATAGCATGCAATCCTCCAAAGTATGAGGTAAGTGGATGACGAACAATCAATAGAACTATAGTAAGAAATAGTTATAGATGAAGAAGATAACCATGCAAAGTCAGTACGCAGTAGAGCTTAATCTCTTAGTCCTCCCTTTTTCATGATATTAAAGATGGAGAAAACCTAACAATAAAGTTGTGGGGTCTACAAACTATTCCATATACTTATGTTCAACCTTGGCCACATATTCCCTTGCGAGGAAAGAAAACATGGAATTATCCATCTTCGTGTAACCAAGGTTTTAAATTTTGGTTTCATGTTAGGTTTCGGTCCAAGCCTAAACCGAAATTTCGACCGAAATTGGCCGAAATTTATAGTTCCAGTTTCGAAAGCCGAATCCGAAATTGACCGAAATGGCCAGCCCCCCTGGTTTTGACCATTTCGTTTTGGTCCTAGTCGAAACCGAAATCTTTCACCGAAATTTCACCATTTTGCCCATAATTTGAAACCATTTGTGTAACAAGTGAAATGGAAAGAAAGTTCAGCAAAACTGAACTTGAAACGAGACTAGCATACCCCTTTGATCTTTAGTGATCTTTGTATTGAAACTTATCTTCAGTGCTGTTAATTGGCCTTTTTTGTAGTTCAAGACTTTGGGTTTTTTGTGCCTTGTGACAGTCCATCATAAAACACAAGACGCCACGAGACCTGCATGCAACAACTTAAACTTGGGGTCAGGGGTACCTGTTACATCATAGGAACCAATCACCTTTGAAAGGAGAGGTGATGATTGCTAACATGAACATGTTTCATAGCCGAAAACAAATTAATAGCTATATCACCAAAAATCGATACTAATACTAGACCCATAAGGCAAGTGAGAACTAAAATGAAGCCCTAAAATTAAAATTATATTACAAAAGGTAACCAAAGTAGCACTTCATTAAATTTTTAACTTCATTTCAATTTGTATCCGAATAATTTCAATTTGTCTATAACTCATATTATGCCACTATCCATAACTTTCTCCAGGAAGTGCTTTTCCATGAGGTCTAGATGAAGGCAATGCAAGTAACGGAAGCTTTCCATTGCAACAATTCATAGAAGATGGCGTCCTTACCATAATAAGAAATGAGCTTTAGGGCGCTAGTGGCTGTACCCTATCAAATATCATTCATGAAGAGACCAAAATAAGGGATACAACCACGTCTATGAAATATAATTTTTTGAAAATTCCCCATATCTTTTTTGGTGATTATCTCTACCACTGCTAATTTGATTTATTGACAACTAGATCTTAAAGATGCCTTTCTACTTTAGTGATCTTGGAGAAGAAGTTAGCATGAAGCAACCTCCGGGATTTACTATTTTTTGTAAGAAATAATATGTGAAAGTTAAAGTTCAAATGTAGTAAGTATTACCCTGAGCTTGATTAGTGCAATTCTTCGAATTCATTGCCTTGTATGGGATGGAAAGTGTAGAGTTGGCCACTCTGTGTGTAGTGTGTACAAGGAAAAAGAATCTAGTCACATCATGGTGTTAGTTGCGTGTTGCTTAGGCCTCGCCTCGCCTAGGCCAGCCTGGTTGACTAGAAATCGCCTAGCCTCCTTGACAACACTAGGCTTAAGATGTTTCCACTTTCCACAGGTCATAAATAGTAGCAAATGCTCACTATTTTATGAAGTTTTTGATGTACTATCTTATGAAGTTTTTTTAAGAAGTACCTCCATCATGTAGTAAATGGAAAACTCTTTGCAAGTGTATGTGTACTAACCCATATTATGTTTTACGAACAGCTACATCTATTTCCAAGGTAGATCTCCCTACTTCTCCAACTGAATTTCTAGGTTTCCTTGGATGCTCTTTCTTGCCTAGTTGCGTCGGCCAGGTTCTCAAGAGGGTTGACATCTGGTTCATAACCTGTTGGAAAATTCTATCAAACTTTTGTGGTGCCTTCTAACTTTATAGTGTTTTCCATAGTCGACCCCGTCTTGGTGGGATAAGATTTGGATGAAAATGATACTGATGACCTACATCTATCTCTCCATTCTTATGTAGTTAAAATTCAAATCCAAAATACGGAAAAATGTGGACTTGAGCTTTCATATTCTTTTTCTTGCAGATAGAGGGAAGCATAGTGCATATTATGAAGGCATTAGCTAACCATCCTTCAGCTGCACTCAGTTTGATTGAAGACGATTCACTTCAGCTCTTGTTTGATATGGTTGCAACTGGTTCTCTGATTGTATATTCTAAGTTTAAGGAGGGCCTTGTTCCTTTGCATACCATCCAACTTCATCGACATGCAATGCAGGTTGTCACAATTTTCATATATAGAACTATAGTTACAATTTTTAATTTTAAACAAGGAACTCCTATCGAGTTTCAATTTACTGAAAATTCAATTGTGTATTCTATTGTTTTGATAACCATACAGATAATTGGTCTTCTTCTTGTCAACGATAATGGAAGCACCGCAAAATATATACAGAAGCATCATTTGGTACGTTCTCTGTCTATTTCCTCAATTTTTTTTCTCAGTGACTTAGAATGACTTTTCTTCCTTGTATTGTTGCGAACTCTATTACATAATGGGACTCAGGCTTTGTAACATTACACTAGATACACTAAGCCAAAGAGGTATCTTGCTTTAAATTATAAACATAATTATTTTGAGATGGACATAACATCAGGACTACTGTTGGGGTGCCTTTTGTTTTTTCCATGTCACATGTGGTTTAGATTGCTATATTCTGTGAATGGTAGCACAAGTCAAATCTTTGCCTCAACCAGTCGTGTGGTGCATAAGGACCTAAATTGTGTAAACTATAACCCATATATATGAATATATATGTAAAATCTGCTTCAATTGTAAGAATTAGAAATAAACATTAAGACTACCTTTTGGTTTGCATTTTGTTTTTCCTATGTCCCACTTACTTGAGTTAGTTTGCTAAATTCAGTAAAAAGTAACTAGCCAAATCTTCACTCAAAGCAATCGTATGGAAGGAATGGACAAATTGTCTAAAAGCATAATCCTTGTAGATAAAATATACTCACAAGTTGTGCTTTATTAAGGTTAAAATTGTCATATGGTACATTCTTGCAGTACATTCATTCATCTTTACTCCTTCCTTTATGGTACACAATGTTTTAAATATCAGCGATATATAGTGATATATCGCTATATCACCAGCCTCCGACACCAATCCAAGTTAAATTTTTTATTTTCGGGAAAAAAGTCGGCATATTGCTAATATATCACCAAGGAGGTCTCAAGTGGTGAGCTTCTGAGTCTCGGAGATGAGAATGTTGTGGTAAATATCTGGTAAAACTAGAAATGATATTGTTAGAAATATAAGTAGACTAAGGAATTCATAGGTTTAACAGGATAAAAATTTGGGAGATCAACTATGATGCTATATTCCAGCAAAAAAACTATGATGGTATATTGGTATGTAATGTATGATAAAGGATACAAGACGGCTGTAACAAAAATAGAGTGGCTCAAATTTATATATGAGAGCCAAGATATGTGAGAGGAAATCCTAAAATACCATGGGCGGAAGTTGCGTAAAATGATATTAACAAGATGCCATTGTTGAAGGTTGTAGTTGCAAAAAAAAGTGTTTCATAAAGCTAACCCTGGATCGTCTCGTCGCTAATGATTGTGGTCATTTCCATAAGAAGTGGCATTGCGTAGAAGTTCCGATTCACTACCCCTTCTTCTTCTGTTACTCTGCTCCTGCTGCAGCGGCAATGGGACTACAGATGGGACTTCATACTGATGCTACTTATACTGAACTTTGTCATGCTGCACGTGGGAATATAGATGGGCTTTCATATGAGTTTTATGATGTTGGTTGAACCTGTAAAAATGAAATATTTTATGTGGTTTTTCTTTAGTATATAAACATATTAATTTAAGAATGCAAACTATATCTATGATGATCTCCTTTTGAAGGTCTCTTACTTGTATAAACATTCAGGTTTTGCCTTTAATTTTGTATTGCCTCTCTAATCAGGTGCGTTACTGATCTTATATTCAGATAAAAGTCCTTTTAACGGCTGTGAAAGATTTCAATCCCGAAAAAGGTGATTCTGGTTACACCATGGGCATAGTAGACTTACTACTTGAATGTGTGGAATTGTCATACAGACCTGGTAAATCTAGACTCTTTTGGTTTTCATGTCATTGTATTTAGTTCCTTTTCAGTTAACTTTTAAGCCTTGCAGTACTCTTATGTTCATGTCATGAAAAGGGTTTAGGTTTATTTGTTTGCTCAAATTGATTAATAGTTGAGTTAGTTAGATTTAGCATTTTTCATGTTTTACTTGTAGAGGCTGGTCCCGTCAGGCTCAGGGAAGATATACACAATGCTCATGGCTACCAGTTTCTCGTTCAGTTTGCATTGACATTATCTAGCTTACAGAAGAATCAGCTAGTTGAATCTATTAGTTCGGAACCTTCTCTTGAAGAAGCTTCTTATCCAGATGGTCCCAACGCATCCAACAGCTTGGTCAAGCAAGAAGTTCATGGAAGAAGGGATAGCTCAGCGTCGCAGCTTTCCCCAGCACTGTCAAGGCTTCTGGATGTTCTTGTAAATCTAGCACAAACAGGTCCTGTGGAACCTTCTTCAGTTGGTGGGAAAGTTCCAAAGTCTACTTATAGCAAGGGTGCAGGCCATAACAGAAGGCGCACATCTTCTGCTGATAGGTTTGGTGACGTGACCAGGGAAAAAGGGAATACTTTGGTGAAAGATCTTGAAGCCATTCAGATGCTGCAGGATATTTTTCTGAAGGCTGATAATGTTGAATTGCAGGCAGAGGTATTGAACAGGATGTTTAAAATATTTTCAAGTCATCTGGAGAATTACAAGCTGTGTCAACAGTTGCGGACGGTGCCCCTTTTTATCCTAAATATGGCAGGGTTTCCTGCAACATTACAGGAAATAATTCTGAAAATACTAGAATATGCTGTGACCGTCGTGAACTGTGTTCCTGAACAAGAACTGCTATCACTTTGCTGCTTATTGCAGCAACCAATTACTACTAGCTTGAAGCAAACCATTCTTGCTTTCTTTGTGAAGCTCCTATCCTTTGATCAACAGTATAAGAAAGTTCTGAGAGAAGTTGGTGTTCTAGAGGTTCTATTAGATGATCTGAAGCAACACAAATTTTTCTCTGGTCTAGAGCAGCAAAATAAGAGTACCACTGGTTTAGATAGCAAGTCCAGTTCAAGTTTCAAGAAACACATGGAGGACAAAGATGCGATTCTTTCTTCATCCAAATTAGTGGGTCCTGGTTCTGGGAAGCTTCCTATATTTGAAAATGATGGCACAATTTATGTAGCATGGGATTGTCTCTTCTCTTTATTAAAGAAAGCTGAATCAAACCAACAGTCATTTCGATCATCTAGTGGGGTCAGCATCATTCTTCCATTTTTGGCATCAGATAATCATCGCTCAGGGGTTCTGCGATTGTTATCATGTCTGATTGTCGAAGATGCCCTTCAGGTTTGTATCTGATTCTACTTTATGTACATGGTCGGTTGTAAACTAAAAGATAAACCCTCTTGACTGGGGACTTACTTCTCTCATTAAGACTACATGTTCATGGCTCTGCCAAAGAAAAAAATTTCCATCTAAAGAGATGATAATGTATAATTTTTCCTCCTATAGATAACTTGTTTTGTATGTTTACCAGGCGCATCCAGAAGAATTAGGGACACTCCTAGAAATTCTTAAAAGTGGGATGGTCACGAGTGTTCTAGGGTCTCAATACAAACTCCAAGATGATGCAAAATGTGACACATTAGGAGCATTATGGCGTATCCTTGGTGCAAATAATTCAGCACAGCAAGTTTTTGGAGAAGCTACTGGATTTTCCCTTTTATTGACAACATTGCATAGTTTCCAGAGTGGTGAACATGCTGACACTCAATCTTCTTTAATGGCTCATCTGAAGGTTTTCAATTTTCTACTGCGTGTTGTGACTTCTGGGGTGTGCAATAATGCTATCAACCGGTTACGATTACATACAATCATGGTATCACAAACCTTTTATGATCTGCTGTGTGAATCTGGTTTACTTTGTGTGGATTGCGAAAAACTAGTTATCCAGTTGTTGTTGGAGCTTGCTCTTGAACTTGTTCTTCCACCATCATGTGTTCTGCAAGCAGAGAGTTCTTCAATTTCTGATACTTTTGAGGACGACTCGAGTTTTCTTTCAAATGCAGTACTTGGTACCTCAAGGCTTGATAGGGAGCGAGTATACAATGCTAGTGCTGTATGTGTGCTGATCCGTTCCTTGTTATTCTTTACTCCGAAAGTGCAGCTGGATGTACTAAAATTCATTGAGAAACTCGCTCATGCTGGCCCCTTCAATCAAGAGAATTTGACTTCTGTAGGTAGGGAAAAAATTCCTGTTAGTTTTTGTTATCTTTTTCCGGCATTAGAATAATTTATTTCTTAGTTGCAGCATAGGTAAGGAACAAAACATCTATAATTAGGTTACTGCATTTTTAAATTGATTTGGCTTATAATTTGTGTCATGAATATGAATGGAATTTCCTATAAATCTTTCCTTCTACCCTTTTTGTCATGACTCTTTCCTAGTCTAGAGGAACCCTGGGGGTTGCTCACCAATTGCATGAGAGTGCATAATCAACAAGGTATCCCTACCTCCAAGCGAGTGCTGACCTTTCAGGTTTCTTGGCATGTCCCTCTCTTGCCAAGTTGCCTTGGTCAGGTTTCTGCACCAATCTTAGTGGGTTGATGTCAAATTGGGAGCCAGTTTGAAAATTCTTGTTAGTTTTCCTTATAGTCGATCCCATCATGATGGCGTAAGACTGGATGATTTGGATTTCTTATTTTGCATTGCTCATTATTTAGGTTGTGTTGGACTTCTATTGGAGACAATCAGCCCATTTCTGGCCGGCTCATCTCCCTTACTCACACATGCTTTGCGGATTGTGGAGGTTCTAGGGGCTTACAGGTTGGTACTGTGGTTGATGTCTGGTTAAAATGTGTCAATGGAAGTGTTATATATCCTTTTGAAATATTAATTAATACTTTTATTGATAAAATGTTATGTATCTTCTAATAGGCTCTCTTCTTCTGAGCTTCGAATGCTTGTAAGATATATTCTTCAAATGAAAGTGAAAAATTCTGGTCATCTTCTTGTTGATATGATGGAAAAATTGATCCAAATGGAGGATCTGAGGTCAGAGAATGTTTCTCTAGCTCCTTTTGTTGAGTTGGACATGAGCAAAGTTGGTTATGCATCTGTTCAAGTGTCTTTAGGGGAAAGAACCTGGCCTCCTGCTGCTGGGTATTCATTTGTTTGTTGGTTCCAGTATCGTAATTTGGTGAAAGCTCAAGTTAAGGAACCTGAACAGCCATCCAAGGCTGGATCTGCTAAAAGGATCAGTTCTGGCGGACATGTACTGCGAATCTTTTCTGTTGGTGCAGTGGATGATGGTAACACACTCTATGCTGAACTCTACCTCCAAGAAAATGGTGTCGTAACTCTTGCAACAAGCACCTCTTGCTCACTGTCATTTCCTGGCATCGAATTGCAGCAAGGACGGTGGCATCACCTTGCTGTTGTTCATAGTAAACCTAATGCATTGGCGGGTCTCTTCCAAGCTAGTGTAGCATATCTTTATCTCGATGGAAAGCTAAGGCACACGGGCAAGCTTGGATACTCACCATCTCCCGTTGGTAAATCATTGCAAGTTACCCTTGGAACATCGATTACTCGTGCAAAAGTAACTGAATTGTCATGGAGGCTTCGCTGCTGTTATCTTTTTGAGGAGGTACTCACCTCGGCTAGCATTTGTTTTATGTATATTCTTGGTCGAGGGTATAGGGGGCTGTTCCAGGATACAGATCTTTTGAGGTTTGTTCCAAATCAAGCTTGTGGTGGGGGTACCATGGCGATCCTAGATTCACTGGAAGCTGAACTGCCTATGGCATCAAATATGCAGAAAATTGATAGTACTAGTAAGCAAGGGAACCCTAAAGGAGATGGCAGTGGGATCGTTTGGGATCTGGAAAGATTGGCGAATCTTTCTCTACAGCTATCTGGGAAGAAGCTCATTTTTGCATTCGACGGAACATCCTCAGAAGCATTTCGAGCATCCGGGACATTGTCCGTGCTTAATCTTGTTGACCCAATGTCAGCTGCCGCTTCCCCTATTGGCGGTGCGTACACCCTCAATTCTGTTTTGACATTGTCTGATTTACTTTCCTGAAAGTGTGATGCTAATGCTTCTTTGGTCATAGGTATCCCACGCTATGGCCGTCTAAACGGGGATATTTACATCTGCAATCAGCGCCTGATTGGAGATAGTATACGTGCAGTTGGTGGGATGGCTGTTGTTCTCTCTCTTGTCGAAGCTTCAGAAACTAGGGACATGTTGCACATGGCCCTGGAGTTGCTCGCTTGTTCACTTCATCAGAGTCCACAAAATGTGCAGGAAATGCAAACCTTGAGAGGGTACCATTTGCTTGCACTATTCCTGCATCGTAGGATGTCATTGTTTGACATGCAATCACTCGACATCTTCTTCCAGATCGCTGCATGTGAAGCCTCTTTTTCTGAACCACAAAAGTCACAAGTTAGTAAAGCTGCGGCTTCTCCTGCTGGGGCATCCATAGAGGTCACCCTTGAGGATCTTTCCTTGCCAAGGTTTGCTGACGAAATTTCCTCTGTTGGATCTCATGGAGATTTGGACGATTTCTCTGTACAAAAGGATTCATTTAGTCATCTTTCGGAGTATGAAAATGCCGATTTATCAGGAGAAAATTCGAATTGTATTGTCCTTTCTGATGCAGACATGGTTGAGCATGTCCTGTTGGACTGGACGCTGTGGGTTACTGCTCCTGTTTCAATTCAGATCGCACTTCTTGGGTTTCTTGAACGGATGGTATCTATGCATTGGTACAGAAATCATAACCTAACTATCTTACGTCGCATTAATCTCGTCCAGCATTTACTAGTAACTCTGCAACGTGGTGATGTGGAGGTTCCTGTTATAGAAAAGCTGGTAGTCTTGCTTGGTGTTATTTTGGAGGATGGCTTTTTAGCTTCGGAGTTGGAGCTCGTTGTCAGGTTTGTAATCATGACATTTGATCCACCTGAACTCACGCCACGCAATCAAATCGTTCGGGAGTCTATGGGAAAGCATGTGATTGTGAGGAACATGTTACTGGAGATGCTTATTGATCTACAAGTGACTATTAACTCGGAAGAGTTGCTTGAGCAATGGCATAAGATTGTTTCATCCAAGTTGATCACATATTTTCTAGATGAATCTGTGCACCCAACCAGTATGAGATGGATTATGACTCTGCTTGGGGTGTGCCTTGCTTCTTCTCCTACATTCGCACTCAAATTTCGTAGCAGCGGAGGATTCCAAGGATTGGCACGTGTGCTACCAAGCTTTTACGATTCCCCTGAAATATACTATATCCTTTTCTGTTTAGTTTTCGGCAAGGCTGTCTATCCAAGGGTGCCAGAGGTTCGCATGTTGGACTTTCATGCCCTTATGCCTAGCGATGGAAGCTATGGAGAGTTGAAGTTTGTGGATCTCTTAGAATCCGTAATTTCTATGGCAAAATCTACGTTTGATAGATTGAGCACTCAATCTATGCTTGCACACCAAAATGGTAATCTTTCCCACCTCAATCGTACCTTCATGGCAGATCTTGCCGAGGCAACGACAGACATGGCAGAAGACCTTCAAGGTGAAGCTCTAATGCATAAGACATATGCAGCGCGGTTAATGGGTGGGGAGGCAGCAGCCCCTGCTGCTGCCACTTCAATTTTGCGCTTCATGGTTGACTTGGCAAAGATGTGTCCTCCTTTCTCTGCTGTATGCAGGCGGACAGAATTTCTTGAGAGCTGCGTGGATCTGTATTTTTCTTGTGTAAGGTTTGTTGTTAAATGCTTATAACTACATGATTTATTTCTTCTTGCATCTTAATTTAGTCTCGTATGAATGTAGCTTCTTTTTTTCATTTCGAATTAACTCTTGCTATAATATATCTCAGGTCTCGTGTTTGACTAGTTGTAGTCCTTTTGTTTTGTATAACTGACAATATTTTACTAGTCAGGGCTGACTGTGCATTGAAGATGGCGAAAGATCTCGCAACTGCAGCACTGGATGAAAAGAACTTGAATGAGATATATGATAACATGAGCTCTCAAAATACAATTTCTAGCTTGCCTCCAGAGCAGCAATCTTCTAAAGCTTCCATGAGCATTGGAAGCTTTCCACAGGAGCAGAAAAGTACTGGTTCTGAAGATATACTTGGTCTGCAACATTACCTTTTGATTGATAATGAAGTTAAAGGAGAAGATTCATCCCATCTGATAGCTAACAAGCCTTTCGGGGGAGAAGATTCTCTAGCTCATCACAGTATCGTTTTCGAGCAGATCCCAAATGAATCTTCTGCACCCGAGTTTAAATTTCCTGATTCCAATGGGACTCCGGATTCCAAGCACCCATCAAATTCCCTGAATTCTGCATCTATTAACATCCCTGATTCTCCTTTGCTGTCTGAGAAATCAAATTCTAAGACAACGCTGACGCCTACTGCTTCACCTGTGCTTGCATTGACGTCTTGGCTTGGAAGCACCAGCAGTAATAGTGATGCAAAGATCCAGTTAACCGCTACTCCATCCATGGGATCCTCAATATCTATGAATGAGTTTGATGCAAGTCCAGAATCGAGAACAAACTCACAAGGATCGTATGGCACGAACGTCTTCTTCCCTATCAATCCTAAGCTGTTACTTGGAATTGATGATTCAAGTTATGGAGGTGGCCCTTGTTCTGCAGGAGCTACTGCTGTTTTAGATTTCATTGCAGAAGTTCTTGCTGATATTGTGTCAGAACAGTTGAAATCAACGCAATTTGTAGAGAGCATTTTAGAGACTGTGCCATTGTATGTTGATGTGGATTCTGCTTTAGTTTTCCAAGGTCTGTGTCTAAGTAGATTGATAAACTTCCTGGAAAGGCGCCTCTTGCGCGACGATGAAGAAGACATAAAGAAACTCGATAAGAACCGTTGGTCTCTGAACCTAGATTCACTATCCTGGATGATTGTAGATCGTGTGTATATGGGCTCTTTCCCTCAGCCAGTTGGGGTATTAAGAACTCTGGAGTTCTTATTGTCCATGTTACAGCTTGCTAACAAAGATGGCCGTATTGAAGAAGCAGCACCTGCGGGAAAAGGCCTTCTGTCCCTCGCTAGGGGAAGCCGACAACTAGAGACATATATACATGCCATTCTGAAAAATACAAACCGCATGATAATGTACTGTTTTCTGCCTTCTTTTCTGTTATCTATTGGAGAGAGTGATTTTCTTTCAGGTTTGGGCTTTCAGACAGAAGGTGGGAAGGATATATTTATGAAAGTGTCACAAGACGAGTCGACTATTGATATATGCACAGTTTTGCAGCTATTAGTGGCAAACAAACGACTTATACTATGTCCAAGCAATCTTGATACTGATTTGATTTGTTGTCTCTGTGTAAATCTGCTCTCTCTTCTCCGTGACAAGAGACAAACTGCTCAAAGTCTGTCAGTGGATATCATTAAGTATCTGCTGTTGCATCGTCGACCAGCACTCGAGGACTTGCTTGTTTCTAAACCCAACCAAGGACAAAGTTTTGATGTTCTACATGGAGGGTTTGACAAATTATTGACTGGAAATCCCTCTTTGTTCTTTGAATGGCTTCAGACATCTGAGCAAACCATCAATAAGGTGTTGGAGCAGTGTGCTGCGATTATGTGGGTACAATATGTTGCTGGGTCAGCAAAGTTCCCCGGAGTGAGAATAAAAGGCATGGAAGTCCGGCGCAAGAGAGAAATGGGAAGGAAATCACGGGATGCTTCAAAGTTGGATTTAAGACACTGGGAATCGATAACTGAGCGGAGATATGCTCTTGAATTGGTTCGTGATCTAATGTCAACTGAGCTGAGAGTCATTCGTCAAGATAAATATGGATGGGTTCTTCATGCTGAGAGTGAATGGCAAACTCACCTCCAACAACTTGTACATGAACGGGGAATATTTCCTATACGGTATTCTTTTGAGGAACCTGAATGGCAGCTTTGTCCTATTGAAGGACCATATAGAATGCGTAAGAAGCTTGAGCATTGCAAACTAAAAGTTGATATGATTCAGAATGCTCTGACAAGAGGATTTGAGGTGGAAAACAAAAAGGTCGATAAGGAAAAGCATGAGAATGGTTTGATTATTTCTGGATCTGATTCAGATTCATATCTGAATCTTTTATCCGATGGTGCTAACCGGAAATGTTTTGATGGTGGTGACTACGAAGAACCCCTTTCCAAAGATTCAGCTGAGTTCAAAGTTGAAAGCTTAGAATCTGCTCAAATTGGGTGGAATGATGATCGATGTAGCAGTATTAATGAACCAAGTCTTCATTCTGCCATGGAGATTGGTGTCAAATCTAGTGTCTATTCTGTTCAAATAGCAGATAGTGTCAATGCGAAGTCTGATCTTGGCTCTCCAAGACAATCCTCATCAATGAGAGCTGATGGCGTGAAAGTGTCAGAAGATAAGTCAGAGAAGGATTTGCATGATAATGGTGAATACCTCATCAGACCTTATCTCGAAGCTTCTGAGAAAATAAGGTTCAAATATAACTGTGAACGCGTTGTAGGTCTTGACAAGCATGATGGTTTATTTCTTATTGGTGATCTCTGCTTGTATGTAATTGAAAACTTCTACATTGATGATTCTGGCTGCATATGTGAAAAGGAAAGTGAAGATGATCTATCTGTGATTGATCAAGCTCTGGGTGTGAAGAAAGATGTTTCAGGCAGCACTGAATTCCAGTTAAAATCGCCTTCTTCATGGGGTATGGCAGTAAAGTTGTTGGTCGGTGGTAGAGCATGGGCATACAATGGAGGTGCTTGGGGAAAGGAGAAGGTGTGTAGCAGTAGTAATCTGCCCCATCCATGGCATATGTGGAAGCTTGATAGTATTCATGAACTCCTGAAACGTGATTACCAGCTGCGTCCTGTTGCTGTGGAGATATTCAGCATGGATGGATGCAATGATCTTCTGGTTTTCCATAAAAAAGAGAGGGAGGAAGTGTTCAAAAACTTAGTTGCTATGAACCTCCCACGAAACAGCATGTATGTATCTGAACTTGGAATTTTACTTTTTTTAATTCTTAGTTATATCTATATCTGCCTCACCAATATAATACTTGAGTTTGGCAATCATTTACAACATGGTATTTACTTCTGAAATGAATGAGTAATGTCTTCTTTTTGAGATTCATATGTTTTCTATGGGTCAAACATGTTTGCTCGATATTCTTTAAGGGGCATGACAAGAATAAGAGTAGAAGGCAAAAGGTGATCTTAAGAAAATTATTAGTAGCTGCCTATTTCCTTTTCATTCTTTATACATTCTTGATCATTCAAAATTTTGAAACATATATTTATGTTAGGTAATAATAAATAAGTATTTGACAGGTTAGACACAACGATTTCTGGATCGTCAAAACAAGAAAGCAGCGAGGGAAGCCGCCTTTTCAAGATCATGGCCAAGTCCTTTTCTAGGAGGTGGCAAAATGGAGAAATCAGCAACTTTCAATACCTCATGCATCTCAATACTCTTGCAGGACGTGGATATAGCGATCTCACACAGTATCCAGTATTTCCATGGGTTCTTGCCGACTACGACAGTGAAACTCTGGATTTGATCAACCCAAAAACTTTCCGTAAGCTTGACAAACCCATGGGATGCCAAACGGCGGAGGGGGAGGAAGAATTTAAGAAGAGGTTAGTTGTATTGTTTCAGTTTTGGTCCTGCCATTTAATGTAGTTATATTTTTTGTTTTCATCGTCTGAAAGTCCTTCCTTTCCTACTAAATTTGGTCTTTACTATTTTTGTCTCCTCAGGTATGAAACGTGGGATGATCCTGATGTTCCTAAATTTCACTATGGTTCTCATTATTCAAGTGCTGGGATTGTTCTTTTCTATCTTCTAAGACTGCCACCATTCAGTACTGAAAATCAGACACTACAAGGTGGACAATTTGATCATGCAGACCGTCTGTTTAACAGTGTGAGAGATACATGGTCAAGTGCCGCTGGAAAGGGTAACACATCAGATGTGAAGGAACTGATTCCTGAGTTCTTTTACATGCCGGAGTTTCTAGAGAACCGGTCTGATCTTGATTTGGGAGAAAAACAGTCCGGAGAGAAGGTATATCGTAACCAACAGTAGGGCTATTTTGTTTGTCACTTTGTCCATCTGCTTCTAGGTGTAAATCTGCAAAACCTTTTTTTTAGCAATCACTTGAGATGGTTACCTCTCTCTTATGTAGTGAATCATCTTGTATTTTTTCAGGTTGGTGATGTTATTTTGCCCCCTTGGGCAAAAGGCAGTGCCAGGGAGTTCATAAGGAAGCACCGGGAAGCGCTGGAATCAGATTATGTTTCAGAGAATCTACACCATTGGATAGACCTCATCTTTGGATATAAGCAGAGAGGGAAGGTGAGTATTAAATTATTCATTGGTCACTCTCAACTGGCAAGTTTGCCGGTCAAGTGTTGATATAGCTTACAAGCTAACCTATTTATGCTTTACTTCTTTTCTAGTCCATTAGCTTTATCAAGGTATTAAATGTCTCCTGCCAAAAAAAAAAAAAGGTTTTTAATGTTGATTTTGACATCGATTTGAGTCGGTCTAAAAAAGAAAATTTGTTGGATTTTAGTCAAATGGTGGAAATTTTGTATCTATGATGGGAAATTTTAGGTGGCAAGTTGTTGGATTCCGGTCAAATTTTGACCAGTTTCGGTCAAATGCCTGTGGTTTGTTATTAAAAAAATCTATAAGGAGGGAAAAAATGGAAAATTTCACTGAAAAAGGTAGAAATTTTCAGTGAAATTGTCTGGAAATATAGGATGCAATGTCAGATTTTTGTAGTAGTGAAATATTGGACAATTTATGTTGTGTTCTTAAAAAAGAGATATTTGGTGATTTCGTAGGAAATTATATATGAGCTTTATATTTGTTGAGCTGTTAGTCCCACATCGGTAATGGTAGCGGAGATCATTGTCTTCGTATACCCGCTGTGCTCTCCTCCCTCCAAGAGGTCGGTCTTTCAGAGCACTCAGATGTTATCGCATGGTATCAGAGCTAGGCCCGTTTTGGGAGGGTCTCCTGAGTGGTCCTGCCGCACCTGCTGACACCTCTTTTCACATGCGGATAGGTCCCTGTTGAAACGCGTTCTGCGTGCGTGCTGGATGGCATGGTTTGTGATTTTGATTTGTGTCTGGTTTTGGTTAGAGCAAAAACCGAAATTTTGACCGAAATTGGTCGAAATTTGAAATTTATATTCCCTGTTTTGAAGCCGAAATTGACCGAAATGGACCAAAGTTTATAGTACTAGTCCCTGTTCCGAATTGACTGAAATTGGGTTTCGCACCTACCTTTCGTTTCGGTCTCGATTGAAACCGAAATATTTGACCAAAATTTCTATATTTCGGTCGAAATTTCAAACTATGCGGGCTGGTGTTAAGCTGCTAGTCCCACATCGGTAAGGGGAGTGGGTTTGCCTCTCTTAATATACCCGTTACGCTCTCCTTCTTTCACAAGGTTGGCCTTTTGGAGCACTTCAAGTGTTGTCACAATATTAAGTGCATGTTTTCCCCATTTGTTCCTGCTTGTATTGTCTATATTTCTTACTTGTAGGCTGATGACATTATGATCTTTATAAACCATTGTTTCATGCTTTTCACAGGCAGCTGAAGAAGCTGTGAATGTTTTCTATCACTACACATATGAAGGAAGTGTTGACATAGATTCGGTTGCAGACCCTGCCATGAAGGCCTCAATTCTGGCTCAAATCAACCATTTTGGTCAGACCCCAAAGCAGTTATTCCCCAAGCCTCACGTGAAGCGACGGTCGGACAGGAAAGTTCCCCCTCATCCACTCCGTTACAGTGCCCATCTGGTTCCCCATGAGGTCCGCAAGGCCTCTTCATCGGTTTCTCAGATTGTCACCTTCCATGAGAAGATTCTCATAGCCGGGTCAAACAGCTTGCTGAAACCCGTAACTTATAGCAAGTACATCTCATGGGGTTTTCCGGACCGAAGCTTGAGGATAATGAGCTATGACCAGGACCGGCTCCTTTCCACCCACGAGAGTCTTCATGGAGGGAACCAGATCCAGTGCACCGGGGTAAGCCACGATGGTCAAATCCTGGTGACGGGGGCAGACGACGGGGTGGTTGCCGTCTGGAGATTCAATAAGGACAGAGTCCGTGGTCAGCGCCGCCTTCGTCTGGAGCGGGCCCTCTGTGCCCATACAGCCAAGATCACGTGCCTTTACGTCAGCCAGCCTTACACGCTGATTGTGACTGGATCTGACGATTGCAGCGTGATCCTGTGGGACCTAACCAGCTTGATCTTCGTGAAGCAGCTCCCTGAGTTCCCAGCACCGGTGTCGGCTCTCCATGTGAATGACCTGACCGGGGAGATCCTGACGGCCGCCGGTGTCGTTCTCGCGGTGTGGAGCATCAATGGAGACTGCCTTGCGGTGGTCAACACCTCGCAGCTACCATCCGATCTGATCCTATCGGTGACGAGCGCGACGTTCTCGGACTGGCAGGACACGAGCTGGTACGTGACGGGACACCAGAGCGGGGCCGTGAAGGTCTGGAACATGGTGCACTGTGCTATGGATGAGGCAGACGGAAGGACCCGTGGCACGGGGGGGCTAAGCCTGAGCGGGAAAGCACCGGAGTACAGATTGGTCCTCCACAAGGTGCTCAAGTCTCATAAACATCCAGTTACAGCGCTACATCTCACGACCGATCTCAAGCAGTTGTTGAGCGGGGATTCGGGCGGGAATTTGCTGTCTTGGACTCTACCAGATGACAGCCTGAAAGCTTCCTACAGCCAGGGGTGATATTGATTGGATATTAAACATTGCCAATGGTTTCATTAAACCTGGAGCCTTTTTGGGGACTCAGTTGCCCTCGGCCGAAGCGCACATTTTGGGGTGGCCTGAGATACAAGAGGCATTCTTGGAGGAACTCAGATGACTTCTACTAACAGGTTGTCGGAAGTTCTGGTGCCCATTTCCTTTTCTGGTAGGGCTTGGCGGGCAGGAGCTTCATTTTTTATAGTTTTTTTTTTTTAAATTTTTATTTATTACATGCTGGTTTACCTGTTTGATGTATAATAGGCGGTAACCGGTGCCGTTGTAAAATTGTATAGGATCATGAGTATAGAATGTTTTGGGACTGCAATGGCTCTATGTATGTGGGAGAGGGTGGGGGTTGCTTTGAGTGTTTCTGTATGTGTTTAATTCTTTGTAAGGGTGGTTAATTTAGGCACCCTTTTCTCCAGACTTATTTTCCATAGCAGGGGGGAATGAGTAGAGGGCATTGTCCACCCCTTTCTCCCTTTCAGGCTCTCAAGACTCTCATGTCTACTTTCAGGCCTGGGGCCACTTCTGAAGTTGGATCTAAATTGTAACCACTACATTTCCAAAACCATGTGGGGATTTATTTTTGGTATTTATGCTAAAATATTTTTCTTATAAATTAAGTTTAATAGGTTGGTGATAATAATAGTTCATGTTCAATCTTATGCCACATGTTTTATTCCTTTAGTTCATATGCTTTATCTTGGAATTTTAGTGTAGACTATCCCACCTGAATAGTCCCACATCGGTACCTCTCTTAACATACCCAATGTTCTCTCCTCGCTTCAAGAGGTTGGCCTTTTAGAGCACTCGGGTGTTGTCACATGGTATTAGAGTTGGGTTTGCTCCAGGAGTGTCATGCGTGCCATGTGTAAGAGGCGGTGTGGACTATCCCACCGAAATTCTCTTATCGGTAAGGGGAGTGGGGTGGCCTTATGTCGGTGTTGTCACATTTAGAATATTTCAAAACCCTAAATTGGCAATCTCTTATAATTGCTTGGACCATTTTTTATGGGCCATGGGATGGGAAAATTTCCAACACAACTGTCGTACCATACAACCGCGAGGCCCTTTGAGAGGCTCTGGGTCGGGTTTGTGTCTAGTTTCGGGTCGTGTCCAAAACCCCTAGACTTGGATCCGGCCCGTTTAACTAATCATGTCTAGATCCTAAACCTGTACCTGACCTGTTTATAAACGGGTAGACCCGATAAGACTCGTTTACCACACGGATTTATTCAGTTGATCCGATCCGACCCAATCCGACTTGACCCAATCTAACCCGATAGACCCGCTGATACTATATATTACAATATCGGATTACGGGTAGACCCGACTAGACACGACCCGTTGAATTTTAAATGGGTCTTCCCGGGTCTACCGTGTCCAGACCCAAAATCCAGATCCGACCCATTTATTAAACTGGTTTATTGTGTCGACCCGTTTGCGATCCGAAACCGTTTAGCCCTTACCCAGATCCGCTAACTTCGTGTCGGGTCCGAAATTGCCAGCCCTAGCTCTAGGGTTAGTGGTCCCCCGGTTGTATGGTAGAAGGTTGCCACGTAAAGTTGGCAACAGAAAGTTGGCAAACTATTTGACTAACAAGCATTTTTTTTAAAATATTATTAAAAAAATAAATATTTAACTAAATAGCGGTTGATCAAAACTAAAACCGAAGGTTGCACTGACTTTTTTTGGGCAAGAGATAGAACTACCAAACCTCCATTCCCAGAAGGGTGAATAATCCATAATACTAGAGGGACTGAAAAATCAACTCCACAAAAAACCTATTCGTAATACCACCTCGTTTACAGTAACGACGTGTAAGTGTGCGGCTCAGAGGATGTGGTCACTTTTATGTCTTTGTACAGTTGCTGCAATAAGATAACGACATTGCCGCCGTGCCCTGTACAACTTGCTCGTCATCCAACGGTTCGGGCAGGCAATATTGTGAATCTGTGATGAAGCCGGGGGTATTTTCGGGATACGAGATCTGCAAATACGGTTCTCGCTCGCGGTAGGAGGAGAGAAGGGTGAAACTTAGAAGCCAGGAAAAAAGATTTGATATTTGCGAGTTATTGACGGAGGAGATGCTGGCGGTGTTCGATCGGACGGTGGCGAAGATCCCGGACGGGTTGAGATGCCCGGCGGAGGGGGGCGGCGGCGGGGCTGAGTCGGTGGTGGCGCATTTCGCATCCGTGCGTGAGGGGCATGTGACCATAAGCCTGGGGTCCGCTGGGTTCATGGCTTACTCCGCGGAGAAGCAGAACCCTCTTATTCCAAGGTAAGAACAAAAATTTAAAATTTTAAAAATTAAAAATCTCCCTTTTGTGGTTTAATTTCATATCGTAAATTCCATATCGTATTATCCGAATTATAGAAATTATTCAAGAATTTTGTTCCCTTGGCCATAATCACATTGCCCTCCGTGTAACTAACTACCGGAAAACCAAAATTTTATTGGAATTATTTAATAGTTCAAGAATTAAAGGATATGCCCATGAACTAGTCAGAACTTGGTTGTAAAAATGTCACAAGTTTAGTAGTTATATACCCATGGGCCATCTTTGTTGTTGGAGCAATGCTATTCAACTCAAAGTGTTCAATCCGAGTGATGTGGCATCCAATCGCAACGTTCCTTTGCCTGCCAATGGGGATTGAGTGCGGTTCACCAGTCAGGGTTGGGTGCAAAGGACGACTGTGATCCGAACACGTCATTCTGGCTGACCATTCGGGTTAAACATTTCGGGACAAATATGGTCAAACGTTTCGGGACAAATAGTATTTTCCTTATTGTTGTTGTCTCCTAGCTATGCTTGTTTCGCATGCTCTGGCATAAAATTGTTTTTACCTTTTAATACGTATTGTATTTTTCTGGTTTTTATTGTTTACCGAAAAATTTCAAGTCTTTTTATGATTCGGTTTTGGTCCTTTTGGATCTGATCATTATCCAAAAGTCCCAGAACTGATGGAAATCAAAGTCAATAACTATTTAGGTTCGTGACATAGCACCATGCTTCCGCGGCAAACATTCTCAACGACTCTCACTCTGGGTAGCTTTCACTCTGGTAGTAGTAGTAGGGAGCCCTCTCCTATGTATCCCTTTCCACGACGGCTCTCGTTTTGGCAACAGGTAATGATGGTAATCCCTGCTTTCATTCTGCTCTAGGTAGCCATTTCGGTGATTGGAACTCGAGAGGTTGTGGTTGCTATGATTCTAAATACTACGGACTTGACCATTATGTCTAAAATACCTAGACGGATAGAAATCAAGCCCAATAACTGTTTAAGATCGTTGGAGATTCACATCTTTTCAATACTTGGATTATATCCCTAGTCCAAAATATTACCAAATATTGAATTTTTACCTATTCGTGGAACATCTTGATAGTGGACCTACTTTCTTTAGTCGGGTTATGTTTTAGACCGTAAGTGTGCATTGTGCTTGTATTGGATCTTACTCTATTGATCAGATCAATCATAACAACTCTAGGTATTCTACTGTATAACGTCATGGTGATTTTCATCCAGTGTTTGTGATCTCGATAGGCCTATGGGTAAATAATTTGGATTTTGACATGCTTTGCCTATTAGGTGCAAGGTTTTTATGATCAAAGCTCATAGTGTTTTGTGCTTTTCACAAAAGATAAGGTTTCCTCCATGGGAGGAAAAGAGTTCAAATTAGCAATATGTTTTCTCTGCAACTAAATGATTGGTAAAATATGTGATAATATATGGTTCAATTGATGAGGTTAAGTCAAACATGTAATCATTTGAGTCATATATTTAATCATCGGCTTGTGTTCTAATCACCTGTACAAGGTTTTACTGTATCCTAAATGAATCCTTGCCACGTGGGATTTCCAAGACGAAATTAATTAGACACCCCAAGAAATTATTGTTAGTTTTTGTATCCTAGGTACATGTTCTAACTTAATATACATCAATGTTTTTAAAGGCGCTCGAGGCGCAGTAAAATTGCCCCAAAGGCGCTATATGAGGCGTGCAAACAGTTGAGGCGTACGCCTCAAGCCCGAGACGTAAGCCTCAACTGTGCTTGATTTTGGTTTTTTTTTTTAATGAAATGAGTGTATTTTTTTTTTAAAAAAAAACATTGTTTTATGGGCCCCGAAATTGCTTTTAATAATATAGAATGAGAATTAAAATACCGGCCGGTTCAAACCGGAAACCGGTGCGAACCGTACCGGTATTTACTTGATACCGGCCGTGGGGGATAAGTCACCTACTAGGAAGCACCGATACGGATACGGGGATACGGATACGGGGATACGGATACGGGAATACGTAGATTTTTAAAAAACTAGGATAAGCGGTTCGGCTGAAATACGTTTGTAATTATATATATATATATATAATATTAATAAATAAATATAATCATTTTTGTGCTAGAATATCAATAGTAAATAGTTTGAAAACAATTGTACCTTCAATCCGTCCAGCAGAAGAACAACAATGTGGATTTCAGTCAGATTGTTAGGGTTTCGGTCAAAACCGTCAAGGTTTCGGCAGCTAAAACCCTAACAATCCAAGCAAATCTCACACGAGGCTTTGGATTTTTAAAAAAACCCTTCGATCATTCCTTCAATCATGTGATTTGAAAAAAAAAACAAAAAAATTAACTGTGCCTTCAGTCCGTCCAGCAGAAGACCGACAAGGTGGGTTTTAGCCTAATTGTTAGGGTTTCGGCCAAAACCGGCAAGGTTTTGGCCAAAACCGGCAAGGTTTCGGCGGCCGAAACCCTAACAATCCGAGCAAAACTCACTCGAGGCTTTGGATTTAAAACCCAGAAAAGCAACTTTGCCCTTCAATCCGTCCAGCAGAAGACCAGAAAGGTGGATTTCGACCGAAATCAGCAAGGTTCGGCGGTCGAAACCCTAACAATCCGAGCGAAACTCAGTCCGTCCAGCAAAAAAGAAGAAAAGGAGAAGAGAAGAAAAAAAAAAACCTGAGCACTGGTCGTCATCGCCTGGTCGGTGTGGTCGCCGCCTCGTCGTCGTCACCTGGTTGGTGTGGTCGCCGCCTCATCGTCGCCTGGTCGCTCCCCCTCTCTCGTTCTCCAATAAGGTCGGCCACGGGATCTCAGTCTGAGTGATCTGAGGTTAAGTTATAACCGAAAAAAAATCACATCCGTCCGTTACACCAGTTGACGTGGTATCCAATTAGTGCGATTCACCAGATGGGTTTGACCCATTATCACTTACACCCCCTCATGTTTAAAACCCAACAAATCCCCCCCTTTATTTTGAAAAACACACCATTTGCACCCCCTCCTGGTTATGTTTTGGGTTTTCAAACTATAGGGGGTGTAAGTGATCATCGCTCATTATACAGGGGGTCTATGTGTAATTTACCCTATATAATATATATCTATAATATTATATATTTAGACCCAATACGTATCCCCGATGTATCGGGCCGTATCCCCGACGTATCGAGCTGTATCCCCGGCGTATCGGGCCGTATCCCCGACGTATCGAGTCGTATCCCCGGCGTATCGGGCCGTATCCCCGACGTATCGGGCCCGTATCCCCGCCGTATCGGATATTTTTTTTTGTTTTTTTTAATTCCGATACTTCGTAGCCGTATCGGATATGTATCCCGCCGTATCGGGCCGTATCGGAGTATCGGGAAGTATCCGATACGGGTACGGCACCTGTTTTGAAGTATCGGTGTATCCCAGGTCACCTACAAACCGACAGGTTCGACCAAATACTGGTTTGAACCGATTCGAACCAGCTGGTTTGAACCGGCAAACGGTATATGGCATGGGTTTGGGGGTTTTCTTTATTCCGATTTTATTTTTTGGTGCCTCTTTCTTCATTCCCATGAGGTGAAGCTTTGCAAGATTTGAAGTCCAAAATTCGATTTTAAATATCAAAATCATAGTACCAAAACTCGGTCCGAGTCGAGTCATTTCCATCTAAAAAGTACTGTACGAATATGGATGGAACACAAATGTCCGGATTCCTCATAGAGGTCATACAAACTTTAGGAAATCCCTAAGAATTAATATTTGATCTTATGTACAAGAGTCTTACTTTGCTAGAAACATTGATGATTCAAGTCGAAAAATGGCATATATATTTCCAATTTTGATACTTCTTTGGCGTGTAGAAACTAGAAAGATAAAAAACGTTCTATTTTTTCTTTTTTAACATCATGTAAATTTGTGACTGATGCTAGAGCAACGAAGTGTTAGATATAAAATTTTAAGAGTTTTTTCGAGTCTATTTATTTCAAATTTAGTTTTTATTTGTTGCTCAAAGTTTAATTAGTTGGTTTAGAGGGGTTTTCTATGTAGTCTAAGTTTCGTCAATTGTAGAGGATTCCCAATCAAGGCTACTCAAATTAAGAATACTGGATTACCTGGACACCCTCCCCCCCCCCCCCCCCCCCCTCTTCTCATCAAATGGAAAAAACCTCCTAACATGCCCGCCCACAGAGAGAGAGTTGAACTTACGACAACATATAGTATATAATATAGATGTGGCTATGATTTCCTAATTTCTACATCGTGTGGATCATGATAAGCCCCTTAGATACTCCTGCTTTAGTAATGCCCGTAATATTGCTCAAGAAAGACAAATGTATCCACCTACAATATCTAGACTTCCAAGCTCAAAAAATAATGTCAATTGCTACTTAACCATGCTTGATGGGATTAAAGCCAATGTCCATGATTTGAGTTCATCCCTAGTTCCACATCAACCACAATCTTGTTGGATAACCATGCATGATGTTTCCAGAATAAGAAAGATGATCCAAGCATCACCCAATAGGTTTTATCCTATAATCTTTATGAGTAGAGTTTCTTAAAGGGTGATCCATCTTTGTTAGGATACGGACCTATCTTTTCATCTTTTGGGGCTATCTTTTGCTTTCTGTCGACTCATTGTGATTTTTTATGTATTAGACATATCACGTGGTCTGCGTGGTTTACAACTTTACATTGTATTGCAATTTAAATTTTTCAAAAGGTTATGAGTTACGTCCCAAGTTTTGTGGTTTTCGTCCACCTTGTCATCATTTATGATTTTTAGCGAACCCAATATCCTCCCTAATTTGAATTTGGTTATTGGTTTATGCTAAACTTGTTTTTCTCTTTTCTGGCATATAAGGTTGATTTAAGATGTCTTGAGGAAATTTTGCTAAGAAAAGTTTGATGACCATGTCCCTCAAGAATGAATGCAAAATAAAACTTACTGCAAATCATCGCCCACCTCTTTTATTCATTTGTTTTTTTTCCTGGTTTTGGGATCGGATCTTGTTAACTTTATCTGGTGTCCTCTGCATTCTATGAAAAGGTTATGTTTTGCAGTTAAACAATAACATTAAGGTTTCGTAGGAAAACTAGGCCAATTGAGAAGATTTCAATCTTTTACCTCATATTTTGCAGTTGTTCGCATTAAGTTTTAAAGCAAAACCACAACCACAGTCGAGCTTTCTCCTTTTTCTTGAATTATGCTTCCATTTTGTCTATTATTTTTCATGATTTTTGAAGCCACTGTTATGGTAGTGATGCACCTTATGTTCATATAGCATACTTAAATAGGAGTTTTGAATGCCCTCACTTTGCTGCGTTCAAAAGTAACTTTTTTTTATTGTTTACGATTGTCCTTTTTTTGTGAGCACTTGTTCATTCTCCATTCCCCTGGTTCTGAATTCTCCATATTATCTCTCAATTTGTTTGTTCCTTCCTTTTTTATATATTTAAAGGGTTTCGTATGGACTGTATCTACCTTATTTGTTAACTCCGCCCCTAAAACTAGATTTCCTATGCTTATTGCACCTGAATGTCATTTCTATGACTGATTCACTTACTCATTTTTTGATGCAGATCATTTGCTGTTATGGATGATATATTTTGCTTGTTTCAAGGACATATTGAGAATATTGTTCCTTTGAAACAACAGTATGGATTGAACAAGACTGCCAATGAAGTAATTATCGTAATAGAAGCCTACAGAACACTAAGAGATAGAGGACCTTATCCTGCAGACAAGGTTATGAGAGATCTCAATGGAAAGTTTGCTTTTATTCTGTTTGATTGTTCATCAAAGTCCACCTTCGTTGCCTCTGTGAGTACACCCAATCAGCTTGTTCCGTCTCTTTCATTGTAAAAATACGTTTTTTTATGGCAACAGTATAGAATAGGATCCATCCTGAAAGTTGAGAAGGTTGTTGATACAAGCAGAAATAAGGAAAATAATGAAAAAGAAAGAGTTGACATTTTGGGGAGCTCTTCCATTTCCATGGATGTTCTTCCTCGGTCCACAGACATACTCTTCACGTTAAAAAACTAATACCCATAAAAGAAATATAGAAATTATATTTTAGATGAACTTGAAAATTTCCATTTAGAGTTTCCAAGAAAAAACCAATTGTTTACTCCATAGTACCAAAACTCGGTCTGACTCACCCAAGTTGACTCGACTCAGCCGAAAATCGAGTCGACTCGGACCGAAAATCGGACCGGCTGTGACTCGGGCCAACTCGGTTTGACTTGGGCTATTTACTATTTTGAGTTTTAAAAACACACACACACACACACACGCACACACACACACACACACACATATATATATATATATATATATATATATATATATATATATATATATATATATATATATATATATATATATATATATATATATATATATATATATATATATATATATATATATAATTACCGAGTCGCCCGAGTCGAGTCCGAGTTCTGGGTTTTTGAACACTGGTTTACTCCATTCAATTCTGAAATACCCACTGCTCTGTTAATATGTGCCATGCTTTTATTCTAATTTTAAGATAATTAGTTTGGTAAATTGAAGTACTTAGATAAAGTTTTTTTCTTAACACTTCCTTGTTGGAGTTGTTGTTTTAGTTTTGTGTATGCAATTTGTTTCATATGCTGAGTGATCCCCATAAGTGGTACACCAACAAAAAGAATGCAGACCTTAGGATGATCAAAGAAGGATTTTTTTAAGGCCTTGTCTCAAATATTGCAATAACTGATGGGGAGCAGGCTCGACCCCACCAGTGATTGACCCGCATTGGCCCATTCTCTTATTTTAATGCCTTTATTAATTAAATCTGTCGTATTTAATTAGGGAAAATCGTTTTGCCTGCGTGCGTGCTTGTGTGCGTGTGTTGTTCGTGGTTTTTTTTTTTAGTAGTACCAAGAAACAAAAAAAAAATATCGTATAGGTATAAGAGCTCGATCACTGGCTAAATACTTGTATATTAGTTTGCCATTTTCTTGTGGGGTCAATGTTATTTTGTCAAATATTAGTTTGTAGGGACAATATAACATTACATTGAAATGACGCAGAAGATATAATCAAAACAAATAAAGATAATTTATGGAGAACATGCTATATATCGATCACAAAACTGCCAAAGTATCTGTAGTTGAGGTCACAAAAAAGCTAAGAAGAGAGGTGACATGTGAGAAATAATAAGATTCAATAATTTTGAGCATAAGGCTGAAATGAAGATTTTTTTTCATAAATAAACTATTACTCTACTTCTGTCCATCTCCTTATTAATAAACTCCTTGAGCGTAAGGATTGACAAAAAAAAGCAATACATTTCCTTTTTTATATCTGAAAGATCCTCGGGATGGTTGTTGAGAAGAGGAAGAGGGAGGTTTCCTGGCACAGAGAGAACGTGTATCTCCTTTTATATTTGATTAAGACAGAGGGCAGATAATACCTTTCGTTGACAAATCGTCTCGTCCCTTAAATTTAAGAAAAAAGTGTAGGATCTCAGATTCTAGAGAGGGATCTTCTCTCACTCCTACCGCTCATACGAGTGCAATAAGAGGCCCATCGCCCCCTTTTCTTCCAAACTCATTGCCTAGCATGCCATGCAATTTTTTACAAAACCCCATGAGGTAAACTCTATTGTCGATACATCAAAAAAAAAAAAAAACCGCAGCAGGACCTAAAAAATAAAATAAATTACTAGACTACAGGCCTAGGCCACTGAACTCTAGACCTCTTTGATGCACCTGCATCAAAGACAACAGATGTGCATCATTAATCCTGGAAGATGGGACCCTGACAAAGCATGATGTATCATCGTTCGATACACATTCATCCTCGATCACCGCTCAAGTTCATCTCTATTTGACTCAGGATTCCGATGGGAGTGTTCCATTTTTCTGGGGAACCGACTCAGCAGGACTGGTAATTTCCGACGATGTGGAGATTGTCAAGAAGGGTTGCGGTAAATCCTTCGCACCATTTCCAAAAGGTAACATACAAGGAAAAAAACAAGAGAGGATACACTCCTTGTCTCAATTGTAACTTTAATTTTTGTTTAATTTATGATGAGCTTGTTTATTTCCCTACACATTTTATACTGGTTTCATCTTTTGGACCAGGTTGCTTCTTCACAACCTCCGGGGGTTTGCAGAGCTTTGAGCATCCTCTGAACGAGGTGAAGGCGATGCCGAGGGTTGACAGCCAAGGGCAGGTCTGCGGTGCAACTTACAAGGTCGACGCCCAAACCAAGAAGGATTCTGGCATGCCGAGGGTCGATAGTGCTGCAGATTGGTCCTCCCACTACTAATTCGACTAGTTTCCGGTGCTTTTGTGTTGTTTCTTGTGCCTTTCAATGAAGAATTACATGTTTAATAGAGAGACTTCTCACTGTATGAGTCATGGTTGGCGAGATCTTAGTGATCGTCTCCTGTTCTCCCAATTCCTGGCGGTTAATAAAATTTCTTATTTACCTGTTTATGAAAATTTGTGATAGATTCTTGCTTGCACCCAATTGTTGCGCCCCCCCCCCCCCCCCCCCCCCCTCAATGGGGATGTTTCGCCAGATTAGGTCCGATGATCGGTGTAGCAATCAGAATGAGATTGAGCTGGTCCCAGGTGACCTAATTTCATAAAGTTAGGCTTCTTGACAAAATGCATGTGATTAACAGATGGTTTTTTCGTATTTAATTTCCTTGAAAAATATACTTAATATTTATAATGCCTATATAAGTTTTAATTCAACATTATCTATCATGTTGTTTAATGTAGCCATTGCTACTCTTTGATACCAACCAATGCAAGGGTTGGTATGTCTACTACCAATTGTGTGTGTGTGTGTGTGTGTGTGTGTGAGAGAGAGAGAGAGAGAGAGAGAGAGAGAGAGAGAATCGACTTACTGCACCGGATATTGATAAGTCATACATAATATTCTGAATACTTACCTCAAAGCGACTTATTGTACCGGATACTCTGAACCCAACGGAGCCTTAAAGAAAATAGGTGAAAGGAATATTGGTCCCGAGAAAGAAATCTCTATTATAAAGAGAATAGATCCGGTCCCGAGAAAGAAATCTCTATTATAAAGAGAATAGATCCGATGACACAAACTAAAATGCATCGTCGGTCTCTACCCCTGTCCCGAATTTAAAACAATGCTATATATTAAAAAGATAAGGGGTACTCAAGTCTTTCTAATAAATTTTGAGAGGGAAGGCATTACACTAGCCCCCCCCCCCCATCCCCTTTCTCTCTCTAGTCTCTATACTCTACTCATTCGCACTTAGTGCTTGCATAGCATACCCCTTGTGCACAAAAAAGATAATACTCGACATCGGTCAATTGCAAAGGCGCTAGGCTCCGATCACAAAAACCTAACCAAATAGGGTGCCGTTGGAGGGCTGCGATTGAACTTTTGGTTGGAGCTGGGTGCTCCCTCATTCGCAACTTGTGAGCAAAGTAGCTTTGGACGATTATTACTCCTACACTTGTAGCTTCTTGTTCAGCATCTTCCCAACTTCCATCCCAAATGTTCGTCGTATAGATACGTCGACCCCTAAGTCGCTTTTTCGGGTCGTGGGCGCTAATGGTATATAGCGGTGCTGCCTAACTGGTTGATGATGTGGCGAGTCCATATTGGATCGCCATTTGTTTCTCCAATGTTGGTTAGTGACTCCTGAGGCTTATTCGATCGTGTATTCAAGGTCTCCTGATCACACCGTGGGTCTGAGTCCTGTTCGCCACCCGATTGATCGAATAATGCATTCGGTCTTATAGAAGAATTTGGGGAGTGAGTGTTGTATCTTACATCTTCACTCGGTCATCGGGTATGTGAGATCGCGTTGTCCTTGTGAGAATCCTTATCATGTGTTTGGTTTCATTCAACGAGCCTATGGCTACTCACAAGCTGATTAGGACAAAAAGGAACATAATAGATTTAGTCGTTGATTAAGATCTGAACAGAGAGAGAATTCAAACGGAGCTCCGTTCTCATAAATTCTATTAAAAACCTACTATAAAAATATTAAAAACCAACTATAAAGATGATAAATATCAATTCAATTATATTTAATGACTATTTGATGTTAATTAGTATAATATATGCTACGAGTGTTTTGCGTTATAGTACCAAATAAGGTCTCTCTCTCTCTCTCTCTCTCTCTCTCTCCCCCCCCCCCCCCCCCCCCCCAAGGGTCTGCACAAGTGCCTCAATGTCGGATTGGGGATTCCCTCCCGACACCATTTCTGCTGTGAGCTTGAAAGTGTCTCAAAGGTTGTGAATAGTACCAAATGTTTGTCAACTAGATATAAAAAACAACAGTTGCCCCCCCCCCCCCCCCCTAAGATTTGTGAAATTACACTTTGACCCTGCCAGTCATCTTTATTTATCAAAAATTTATTAAAACCATTGCTTGCTAAAGTTATGCTAAAGGATAGTTCATATTTTTTGCTTGTCACAAGGGTAAAATGACACTTGAAACTCAACATCCATACCCCCCCATAAGAAACCGTACTTTTAGATCCTTACACCCTTCCATCCTTTTACATCCAAACCCATTTTATCCTTCACCTAATTATTAATCCATGCCAAGTATTTGAATCCTATGTCATGAAAACAAACAAAAGGGTTAGGACCGTAGTATACAATTTTTGCCCTTCCCATTCTATCCCTACACAAATCACAAGTATCATCCAAGAATATTACCCTTTTGCCACTAATCAATTGACATTTAAAAAACCACGGGCTATTATGGGAATAAATCCCACTAACCCACTAACTCATTCTTCCTTCCATCCTACTTTTTGTTCCCATTTTACCTTTCACAATATATATTAATCTATGCCAAGTATTTTGAATCCTATGTCATGAAAACAAACAAAAGGGCTAGGACCATCATATGCCAGTTTTGCCCTTCCCGTTTTATTCTACACAAATCACAAATACCATCCAAAAATATTACCCTTTTACCACTAATCAATTGAGTCTTATTTATCTATTTAAAAAACCAAGGGCTATTATGGCAATAAATCCCACTAACTCATTCTTCCTTCCATCATGCTTTTTTTCCCCATTTTTTCCTTCACCATATATATTAATCCATGCCCAGTATTTTGAATCTTATGTCATGAAAACAAACAAAAGGGCAAGGGCAGTAATATGCCATTTTTACCTTTCCCATTCTAACCCACTAAATCATTATTCCTTCTATCATACTTTTTGTTCCCATTTTACCCTTCACCATATATATTAATCCATGCCAAGTATTTTGAATCATATGTCATGCAAATAAATAAAAGGGCTATGACCGTAATATGCCATTTTTGACTTTCCCGTTCTATCCCTACACAAATTACATTATGGTCCTAGCCCTTGTGTTTGTTTTCTTGACATAGGATTCAAAATACTGGGTGTGGATTAATATATAAGGTGAATGGTCAAATGGAAACACATGCAAAAGGATGGAAGGACCCAAAAGTAATTTCACTGTAGCAAAAAAGTAACAATTTGCACAGATTTTTACTCAATCTACAAATATTGTTACTCTTTTTGTATAGTGATTTCATTGTAGTAAGAGTAACAATTTGCACAAATTGTTACTCAATCTACGCAAATTGTTACTCTTTTGCTACAATACTTTCACTATAGTAAAAATATTACTAAGATTTCATAAAATTTTTTACTACAGTCATTTTATTGTAGCAAATGAGTAATAATTTACGAAGATTGTTACTCTTTTTGCTACAGGACCGGTGCCCACCTGTACAGCTGCACTTAGGGTCTTGTTCACGTGTTGACTCAGGGGTAAAAATGATATTTTTCTTTCGGGAGGACTTAACGCGAATTAACGATATTGACCATCTTTTTTACTAAATTTGATTTGTTAGAGGGACCTATCACACATTATCCCTCTTTAATTTGTGTACAAGTAAAAGGGTAGATTGTTGCACGTGCAAACGCACATGCCATATGTACTAGTTCAATTGACAAATCTCAGTTTAAAGGAACATTTTACCTTTATAACATGCAACACGGTATGGAATTTGCTTTATTATAACTTTTTCTTTAGACAAGCTATTATTTGAATATATTTTGACAAATAAATATACTGACAATGGTCAAAGTGTAGTTTTTGACAGAGTTCAAATCTCCTCCTATCGGTCGGCTCCGATCAGTGGGCCCCGCGTGCATCACAGCCACACACAGTCGTTGGAGTGCGATTCACTTTTGGGTCGCCGGCCATTTGTGCGGATGTGATGCACGTCGACCCCCCGATCGGGGCCGACTGACTGGGGGAGATTCGAACTCTTTTCGAAACCTCGGGGGTAAAGTGTAATAAATAATAACCTTGCGGAGTCAAAAAATAATTTATCATAAATAATACGAATGACTTAAAATAGTCGGCCCGAACCACAAAATCATCGTGGTTCGGGGTCCAGCCATCGACACCTGTTACCACCCGTTTGATCAACTGGCCCTTATGACGGGAGCCCCCTGGGGTTCACCCTTGCCCTGTAGATCACAACAATCTGGAACCGTCCATGGAGACAAACATAATAGGTGTTGATGGTCGGGGGGTGGTTCGGAACGACTAAGTAAAATATAGGAAAGGGACTAGGGTCCCTATCAAGTTGGGGGCCCTAATAATTTTGTGGGTGTAGATAGCAACACCTTTATTCCTGTGACCCCTACTACCATTTTGGGTGCATTGGGGCTGACTCGAACCCGCATGGTTCCCTATTCTCTGAAGTCTCAATAGCCTAACACAAGTTACACAACGGCGTTACCGTTACGGTCGGTCTGGTGCCCGGACAGACGGTACCTTATTCGAATCACGGACTCTTTCGAAAATACCCTCGTATCTTTTGAAAAAATACCCTCCCTGTCCCGACCCGTTGTATTAAAGCGCACCCGCTGATCGCGCTCCCTATCTCCACACTGTCTCCTGGTTTCTCTCTGCTCGGCGCGCTCCCCAACATTCTTTTTTTTTTCTCTCTCTTAGGGTTTGTACGCAGCTGCTCTCCCTCGGACCGCCACGAGATTCTTTCTTTCTACGACCATCATGGCGGCCGGCGAGGAACCAGCGAAGGCAGGCGATCGGATGCCGAAGGCCGACGGGGCCTGCGGAGCGGAGGCCGGCTGTGATGCGGTGGTCGACGTCTCTCAGGAGACTCTGGAGATATCTATGTTCCAGAGGCCGCTGCTGGAGGGCTCGGCCGAGGGGCTGTACGTTTACCGCAACACCTTACACCTGGTCCCGAGGGCGATCGAGCAGTTAGGGAGGCTGAAGAAGCTGAAGTTCTTCGCCAATGAGATCGAGGTCTTGCCTCCGGAGGTCGGCGATCTGGGCGACCTCGAAACCTTGCAAGTCGAGATCCCCCTTCCGGGCCTTTCGAGCCTCCCCTTCCATAAGCTGAAGTGCTTGAAAGAGGTCGTGATCTCTAGGGTTCCCACGAGGCTCTCAGCTCTCTCTTTTTTAAGTGAAATCTCGGCACTCAAGGACCTTACGAAGCTCTCGATATGTCACTTCTCAATCAGGTAATCCTTATTCAGAAGAAATAGTAACCTTTAATATATACATCTGCTGTAAACTTATTTTTTCTGATTATTTGTTCCAAATTCTGCATCTTTACTCTAAATTTGCTGTAACCTTCGTTTTCTGCATTTAAATAGACATTAAATTGGTTGTAGACAATATTCGAAAATCCCATTACGCTCAATGTCGCGACACTGCAGGATATGAAATTTTTGCGTGAAAATATTTCAACATTGGAAATATTGCAGTTGTATATAAACGATGGAAATATTGATTAAATATGTGATTTTAAATAAAATATGGACATTCATAATCATGCATAGATACGCAATTTGGAACACTGAAGTCATATTTCTGCATTATTGAGGGGTGTAGTTCTATTTATGCTTTTTATAGGAGCATAACATTTAACCATCTTGAAGTGATTGAAATATTGATTAAATGATGGATTTTCACATGAAAACTCTAAAAAATTAAAAAAAGTATAGATACACACTATGGAACATTTTTACTATCTATAGCCTACTAATGTGGATCCCTACGGGCATGAATTTCTATGCATGATGTGCAAATACATAATAGTCTAACTGTCTAAGATCTATAACTACAATATATCCAAAATTCAAGTGATTTCATCAACATTAAGACCTGATTTTCGGATATTTTCAAAAACATCAAATCCTTTAAAAGTAGATTTGATAAATTCTACTTTGATTCTCAAATCCATATCTATCATATAAAACGTTAAAATATCTGAGGGTCATTGGGTTAATATCCGAAAAAATGATGAAGTCCCCTTTAAAAATGAAGAAAGGAGTGCTCGTACGGTTTTGTGGCTATTCAATATTTTTTCCTTGATTTTGTGCAAACCCTAATATATAACCATTTAGTCTAGCTTGCAATCAGTTTTTATTAAAAGTAGTGAGATCTAGTTGTTGAAAATTCAATCTAAATACGATTCGAGCCCAGCTGATCAACGCCAAGCTCGACCTAGTTATCGATAATTTTGTTAATTTTGGATTTTATTTATTAGGATATTTTCAATTAAGGTATCTTAGCAGATTTGGTCCGATTGGCTTAAATTTAGGATCTAGTGATATATGAATTAGGTGATTGTTATATTTTCAATCCAACGTTTTCATGATTGGTTTTGGTCTAAGACGGGATCAACTGTTTCGATTTCAATTGATTTAAAATTCAAAAAATATAAAAAAATTCTTGTAACATAGGAAAAATTTAGAAAATAAATATAAGCCAGAAAAAATAGAATTAGGACATTAATATAAGAATCATAGAGATTTCACGCGAACTTGTTCAATCAATGAAAACATAACTACTGTTAAAATAGACATACATAGCTAATATGAACTCGGAAAGAAATAGAATATACAATAATTCAAGGTTCTAAAAAGCGTTAGGCGCTAGTCGGGCGGTGGGGGGCCGCCTAGCGCCTAGGCGGCCTAGGCGGGGCCTAGGCGTTTTGCCTTTTTTTAATTATTTTAATTATTATTTTGATATTATATAATATATATATATATATATGTTTAAAAATTAATATAAGTTCAAGATTATTCTAAACCATTATTTTAAAGAACAAGTATATAACCATAATTCAAGATTGAGTGATTAACAAGAACAAAAGAAAACATGGTCCGCCTAGCTAGCCTCAGCCCGCCTGGCTCGCCTGGTTAGCCTCAGCCCGCCTGGCCCGCCTCAGCCCGCCTGGCCAGCCTAGCTCCGCCTAGGCGGCCGCCTTGCCCCGCCTAGCTCCGCCTGGAAGCTTGACCTCTTTTCTGGAGCGCCTAGGGCCTAGGCGAGGCGGTGGGGGGCCGCCTAGCGCCTAGGCGACCGCCTGGGTCGCTTTTTAGAACACTGCAATAATTAGTCCTAAGGAACTCAGAAGTTGATTCACTGCATTAAGCCAATACTTAGTGCCACATAATTTGGTGAGGAGGATTGAATTGTGCATCACTGTTATCATCATCTCGCTCTCATCGGTAGTACTGCTGAGGATAACATTGCTGGAGGTGCTCGTACAAAAAAAAAGGATGACATCTTATATTTATATTGATCATTTCAGTGACAAAACACCATAATAAAAACAACGGACAATCATGTATTTTCAATTGAAATGATATATGCTAAGATCGTCTCTTTGAGTTGTTCCACAAACCTTGACAAATTTACAACTTGACATTGAACCCATGACACATTTGATTATCTCTTGAGACCTTACAAGAATCAGTGTATAGCATGACTACGCACGATAAGAAATCAAATACAAGATTGATAGTGTATTGAGTATGACATTTGTTTGCAGTATGTAAAATTAGTATGGTAAAGTGACATTAGGATATCCCCTTGGTACACCATTGCTTCTAGCATGATCATTCAATTTGGCGGATTATCCAAACGATTTCTTTTATTTAAGTGATGAATTAATTATAACAGATATATGTGTTCGATGTTATCATTAAAAAATGATCATTGTCCAATCCTCATGGGTTGCTTGCTATGAAATACTCGGTACCCACTTCATAATGGCCTTGTTTCCGAAAGAGTAGGGTTTTTGTATTCCTTTGACTTTTTGTCAAAGAGCTGAAAATTCGTTATTTTGAATTTTGGCCAAGTATGGAGGAAAAATGAGTTCTTGTGAAAATTTTTTTTATATATATTCAAAATATTTTACTAGTCTTTGGTGTTTTAAGTTGATTTTATACCTTTTGATTTTATGAGATTTTTTCCGGTCTAAAATATTTTGAGATTATTTTCCCACCAAGCTTTGAAAAAAAATTATAGAGCCTAATTTTGTATAGGAACTGACATATTACATTTTTGATTCTTTTGAATTTTGGATTTTTTCTGATATTTTTATTAAATCCAAATGGGGGGGGGGGGTATTTGCCCCTTGACCCAAAGGAACAAATTCAAAATTGCAAGTTTCTCCACAGCACTACCCGATGTATCAAATATTAGAATCCCTTGATAAATGTTTATTTTCAACTCAAAAACGAACATATATGTAATGCCTATGTTATCATGCTGTTTCATTGACCTAGACAGTTAGGATCCAATTAAGCGTTCTTCCAACACACGTTTTGCTTAGCTCATTCCCCTTCTATGAATGTGCCAACATCATTTGTTGGTTGATGCCAATGAAAACAATGCTCTAAGGGTGTGTTTGGTTATTGGGAAAGTTTTTGCAAGAAAGGAATTCTAAGGAAAGGAAAAAAAAAAGAAAGGAAAAAAAATGACTTTTATTGCTACTGTTTGGTTATCTGGAAAAAAAAAGAAAGAAAAATGACTTCTTTTCCTTTCCTTGTTTTCTATGCTTTTGGTAGAAAAATTGTTGTGGTCTTTTGACAGAAAATTGGTTCCTACGAGAAAATTATTTTCTTTTGGGGACCACACTTTTTCGTCAACCAAACACAATTTTGCAGGAAAATTTGTTTTTTTTTTTCTTTTATGTTTTTTACTAGCAACCACACACCCGAAAGCTTGGCAATTATCACGTCATTTGGAGGCAATAATAATACTAACAGTAATTTTGAATCATCCAAACAGATGCAATTATATGAAACCTTTGCTGATATTTTTTTTTAATCTTGGAACAATCAATTGGAAAAATATATGATATGTTCCTTTGCATTTTTCCTGCATGCAGATATCTCCCTGCAGAAATTGGCTGCCTTAAAAAACTCGAGGAGCTGGATCTATCTTTTAATAAGCTGAAGAACTTGCCAAGTGATATAACGGAGTTGAGTGCCCTCAAAACACTGAGAGTTGCTAATAATAAATTGGTGGATCTACCTGCAGGAATCACCTCTTTGAGGAGATTGGAATTTTTGGACTTGTCAAATAATAGGCTGACTTCATTGACCTCACTTGACCTAGCATCAATGCAGGCCCTCCAGTATTTGAACCTTCAGGTATCATAAAATGCTAACATACAATTTGCAGTTTGGAGCCATATAATTGAGCTTTCTTACTTATCTTTTGTATTCATTAAAATTTTCTGATAGTAAATCTGATTAATAGATGTTGAATTGACTGAGATCATAAATCACATACTTCTTGCTTAGAAACTGATTTATGTTTATAGTGGGTTTATCTAACTGAATACCCCTTTGGAATAATTGCACCTTTGTGAAACCAAAAGTAGGATAAATTATTAACTTTTTGGTGGAAACACAATTGAAAAATCTCTAAACATTTTGATATTTGGTTATTGTGTTATTTAGACCTTATATATGTTTATATGTATATGTGGTGTTGATAGTGACTCAGTGAGTGAATTTTCCCTTTGAAACTATTGTTATGTGAAACCAAAGCATGATGAATTATTTGCCTTTTGGTGCAATAAAATTCTAAACATGATTTTTGCCCAATGTATTATATTATTTGTATCCTATATCTATACTATAATACTAAAATAGTAGCCCTCAAACAACTGGGTGCCTCACATCCTTCTCTAGGTGCCACGTGGCAACCTCAAGAGACGATTCCTCTATGGGAACGCTCGCACTAACAGCCGTTCCCCCTCCCTCTCTCTCCACTTGAACAACCGTTTTCCTTCTCTTTCTCTCTTGCCACTTGAACAACTGCCCCCCCCCCCCCCCCCCCCCCCCCCCCCCCCTTCTCTCTCTCTCGGCAGGGGGTGTTTGTTTTTTTAGGCCCGCATTGAGGCTGGGCCAAACAACTTTTATATATGTATAAGGCACATGTATGTTTATATTTGAATTAAGGGAGAGCAAAATAGTAATATTCCTTATTTTTTTCAAATTATTAATTTGGGTAGGATGAATTATTTACGTTTCACCAGATTTATCAACGACAATTCTAGACTTTTTGATTTTTGCCCAATGCATTCTCTTATATGTGAAATATATATGTGCGTCATTTGTTTGGCTAAAGAGATGAGCATTTAAGCAGAATAATATTTTTCAGTTTTCACATTTTGATTATTCTATTGAATGGGAATTTTTTGAAGTCAAGAAACCGATTCAAAACCCATTCATTCAAATAAATATTGCAAAATGTTTTCTTGCGTTTATTGCTTTGGTATTCATTCAAATAAATATTGCAAAATGTTTTCATGTGTTTATTGCTTTGGTGACTCGTAGTCTGTTTTGGGTTACTCTGCCTTGTGCTTTACTCGGTGTAATCGACATAATGGAATTTTCTTTGGGTCACTAATTTTTGTTTTTATTTTAGTTATCTATATTATTAAGTCAACATGTCCCTTACCAAGTCGGAAGTTATGAAAAAGGCGGAAGTTATGAAAAACCGGCTAGGGGAGAAGTCATAAAAATTGGGAAAAGGTCGGGAAATAAATGATAGAATTTTATACTATATGTATATCTAGAATCATAGATGCTCCAACATGTTTTTAAGCGATACATGATGGGATTAAAACTCAAAATCAGGATTAAACGCAAGTTGGGATTAAAACATGAAAATCATGATTTATTTTCACCAACTCGTTACTTTTTAGAAAATGGGGAAAGAGTCATGTATTAAACGTTTACTGATTATGCACGTTTTAATCACTTCTTCAAAAAATAGGAGTTTTTGGTAACATAGCAACATGAGAGAAAATAACTGTGATTTTTAATAAATTTTCAAAAAAGAAGTATACTCTTTTTGTGCAACCAAACTTTCCTTCTCAAACCTCTTATTGCCACCCCACCCACCTACCTTCTCCCACCTCTTTCTCTCTCGTCAATTTGGATGCACATGTTTCATCTTTAGTGGGTTGTGCATCACAGAGTCCTTTTCTCTTTTTCTTTTTATATTTCCAGAAGTGCAGGTAAGTTGTAAATTTTTGATCTTTTCACTGGCAAAAGAAGATTCTACAAAAATTTGATATACTTAATAGTATATTTTACCAATTCTTTTAGCATTACACCTTTGGACAAATCTCACTGGATAAATCTGCATGTCCTTAACTAACCTAGTCATTGGATGTAATAGTTTTGACTTCATGGTCCTGGTGTAGATTAACGATATTTAGTGTGTAATGATCATGGAGGCAAATCTTATACATTTGAGATTTCATTTTTTTTGAAAGGTCATTACTGATTTTCTAGAATGTAAACTGTTAAGTGATTTATAGTTTATCGATCTTATTCTTTGATACTATTTGTTTATAGATTTGTGATTCCTTTGGACCTCACATTTCTTTGTGCCCCTAACTCTTTGTTCCTGATCTGCAGTACAATAATATTCCCCATTGTTGTCAAGTTCCATCATGGGTATGCTGCAATTTTGAAGGAAATGGGGAGGATAGTGCTAACAATAAGACTGCTAAATCAATAGTTGAGGTGGAAATACATGATGTAGCCATTCGGAGGGTTCATTGCGATCTTTTATGTAATGGTAGTGCTCCAATGCCTTTTACTGTTTTAGTCCCTAATTTTATGAATTTATGCATGCCAGAGGAATTGATTTAAACCAATTTACACATGATGTCAGGTAGTCATGGTATATTTCCTTCTCTATATCCTGAGGCAACTTCGAGTTCTAGACAATTGATGAGAAAGGGATGGAAGCGCCGTGATCAGCTGCAGCACATGGCTCGTCAAGAGCGTTTGAACTTAAGTAGGAAGTGTAAAGGGAAAGATATCAATGATAATGTAACTGTGAAAGCAATTGAAGAAAATAATTCTTGCGTGACCTCTGTGGCAGAAAATGTGTCGGAATCTGACGACGACACAAAATTATCTGACAGTTCCCTAACATCAAGTTTTCTGTTAGAAAATATATCAGCTGCTGGTGAGGGTGATAGATGTCCTTGTGCTGCGGACGGTACCAACTGCACGGACAATGAAAAAATTGGTTTGAGTAGAAGAGGTCATGAAAATGACTACTCATGCAGTATCTCTGACTCCACCAGTTTGAGTAAAGACAACGAACTTGTTTTTGAGACAGAGAATAATGACTCCCCACTTGGCACTGTCTCTGAGTCTACTAGATCGGATGAAGACAATGAATTTGATAACGACAGGGAAGAGAATGTTTCGCCATCCTGTTCTGATGAGCTGAGTAAAAATTGTTCTGGGAAATCAAAAAGGCATTCTGATGGGAATCTTCTTAATCCTAAACCGACCAAGTTCCGTAGGCCTGTTAATGAATGCTCAGATCTATCTTGCAAGTATAGCATCGAATCATTCTGCAGCATTGATGATCATCTACCAGATGGGTTCTATGATGCAGGGCGAAACCGTCCCTTCATGTCACTTGAAGATTACGAACAGGGCCTCCACCTTGATTCTCGTGAAGTCATTCTCTTAGACAGGTTAGTTTACACTTTATTGACAAGTTATCACCAACTATTTACAATAAGCTTTGCTAATTGTGTACTGACCACTTATTGTATTTGTATTATTATCAACTTTGACATTCATAATGCCTTGTTATTTGTTTTGCCAATTCAGAGATAAGGACGAAGAGTTGGATGCTATTATTTCGTCTGCACGGTTACTGTTGTCTAGATGGAAAAGATCATGTTCAGCCGAAAAAGAAGAAGATCAAGTTGACAACCTGCATAGGGCATCAATGCTTGCTCTATTTGTATCGGATTGTTTTGGGGGAAGCGACAGAAGCGCTTCTGTTATGCGGACACGAAGAGCTGCATTTGTTTCAAATAAACAACAGCCTTTTGTGTGTACTTGTTCTGATGGAAACATTTACGATACACATGGTGTTGCTGGAGGCCTTAGTTTCAGTGATCTATGTGAGAAATCTATTCGGCTGATTAAGGAGTCACGCAATTCTAATGTTGTGCCTATTGGAACTCTGCGGTTTGGTGTTTGTAGGCACAGAGCTGTGCTTATGAAGGTAATTCTTCTACTTGTTTATGTATATTTGAACATTCCAAAGTACATCTTTTTCCAAGGTATAACTTGCTGATTAATCATTCATATTTGTAGTATCTATGCGACAGAGCAAATCCTCCGATTCCCTGTGAGCTTGTAAGAGGCTATCTGGATTTTATGCCACATGCTTGGAATGCCATTCATGTTAAAAGAGGCAATATATGGGTTAGGATGCTGGTCGATGCATGCCACCCAACTGACATACGAGAAGAAACAGATCCAGAGTACTTCTGCAGGTAATTTTTAATTTCTTTATTTTTATGCTCCTTGGTTTCTCATGTGTACTGATTCAGTCAAGGGTTAAGACAGGATTTTCTTATAGTGGGGGCAAGGTTTAGAATCAAAATACTAGTTAGATAATTCGTGGGTGTGTAATAGCAAAGTAAATTACCGAGAATGAATTGTAACTCTACTGCACAATATAAGAATTGTTTAAACCTGCATTAAAAATTATTAATTAAACACTAGTAAGAGAGTTTCAACTTGTCTTTGATGATTCAGGTTATTTGTAATAAAATTACAACATTAAGGTATGAAGATGATCAAAATAATTAAACTTCCATAACAACATGGCTAATATTTAATTTTTAGTTGTCAATCATAAGATTCGTATCAGTTTGCAAAACCAATAAAGTACAAAATCAAATCATAAGCAAAGGTTTATACCTGAGCAATGGTTTTGGTATGATTAAAAAGAGTGGTGAGTTTGGTTCAAGGAGCCGAAGATAACGGTCCCTGCTAAGAAAATTGATTGTGTTTGAAATTGGCCTAATCGGCGATCTGTTCCAATCAAGGGAGAATCAATGAACACTGGAAGTAAAAAGTAAGGGAGGAGGGAGGAATCAGTGGATGATCTGATGGTGCATGGGGTTGCAATGTGCTATAACCAAGAATGAAAACCTAAAAGTTCTGAATTTTTTTAGAGAAAATGCTATTTGAGCAATCAATGGTAACAAACGTGGTCAATTTGCTAACAGACATATGTTGTGGTGCTCCATTGCATAAGTTGCACTATTTTCATAATTTCATTGCATATGTTGCACTAGGCGGCTGGGTGCATGCACGCTAACATCCACATGTTGCTGTGCTCTGCTATATATGTTGCAATACTCCTATTGCATATGTTAATCATCGGGGTCGCACCAAGTGGATTGCACTTGAGGGATTATATATATATGTACGTGTGTGTGTGTGTGTGTGTGTGTTTTCCAACACTAATCTCTCAAATTCATGCCCTTTACTTTATGGTATTTATTGGTGTTCAGTTAAGCTACCTAGTTCAAAAATGACATAATTTGACGTGTGGATTTTTCTTGATAGAATCACTTCTGTTGCAGGTACATACCACTTACTCGGGGTCATGTTCCCCTGACAACTGAAAATTCTCCGGTCTCTGGATGCTTTTTACCTTCTTCCTCAGTGTGCCATGGAACTGAAGAAACAACCTCATGTTCTGTCACTCATTGCAAGTATGGAACTCTTGATGCTGCTGTAAAGGTTTGTATTCCTTTCAAGCTTAAAATTATGGTTATTTTGTATTTGGATACCTTTATAGTTGAAAGTTGTTACAAGCTGAAATGACCACTGTGCATTCGCTTACTCTTCATTAGTATTGAGTACAATTTATTTGAGGAAACCTCACCTTTATTGATCCCTGGTGTTGCACGATGACATCATTGAATCGGTTATGCTTTTAGTTGTGATGCAGCACTATTTTACTGGTTTTCTTTTTTCAATTGTTTAATAATATTTTTGGCAAGTTCTGGGCCATATTAATCTTTATCCATATCCTCTATCGTACTAATGATTCTAAACGACGTCTGGAATGGTGCAGGTCCGTAACTTTGAGGCATATGGGGCATCAAATGAGCAACTTAGAAATTTTGAGTGTAGTTTTCTTGGGGAAGTAAGAATGCTAGGTGCATTGAGGGAACACAAGTGTATTGTAGAAATTTATGGCCACCAGCTTTCTTGTACGTGGGTTCCTCCAGAAGATGGGAATAAAGAGTGTAGACTCTTGCAATCAATAATTATTATGGAGTATGTAAAAGGGGGTTCTCTGAAGGTAATCTATGATTCTATGTACCGATTTTCTTTCTTCCTCGTGAATCTGTATTTTATACTTACTGTTTTGTTGTTCTTCATGCTCTGCAGTGTTATTTGGAGAAATTATTGGAAGGGGGTGAGAAGCATGTCCCAGTTGACATGGCTCTCTGTATTGCTAGAGATGTTGCTTGTGCATTGGTTGAAGTGCACTCTAAGCATATAATTCACCGGGACATAAAAAGTGATAATATTTTGATTGATTTGGATTCCAAGAGAAGTGATGGTACACCGGTTGTCAAGCTCTCTGATTTTGATAGATCAGTTCCTCTCCATTCTTCCAAACACACATGTTGTATTGCTCACCTTGGCGTACATCCACCTGAATTTTGCGTTGGAACTCCTCGGTGGATGGCTCCAGAGGTGGTTCAAGCTATGCATCAAAGAAACGTCTACGGACTGGTAAAGCCATCTTCTTTTTCTTATCAACTAGTCTGGTTTACATGTACAAGTTTCCAACCTGAAGCATTTTTTATCTCATGCTATCGTAAATATTTACTTAATAACCATAGATTGTACATTGTGTGGAGGATTGTATCTTCTATGATCGATAGTTTGATTATTTAAAGATTATTTTTCTTGTTTACTTCCTCTAATATGTAGAAAGACCTGTGGCCACATATAGGAAAGATTTTTTGGATTTGAGATGAAGTCTAATTCCTTGCATAACTCTACATGTGGCTTGGCAAAAGCAAACACAACTTTGAACCAACTACTATAGGCATAACCATCAAGCCTTGTATTGCCTATTTAAAGCCTTGTCCCATCTATTTCAGGAAACTTTTATGAATCCTTCTTGGCCTAATCTTTCCTATAAAGAGCTATTTCTCGCAAGCTTTGAGATTTCAGATTTAGTTCGTGGTGTAGTCTGGGCCAAAAGTGAAACATTACAGCTGTTTCAGTCTTTTCGGATTCATCCATTCTGACCAACATTATCAAAAGCTAATTAAAACATTTAAAATTCAAAAGTTGAGAATTTGGAAAACAAATAAACGAAGTACTATAAACTTAAGTGATATAAATGGGGATGCATATAGCAAATTAGCAATACATTGAAATTATGTTAAACAACCATCGATACCTATAAGGTAATGAATGATGTTCCAATAATTAACCCTCATTATTGTCGGAACCAGTAATTACTACACATGTAGCGTCACATATTACGCATGAAAACTTAGATGTGGATCACAAGGTTTATGTCGGTAATCATTGTTCAAAAACTTAAAACTCGGACGCGACTCAGCTCGTAAGTCACCCAAGTCGAGTAAACTTGGTCCGAATCGGTCAAGTTTTACCCAGACTCGTTCTAATTCACCAAATAACTCAACTCGAAATCTGTCTGATACTCGATCCGACTCGCCCAAGTTTTAAAAACTGGTCAGTATTGTGATATTATTGATAAGTTGAGACCAGTTAGAGAGAGGATCGGATTTCGCATTATTGTCTCACAATAATTATGTCTCGGTGTGCTGTAATTTGGGTATATAGTATAGGCTAAAATCAGACATCGTCATATTTGTACATGATCAACTGAATCCTCTCATGATTTCTGGTCTTTCTAAAAGTTTGTCGACATTTCTTCGCCCAATTTTCACGTTCCTCATGTTTCTTACTCCTTTCACACAAATTTGAGACTCTTCGACTTGTCTCACCAGTCGCCACAACGGCCTTTCACATTAGTCATTTCCTCCCTTCGACATGTCCTCTATAAATTCATTGTAACTTTTAGGCACACTTTTAATTTTTGATGCCTGTAGGTTTGCGTATGTTGTACTGAAAGTCAAATATAGGTATGGTATGGCATGTATCCAATGTCAACTCTTCGTTTCCACTTGCATTGACCATTTACAAATCAAATATTAAGAATTTACTACAAATTTGAAAATTAGTTTTTTTTTGTGTATAAGAAGTCGTCGGGTGGAAGATTCATTGTGCCTTGTTATCAGTGTAAGGATTAGGATTAATGAAAGAGAAATTGTCATCTTACATGAAAAAGAAGAGAAACTACTCATTAAAAAAAAAAAACAGAATTCCAAGAGAAGGATATATCGATTGTGATTATAGATTTCTAAATTGGTAATGGTTTATAAGCATTAGGCGCATGCATGCTCAATGCATACGTACGAATAGTGGGAGAGACCACCGAATTAGAATATGCTGATTTTTTATGAGGGTGATCACCTTATCCTAGATAACACACCCATCAATTTTCAATAAATTATTAAACTTGTAGGGTTGTAGGCCAAAATGTCTAGGTGACACCTAGCCATCTTGACTATACTGCACCAAAATACCGATTACTTAGGAGTTAGGATTATGATATGGGTCCTTCACCTTTTGTTTTAAATATATTGGATGGCTAGGAAGCATGGACGCTTCACTAGAGGTGTCGTGTTCGTGTCTGACACTCGTCGGACACTCCTTTGACATATGTTGGCTATGAAGCACGGACACGGATATGGATACAGATATGGGACACATCAAATCTTGAAAAACTAGGATACGGATACAGCAAGAATACAACAATTATATATATATATATATATATATATATATATATATATATATATATATATATATATATATATATAATATGCAATAAAATATGATCACCTGTCCATGTGGAACTACTCCCAGTTCCACCACCACCAGCCATGCTCATATAATCTGAACTCATTCTTCTCTACAATATTGAAATCAACACGAGTAAACACACAATCTAAAACACATTGGACAATGATGAGTGAACTAGTCAGAATCAAAATCAACATGAGTAAATACACAATCTAAAGTAAAGACTAGCAGAAATCAAAATCAACATGATTCTATGAGTAAATACTAAATACACAATCTCATAAATCAAAATCAATGAGATGTAGTACCATCACAGAAATCAAAATCAGTCGCCTCAAATTCAAAATCAAAATCAACACAAGTAAAAACAATCACAAAAATCGACATGAGTAAAAACATGTGATGCAGTACCATTAACATGAGTAAATACATAATTGTAGAAATCGGGTCTTAACTGTTGCAGAAATCAGGTCTTAACAGTCACAAAAATCAGGTCTTAACATGAGTAAATCAAAATCAACATGAGTAAATACACAATCACAAAAATCAGGTCTTAACAGAGATCCTATGAAAATATTATCAAAATCAGTCACCTCAAATTCTAATAACAAACAATGAGATGCAGTACCATCAAACTGCAGCCTGCATTAAACTGCACCAATGCAAAAAATTTAAATGAGAAACAAAGCACAGTAGGAACCCACAAATAGATAAGAAGTTAAATCTTAGTGAATACGAGAAAGCCTAGATCAGGAGTTCCCAATTGTTGAAATAAAAAACTAAACCGACAAGAATTTGAAGCCTTCTTTGTTACACGGGCATTGGGTATACTGAAACACAGGATTTCCCAATTTATTCCCAAAAAACGCTAGATCAAAAGGGTACCTTAGGGTTTTGGTTTGATCGCGACCCTATGACGGAGTTGACGATCTTCAGGCGAGACGGAGATGTGGTGGTGGATTTTCGAGACTTTGAGATGGAGCATCACTGCGCCAGGAGCGGCCGATCTTCGTCGAGATGGAGCGGTGGTGGCGGGCTTAGGATTCTCAAGGGAGTGGAGAGATCGAGTGAAGAAGACAACTGAAGCCCTCTCTTAAATTCACAATTCGGGTTTTATTGGGCTATGAAATCCAATTCGGGTTTTAATACGTCCGATTCGGGTTTCAACCCAAGCTAGCCCGACCCGACAATTATTTTAAAACCCAATTCGAATTTTAATACCTCTGATTCGGGTTTTAACCTAAGCCATCCCGACCTGACAATTGTTTTAAACATAGATGTTTCCCACTACGTATCCGGTCGTATCCTTTCCGTATCCGATCGTATCCTTTCCGTATCCGATTGTATCCTGCCGTACCCTTTTTTTTTTTGAATTATTATTATTAAATACGATTGGGTCATATCCGACACGTATCCGGCCGTATCAGGGCCATATCCGTGTCGGATACGTGTCTAATACGAATACACAGTCCCTGTACGTGTATTCGTGCTTCATAGCTTGTCAGATACTTCTCGTATGTGTCCATTTTTTAATTATCTATTTTTATCGGATACGCCTTGGACACTTCACGTACACTTTAAGCACCATGTGAACATATTGGACACACGAGGTTGAAAGTTAAATATTTTTTTAAAATGTTGGGTCTTTTTTTGTAATTTAGGAAACTTTTGGTTCCTTATATAAAACTAAACTAATTTTGAGCCTATTATTAGAAAATAGTAGTTTTAAAAAGAATGAAATGCTTTTCTTATTATGGATGTTGATTTTAAATGATAGACATGACAAATGTTAAATATGGAATAATCATGGTTTGTAATGAATTCACAGTTTACGAAGACTTACTATTTTTCATGCATGTCCATTATATATATTAAATTTTATTATATATTGGTGTGTTCATGCTGTGTCCGTGTCATACTTTTTTAGGATTTGTCGGTCCTGTGTCCGTGCTTCCTATTTGGATGGTTATGAGCAAATGAGTTTATCATTTAGTCAAATTTACAGAAGTTTTTCCGAAAGTATGTTGCATTAGAATGCTAAATGCCAAAATATGTCACTTAGTTTGCAAACCAGTATGATCCTACCATAGTGGTTAATTGGGTCATGTTGTAGGTTTAGTTGGCGCATGATTGTGTCACGTCATGGATGTCGTGGCAGCGGATATGTTCTGATCTTAGCAATAGTCTCATGGATTCCTTCTTTTGGTGTTACCGCATTTCTATATGATTCTTTTTGAAGCTCATGTTCTATATTCCTTTGTATGTTACATGGATCTAGCACCGTATTTCATATCTAGTTTAGAAACCAAAATGTGTAGTGTTCATGTCCTAATCATGGAGACGCCTCACCATGAATGATCGATCATAGCTCCTAAAACATGTAGATCTGCTGATCATAGCATATAAGGTTCTATCTTACTTTCTTCAAAAAAGATGAAGTATACAGATGATAGTGAGGATAGAAGCCTCCTCGAGATCCGTACACCGTGTATACCTCCAAGGGCACTGTAGATCTTTAACAACCATATCTAGTTTAGGGTTGGATTACGTTTGAGTGAACTATGGATCCAAGTTTTGTTTAGGATAAATTTTGGCCAGGTCATCTTAATTAGCATTTTTTAATTTTTATTTGTTGTTCTTTTTTCTTAAATTAGGTGCATCTGTGTCATGAAGATGGTTTAAATGGAAATCAGGTGGTGGAGAACATTTAAATGGCAAGAGAGAAAAATCGGATATTTAAAGCAAGTGTATGTGACTTCTGTGGGAAAAAAAAATTGTTAGGCTAAGATCACTGTTCCAAATTTACTAAGGGTGTGTTTGGCATTGGTTTTGGAGGCCTAGTTTTGCGTCAAAACTAGTTCCGCTTGTCAAACTGGTTTTGGTATAAGATTTTAGTGCTTTTGGGATTCGATTAGAAAATTGGTTTTCCAAAACCAAAACCAAAATATCATCAAAACACAAAAGCAGAAATTTTCTGCTTTTGGGTTCTTTTTTTGGGTTCTTGAGGCAAGAAAGTAAAACAATAATTAAAAAAAAATATTGTGAATAACGTATATGTTGTAGAGAGAAACTATTGTAAATAGAAAAAATTAAAACCGGGAGAATATATACATATCATATTGTAGAGAGAGAAAATTATTATAGAGAGAATACTTTAGAGAAAATATATGATAGATATAAAAATATTATAGAGATAGAAAATTCTCAAGAGAAGAATATAGAGTATTAAATAAGTAAATATGTAGTGAGAGAAAATATTGAAGATAAAAAATATTATAGAGAAGAAATATTATAGAGAGAAAATATTGTAGAGAAAATATTCTAGAAAAAGAAAATATTATAGAGAGAGAAAATGTTATAGAATGAGAATATTTTAGAGAGAAAATATTATAGAAAGATAATATTTTAGAGAAAGAATATGTTATAGAGAGTAGTTTAGATAGAAAATATTGTAGAGAGAGAAAAAAACATAGAGATGAGAAAAATATTAAAAATAAAGAGAAGATATCATAGAGAGAGAAAATATAATAGAAATAGAATATTTTAGAGAGAGAAAATATTATAAATAGAGAATAAATTAGAGAGAGAAATGTTATAGAGCGGAAACTTTGTAGAAATATGATATTTTAGAGAGAATATTATAGAAAGAGAATATTTTAGAAAGAAAAAATATTATAGAGAGAAAATATTGTAGAAAGAGAATATTTTATAGAGGTAAAATATGATAGAAAGATAATATTTTAAAGAGAGAATATACTATAGAGAGAAATTTAGAAAAGAAATATTATAGAGAGAGAAGATAACGTAGAGGGGAGAAAAATATTAATTATAGAGAGAAGATATCATAGAGAGAGAGAATGTTCAAGAGAGAAAATATTATAGAAAGAATATTTTAGAGAGAGAAAATAGTATACAAAGATAATATTTTAGAGAGAGAAATGTTGTAGAGAAAAAACATTGTAGAATATGATATTTTAGAGAGAGAAAATATTATAGAGAATATTTTAGAGAGAGAAAATATTATAGAGAATAATTTAGAACGAGAAAATATTGTAGTGAGAGAAAATGACACAAAGAGGAAAAAAATATTATACAGAGGAAATATCATAGAGAAAGAATGGGATAGAAAAAAATTATTGTTGAAAGAGATCGAAGATATTGCAGATAGAAAAAATATTATAGAAAGATAATATTTTATAAAGAGAAAATATTGTAAAAAGAAAATATTATAGAAAGAGAAAAAATATTGTACAAAAAAAATATTTTAGAGAGAAAATATTGTAAAAACAAAATATTTTAAAGATCAAATATTTAAAGAGAAACTGAATGAGATAAAATATTATAGCGAGAAAATATCATAGAGAGAAAAAATGGGGTAGAAAGAGGAGAAATAATATTGTAGAGAGAAAATATTAGAGAAAGTGTTATAGAGAGAATATTTTTAGAGAGAGAAAATCTTGTAGCAAGAGAATATTTTAGAGAGAGAAAATATTATAGAATGAGTATATTTTAGAGAGAAAATATTGTAGAGAGAATATATTGTAGAATGAGAGTATTTTAGATAGAAAATGACGTAGTGAGAAGAGAAAATATTATAGAGAGAAAATATCATAGAGGTAATGTTGGAGAGAATATTATAGAAAGAGAAAATATCGTAGAGAGAAAATATTGAAAAGAATATTTTAGAAAAATAACTGCAAAACTAGTTTTAGGCTCAAAACTGGTTTAATTACCAAATGCTCAAATGTCAATAATTCTAGAACTGGTTTTCGATAAGCTAAAACTGGTTTTGCACAAAACTAGTTCTTGGTATTCAAAAATCAAAACCTAAAATTTCAAAACCAATGCCAAACGCCCCTAAGATCCTACAATGCCCTTATTCTCCCCGTTTTCCCTCAGTCCGTGACATAAGAGAGTAATTTGTGCATAACATAGAAAAAACTTCATATCTTTTTTCTTTGGTTTTATTTTTGTGTGAGTCCTTGCTGTTCTTATATATTTCTTTCGGATAGTGATCCTGTAATTATGCCTTAGAAGTTTATGCTGTGCCTGTAGCTTATCTTTGTACTGTCGATGCCAGTCCCAACTAGATGGAAAATCCTCGCTTTTAATCTTCGTCAATAATTTATATATTTTTTTATATTTTATTTGCTGCAGGAGGTGGATATTTGGTCGTATGGCTGTCTTCTGCTTGAGCTATTAACTCTTCAAACCCCTTACAGTGAGCACTCTGATGCAGAACTATATGAGCTCCTACAGGTCAGTTCAACTACGATATACCTTAACATGTTTATCGCAACCGCTTGTGGTTCTTTGTATATTATATCGGGTTCTCTGTATGTTTCTCACATGATTGTATCGCGATTGAACAGAAGAAGCACCGGCCGAGGCTCACACCGGACCTGGAGGCACTCGTGCTGCCGGACGAACCGGGAACAGGATCGGAATCCAGCTCGTCCTCCGATTCCGAAGCTGAGATATTGAAGCTCCTGGTCGACCTGTTCTATCAGTGCACCAGTGGGGATCCTGCCGACCGCCCTACAGCCAGGCACATCTACGACAAGCTGTGTGCTGTGTCGGCACAGCCCCCGGACTCCAGCTCTGCGTAGCGGATGTAAGCAACTAATCTATCGCGAGTCGAGCGCCCTGCTGTTTGCCGTTTCGGCCCAACCAGGATCTGACTCGGCTTAGCAAGAAGTACCGAGTAATCTTATTCCGGCTGCAGCAAAATTTTGTAGCTTATAATTTAGCGCTGAGGGGTTATTTGGAGCTCACTTAAATTAGTTGTATGATTATTTGTTCAATCCCATTCTATTTTCTGGGATTGCTGTATTGTTCCTGAACATTTGAGTTGGCTAAGGTATCGGCGGCGGGCGGTAGTTGCTGTGATTCCCATTGGAACTGTTTTCTTAATAAAGATTCACATGGTTCTTTGGAGGTCCCTCAAACTTGTTTGTCCCCTGTACTGATTATGTGCTGGTTCTAGCTGGGATTTACACAGATAATAGAAACACAATAGAGCTAATCAAACGCTTGAACATTCAGATTTAACGTGGAAATTCCTACGACAAGGAGAGAAAAAAATGGCGTGGCCAAGTTAGCCGGTGGCCGATAGGGTGATGGCTGGTGGCAGGTGGTGGCTGATGAGGCGGCGGTGTCCGATGGTGGTGCCATCCTTCTAGGGTTCACCCCATGGTCCATAGTCTCGCCACTCAGAAAAAAAATGGCGTGACCAAGTTAGCCGGTGGCTAAAGGGGTGGGTGGTGGCCGATAGGGTGATGGCTGGCGGTGGGTGGTGGTGCCATCCTTCTAGGGTTCACCCCATGGCCCATAGTCTCGCCACTCAGACAGTGCCACCTCACAGGCTGACATCAATGGGGAAAACCATGGGGCTGAATAGCATCTCTCATTGCTTTTAACATGAGATTCACACCTCCAAAACTCTAGCCATCCTGCTGTGGTACCTGATCACAGCTGTCACTCAGCCAGAATGGTAGGCAAAGGGACAGCTGTGATTAGTGCCAGATAGGGGTGGGACTTGGGCGGGTTGAAGGGCCTGCTCATGCCCAACCCGACTTGCACAAATCTTAATCCGTTTTGCCCATGGAACCCGTGGAAGCCCAATCCATGCTTGCCCATTTTAGTAGCTCGGGTTGCCCAATTTGCAAAATAATGGACGGGTTGCCCAATTAGAAATGCTTGTGCACATAAATAAATGGAAAAAAAAACCCAGCATATTTTTCAATCGAATAAAAAAAATCTTTGAATTGCATAAAGAAAACATAAAGTCCAACCCATATCCTCACACATTTCAAACGAATTCTTAGCATTCAACATCAAGCAGACAGTCTTTGATTTTTATAAAAAAAAACTACCAAAGCATTCAACCTTAGTGTGTCACTTCCTTGGGTTGGTAAGATTGGTGTCCAAATCCGTCCAAATTGAAATCGGGTTGATCTTTTTTTGTCCAAATCCGTCCAAGTTTTAAACTAGCTTTGCTCATGTTTGTTCATTGTTTAGGTTGGGCGGGTCGGGTTCGGGTCAGACCCGCCCAAGTCCCACCCGGGCGGACCCACGTTGGGGCGAGGGGGGGCTCAAGCCCCCCCTGACTTTAAAAAAAAAAATCGAATTCCAGTTATCCCGTTCCACTGCTGATATCCCGTATGGATCCGTATCCTATTATCCCCTGATCGGGCCGACCCCGAGAGTCCCGCAGCTCCCGCTTCGGTATAAATGGACCCCCACGGTACGTGGCCCCGCCCCGTCAGCCCTCACGACTCACGCCCACCCTCCCTGTTCTGTTCGGCAGCGGCGGGCCAGCGGCGACTACATCTACATCCCTAGGCCCCTGCTCCTCCCGGACCGGCGCGGCGGCGAATACAGCGGCGGGCCGGCGCGGCGGCGACGGAAGCAATACAGCGGCGCTGCGGCGGGCCGGCGACGACTTCAACCTCACCTCACCGGACCCCAGGTCGGCTCTCACCAGTCACCACTCTCCCTTTGTTTTTTTACTGTTTCTGTGGATGGGGGATTCGAGCCTTTTGGGGGAATCTTGAACTCTGATTCAAGAAAAAATATCAATTCCCAATTTCATTGAAATTGAAAATTGGAATATATTCTTTGATAATTGATATGTAACATTTGTTCATTCTGTTGTTACTTGTTAATACAAACTGATATCACGATACAAATTGATACGAAAAAGAGGAAATGAGTGCAACTGCGAAAGATTTTTTTTTCTTTCGGTACAAGTAGAACCCGGACCACCCGGTATTTGATTATCGGGTTTAAACCCGGTATTCTGGATACCGAGTATATCCGAAAATCCAACAAGAAAACGGCAAGTTGCAAGTTACAAGTTATCGGGAGGGTGGTAACTTTGCGCATCTTCGAGTTATACTTGAAACGAAAAAAAAAAAAATCCCGCACTCGCTTTACAGCTCTGACATGCCACGTGGCTGTCAGAGCGCTAACTTGGTAAATAGTTTTGATCAACCGCTATTTAGTTAAATATTTATTTTTTTAATAATAATATTTTGAAAAGAATCCTTCTTTTCATATCACAATACAAATTGATACAAAAGAAATTCACAATATATATATATATATATATATATAAGGAATGGGATGCTGCCTATCAAAGCAGTGTTTTTTGCTGCTTTGATACATTGTTTGACCATCCTAGAAGTTTTGGAATTTGATGAAATTTCGTGAGGGTGTTGTCTAGGGTAAGATGATCATCCTCACAAATTTTCATCAAATTCCAAAACTTCGAAGAGGGTCAAATGGTCGAAGCAAAATCTGCAGATTTTAACGATGACTGCAGATTTTGCTTCGACCATTTGACCCTCTTAGAAGTTTTGGAATTTGATGAAAATTTGTGAGGATGATCATCTTACCATAGACAACACCCTCACGAAATTTCATCAAATTCCAAAACTTCTAGGATGGTCAAACAATGTATCAAAGCAGCAAAAAACGCTACTTTGATAGGCAGCATCCCATTCCTCTCTCTCTCTCTCTCTCTCTCTCTCTCTCTCTCTCTCTATATATATATATATATATATATATATATATATATATATATATATATATATATATATATATATATATATATATATATATATATATATATATATATATATATATATATATATATATATATATATATATATATATATATATATAGGTGTGTTACGTTGCGCTGTGCGCTGCCCGCCTCTGAACATGCGCTGCGAATTTTGGGCCGTCCGATCGCGCGGATCGGCTGTGAATTCGCGTGAAATCCCACAAGCCATCTAATCCCCCGTCTGATGCCGTGCAGCGCACCCCCGCCCGGCCGTCTGATCCCCCGGGTCGAGACCGGACCGTCAGATCCCGTGAACCGCACCCCCGCCGTGCATGTAAATGCTCGATTCGATTCCCATCCATTGGATCGATGGGAATCAAACGGGTGAAAATGATTTTCGCTGTTACTGTAGCCGCTACAGTAACAACAAAATTCATTTTCGCCCGTTCGATTCCCATCGATCCAATGGATGAGAATCGAACCGAGCGACAAACTACCGGGCGGGGGTGCGGTTCACGGGATCAGACGGTCCAGTCTCGACCCGGGGGATCAGACGGCCGGGCGGGGGTGCGCTGTACGGCATCAGACGGGGGATCAGACGGCTTGTGGGATTTCGCGCGAATTCGCAGCCGATCCGCGCGATCGGACGGCCCAAAATTCACAGTGCATTTTCAGAGGCGGGCAGCGCACAGCGCAACGTAACACCTCTCTCTCTCTCTCTCTCTCTCTTTCTCTCTCTCTCTCTCTCTCTATATATATATATATATATATATATATATATATATATATATATATATATATATATATATATATATATATATATATATATATATATATATATATATATATATATATATATAGAGGGAATTTGAGATCCTTTAGGAAAAAAAAAGAAAAAAAAAGAAAGTTTTTTCTCCTGTCCTATTATGATAGTTAGTTAGTTGCTCATATCTCTTTTGAATTGAAATTTGGGATCATTTGGGGTAAGGCAACGATCACCATTTAATTTATTTTAAATGGCATTTAATTGATTTAAAATGGTAGAACCTACATGTTTGTTATTCTATGTAATACTAATTTGAATAAATCTTTAAAAAATTAAACCAGGTATGGATAAGTTTCTGAAGAGAAAATCAAACCTTCCAAGTTCCAGTTTGGGACCTGATGACCGTAGAGTTGAAGTTCAACCTAATGCGATGCGAAATCATGTCACTGGAGTAAACTTGAAAGAGCTTCCAGCAGATCCCGGATTACATACTAGAATATCTGATTATCATCCTAATGACCAAGATATGATTCGAAGAGAATACCTACTAAGGGATCCTTGTCAGCCTAATCATGATTTTCCCTTCAAACAATTTGGAAAACAGTCTCGACGATTTAATTATGCTTGGTTTAATGAGTATGACAGTTGGTTAGAATATAGCATATCAAAGGATGCTGCATTCTGTTTGTACTGCTACCTTTTCAAAGAAAGCCATGGAGAGCAAGGGGGTAGTGATGTTTTTGTGACAAAAGGATTTTCTAATTGGAAGAAAAAAGAAAAATTCCAGGAACATATTGGATGGTTTAATAGTGCTCATAATCACGCATCTTTGAAGTATCAAAATTTATTAAACCAGAAGCAACATATTGAGACAGTTGTTTGCAAGCATACAGAAAAATCATGCATATATCGAATATAGAACTCGTTTGGAGGCTTCAATAAAAGTAATTCGATTACTTTTGAAACAAGGGTTACCTTTTCGTGACCATGATGAATCAGATGGTTTAAAAAATCAAGGAGATTTTCTTACAATTTTGCAGTTTCTTGCTGAGAATAATGAAGATGCTAATAATGTTGTGTTAAACAATGCTCCGGATAATCTAAAGATGATTGCACCTAAAATTCAAAAAGATATTATAAGCGTGTGTGCTATGGAAACTGTAAATCTGATCATAAATGATATTGGAAATGCATTTTTTTCTATTTTGGTTGATGAGTCTCAGGATATATCTATCAAAGAACAGATGGTTGTTGCTGTACGTTACGTGGATAAAGGAGGTTGTGTGGTGGATCATGTTATTGGATTTGTACATGTTATTGAAACAACATCTGCGTCACTTAAAAAGGCGATTGATGAATTATTCTCCAAGCACGGATTGAGCATATCAAGATTACGTAGTCAAGGCTACGATGGTGCTAGCAATATGCAAGGCAAATTTAAAGGCCTCAAGTCTCTTATTCTCAATGAAAATAAGTATGTAATTTTCATACATTGTTTTGCCCACCAACTTCAGTTAACACTTGTTGCAGTTGCAAAGAATTACAGGCCAATATACAATTTTTTCGACTTGCTCTCTGATATTATTACACTTGTTAGTGCCTCATGCAAACGCAAAGATGCGCTTCGGAAGAAACATCTTGGTAAACGTACCGAAGTAATTAATATTGGTGAATTACCTACAGGTCAAGGCCTTAATCAGAAGACTAGTCTGAAAAGACCTGGTGACACACGTTGGGGATCGCACTATGAGACATTAATAAGTTTTATTGGTATGTTTGCTGCTGTGATTGAACTACTGAAACTTATTGATGAAGATGAGTGGTTTCGTGAACAAAGGGCCAAAGCGATGAGTTTAAGGGATTTCATGGAAACTTTTGATTTTGTATTCAAGCTGCATATGATGAGAAAAATTTTGGGGATCACGAATAGTTTGTCAAAGGCATTGCAAAGAAAAGAACAAGACATTGTGAATGCTATGCATTTGCTTAAATTATATAAAGGAATGTTTCAAGAGTTAAGAAATAATGGGTGGGATGCTCTTATTTCAGAAGTTTCATTATTTTATACAAAACATGATATCGGTGTTCCTAATATGGATGATGTATTTGCAGTACATGAACGGGCACGACGGGGAGAGCAAATCATAAATTTATATCACTATCGTGTTGAGTTGTTTTATGCGGTTATCGATATGCAATTCCAAGAGCTTGAAAGTCGTTTTTCTGAAGCGAGTACATAATTGTTTTTTTGTATGGCATGCTTGAATCCATTAAATTCATTTTCAGCCTTTGACAAGAAAATGTTACTTTGCCTCGGTCAGTTTTATGAAGCAGAATTTTCTAATATTGATATCTTGGCCCTTGACGACCAGTTTGACATTTATATCATGGATGTGCGTTCAGATAGTGAGTTTTCTGGATTAAAGGGGATTGGTGAGCTTGCGAAGAAGATGGTTGACACAAAAAAGAATATTTTATATCCATTAGTTTATTTGCTTATAACACTGACGCTAATCCTTCCAGTTGCCACTGCTACCGTTGAGAGGGCAGTTTCTGCAATGCAAATTGTGAAGAACAGACTTCGTAATCGAATGGGAGATGAATGGATGAGTGATTCTTTGATCACATATATTGAGAGAAATATTTTCAATAGTATCGATATGGAGACGATTGTTCAACGCTTCCAGAATATGAAAACTCGTAGAGGACAGTTGCCATAAAAGACTTTGTCAGTGATCCAGAAATACTATTTTTGCAATTGTAAGTGCCACATTTTGTTATGAATTTTTGCTAAGCAAATGATATTGAAGTTTACATTATTTTATAATGTTTATGCCCCCCTGAGGAAAAATTCAGGGTCCTCCACTGCCCACCCCTAGTGCCAGAATGGCCCCATCAGGATGGAAAAGTGATGCAGGCACCAATAAGGCACACTACAATCCTGAACCCTTTTAGGGTTTTCTTCGGTCAATGACTAGGGTTTATTTATCAATATAGCGCAGTAAGCCTCAAAAGGACAGCAAACAAAGTTATCTTACGCAGTTCTGAAATTCTATGCCGTCGACATTAAACAGGATTAAGATTTAAACAATAGAAACACAAGATTATCACAAAACAGATTTCAGCATATAACAGGATTAATTCGCAGCAGTAAGTATTGCAATAAAACAGTAGGCTTGCATCAGATTTTCATAAAGAAAAGGGCTACGGATGCTTGCTAGGGTTACCGACAGACTATAGATGGCGAATCTATTAAACTGGCATAAATTATGGCTTCAACTAGAGATGAAAAAGGATGATGACGGCTGCGATGCGGAGCGGAGGCAATGGAAACTAATGAAAACGAAGCGGATGCGATGGAAGAATAAAGGAAAGGATAGATACTGCCTGGGGTTTCCCGCCGTGGGTCGATTGCAAGGATGCGCCGACGATCCTGCACACGGAGCAAGGCCGGACGTCGGGAGAAGCCGGAACCTTCGGAAAACGAAGCCCAAAGCCTTCACGAGGCGAAGTCGTGGAATCGGCGAGGATCGGGGACACGAGTCTCGCCCGGTAGCACTCATGAAGAGGCACGAATTTCAGCAACTATCAAAATCTGATTTTTTCTTCTTCCTTCATCTCCTTGTAGAGTTAGGGTTTTGTTTCGATGGCTAGGATTAAAGACCAATTAGGGTTTGATGGTGGGGATTCAAAGGGTTAAAAAAGGCAATGAAAAGGGAGAAAAACAAGGGAGAGAAGAGAGAGAAGAGAGAGGACGGACGGTGGGGCCGGGGCTTCTTCCGCGCGGACAAGGAGGGGGGGGGGGGGCGTTCGGTTCACGGGAAAGGAAGGGGAGGGGGTGCGGTAATGCATGGGAAGGCCTATTGGGGTTAAGATAAGCCCAATAACATTCTAATTGAAGCCCATAAGTGCCACGTCATCTAAATTATGTTATTTCGCCATCTAACCGTCGGTTTCGAGATCTAATCTCGTCCGTCGGTACCCCACAAACACACGCACCCATAATTTTATTAATATAATGCTGCAACTCACCCGAGAAGACCCGGATTCAATCCGAAAAGCCCTCGGATGAGATCATGGACATCCCCCATGAATTGGGCAAAAACATAAATAAAACTGCATGCTGAAATAAGGCCAAAAACAGGGAAAAATGGCCAAAAACTAAAACAAATGACTAATAAGTCCCATGTGACTAATATCATCCAAACATAACATAAAAATGACAGTAAATAAATGTCTCTGACGATAATCTGAAGATGCGGCGATGATCCGATGATGCTGATCATGCTGCATCAACTCCCCCGGACTAGAAAGAACTCGACTCCGTCGAGTGGGCATCCAGCTGCTGTATAAGGTTGGGCCGCTGTGCTCGCAACTGTCGCTCCTCCACCCAGGTACAGTCGGAAAGTGGCCTGCCTACCCACCGAACAAGGAACCGTCGGAAGACACCGCGGCGGGTAGCAAGCTCTCTGACGTCAACGATCTCCTGTATCTGCTCTGTCTCATCCCGCTGCGCATCTGAAAACGGGATCTGTGGCGCTGAAGGCGTGTCTGGCCGGTCTCCGTGAAAAGGAAACAACTCTGAGATGTTGAAGATCGGTGATGTCGGCATGTCATCTGGCAAGTCCAGCAGGTAAGCATTGGGTCCCAACGCTCTGAGAATGCGGAAGGGCCCAAACTTCCTCTGGCTCAGTTTCCCATAAGAACCGGTGGGAAACCGCTCTCTGCGAAAGTAGACGAGGACCCAGTCCCCTGGCTGAAAAGTGCTCTCGCGCCTGTGTGAATCCGCGCTTGCCTTATACCTGGCATTGCTTTCCTTCAGTTTCTCAAGTGACTCCCGCTGTACAGTCTTGATGTGTTCAAGGAAGTCATCAGCATCAGCACTCGCAGGACCTGTAGGCGGTAGGGCAGTTCTATCCAAGAAATAGGGAATAACATAGCCATAGACGATTTCAAAGGGGGTTTTACCTACTGAACGATTAATTGAACTATTATATGCGAATTCAGCTTGTGGTAAAACTGCATCCCACTGTTTTGGTCTTTCACCAGCTAGACATCGAAGCATATCCCCTAGACTACGGTTGACAATCTCTGTTTGTCCATCAGTTTGAGGGTGATACGCGCTACTGTATTGAAGTTTAGTCCCTAGCTTTGACCAAAGAGTACGCCAAAAGTGGCTCAGAAATCTAGTGTCCCTATCAGATGTAAATGACCTTGGAATGCCATGCAGACGAACAACTTCCCTAAAGAATAACTCAGCTACATGAGATGCATCAGAAGTTTTCCTACATGGTATGAAATGTGCCATTTTAGAAAATCGGTCTACAACCACAAAGATTGAATCAACGCGGCGAAGTGTTCGGGGTAGACCTACAATGAAATCCATGGTGATATCCTCTCAAGGGCGAGCAGGGATCGGCAGAGGAATGTACAGACCTGTGTTCTGCTTCCTGCCTTTGAACATTTGACAGGTTCGACATCGTTGCACAAACCTGACGACGTCTTTTCTCAGGTGAGGCCAGAAGTAACGCCTCTCCACTGAATCAATAGTTTTGGTTTGGCCAAAATGACCTCCCAAATTACTTCCGTGCAATTCATGGATTAATGTATCTCTAAAAGATTCGCTCGGATTTTCTTCAGAAAAGGTCCCTTCATGGGTGTTTTGGACAAGACTCTCGCGAAGGGAACACTCAGGGATGCACAGGCGGGTTCCACGGAACAAGAATCCCTCTTGGATCATATAGGACGCCATGGGATCAGTGCCCGTTTCCTGACAGGATTCCCAGATGGGACCAAAGTACGGATCAGTCGCGTACATTGATTTCAGGGCTTCAAAAGAAACAACGACGGGCTGTAATGTGACTAGTATCAGGCCTCGTCGACTCAAAGCATCAGCCGCTTTATTCAGGACCCCAGCTTTATACCTGAGGTTGAACGTGTACTCTTGCAAGAAATTGGACCACTTAGCATGCCACTGGTTCAAGCTACGCTGAGATTTCAGATAGCGAAGCGCTTCGTGGTCAGAATTGAGCACAAATTCTCGTTGGATCAGGTAATGCCTCCAGTGCTTGAGGGCTTGAACAACCGCGTAAAACTCAATGTCGTATGTCGAGTAATTCAAACGCGCGGCGTTCAGCTTCTCGCTGAAGAATGCGACGGGACGTCCCTCTTGACTAAGGACCGCTCCTATCCCGACGTGAGAGGCATCACAATCAATCTCAAAGACCTTTTCAAAGTTTGGGAGTGCCAAAACTGGAGCACTCATCATCTTGGTCTTGATGAGATCGAAACTCGCTTCGACTTCGGGGGTCCAAAGGAAACCACCCTTCTTCATGCAGTTCGTGAGAGGTGCAATGACGGAACTGAAGTTCTTAATGAATCTGCGGTAAAAGGACGCTAGACCATGGAACCGTCGCACATCACTAACGTTCTGGGGAACGGGCCATGATTTGATGGCTTCGACCTTCTCTGGATCGACCCGTATCCCTTCAGAGCACACGATGTAACCTAGAAAGGTCAAGCTGTCTGTTAGGAAGGTGCACTTCTTCAGATGGATGTACAACTTGTCTTTCCTAAGCATCTTCAGTACTTCTCGCAAATGCTCGACATGTTGTTCAGATGTCGTACTATAGATAAGAATTCCATCAAAGTATACGACAACGAACTTCCCTATGAATGGTCTGAGCACCTGATTCATGAACCTCATAAAGGTACTTGGTGCATTTGACAGACCAAATGGCATTACTAGCCATTCATACAGTCCTTCCTGGGTTTTAAAGACAGTTTTCCATTCGTCACCGGGTCGTACGCGGATCTGATGGTAACCGCTACGAAGATCAATCTTTGAAAAGATTTTCGCGCCATGCAGCATATCAAGCATATCATCCAATCGGGGAATCGGAAATCTATACTTGACCGTTATTCGATTAATGGCACGACAATCTATGCACATTCTCCATGTCCCGTCCTTCTTGGGAGTCAGGAGTGCCGATACTGCGCATGGACTCATGCTTTCTTGAATTAGTCCCTTTTGCAGTAACTCGGTAACCTGTCGACGCATCTCCTCATATTCAGACGGACTCATTCGGTAGTGAGGAAGGTGAGGTAGCGTCGCTCCTGGGACTAGGTCAACGCAATGTTGGATGTCCCGCAGAGGTGGAAGACCTTCAGGTAGTTCCTCTGGGATGAGATCATTGAAATCTTCAAGTAGGATTCGAATCTTATGAGGAATGCTAGGGCCCTCTGTGGCTTCTTTGGCTACTAGGAAAAAGATGGAGCGAGATTCCCTAAACTCGTCTTCGAAACACGCTTGGGTCAGCAATGTGGGCAGGGCTTTCGGTTTCTCTTTTGGCAACTTAGGGGTGACGGCTGGGGGTGTCGGCTCACTAGAAATTGGCTTTAGGGGCTCCCTCTGCGGCACTAAGGTGATATTATAGTCATCCTTGCAGAAGGAGTAGGTATTCTTCTCCCCATCATGGATCGTCTTTCTGTCGTACTGCCACGGGCGGCCCAACAGAATGTGACAAATGCCCAAGGGCGCCACGTCACACCAAACAGCTTCCTTATACATCTTGCCAATGGTGTATTCAACTAAGCATCGCTCTTTGATAGCGACATCTGACCCTTTCTTAAACCAAGACAAGTTGTATGGCTTGACCAGCTTCTCTGTCTTGAGCCCTAACTTATCGACCATGATCTGGGCGACCAGGTTCTCGGTACTACCACTGTCTATGATGAGGACGCAATGCCTCCCCTTTGAGGTACAAGTGGTGTGGAAGATGTTCCTCCGAAGCCATCGATCTGGTTCAGGAGCTTTTGGGGTCGACAAAACACGGTGCATGACTAGTGCATGCGTTGCCTCGTCAGCTTCAGCGATGATGTCATGTGTCTCATCATCCTCCTGATATTCAGCATCTCTAGGATCATCATCATGCCCTTCGTCAGCCATATTGTTTAGGGTCTCCTCAGTTGGCTCTTCACCTTCTGTCAGATGGGTCTAAGGTCTCCTTTTTGGGCATTGGGCGATGAGGTGTCCTACTTCTCCACACTCGAAGCATTTATATGTCGCTCCGGGTGGTCGACTTCCTATGGCACCACGCTCACGACTTGATTGTTCAACCCGGCCAGGGGGCTGATTGGCTCTTGATGGAGTTGTAGTCGGAGTGGGAACAGGTGGGGTGACTCTAGCAGGGGGTGCTCCTCTTCCAGCTGAAGGGGCACCTGGGGGCACTCTAGGGGCAGCCTCTCTCCTAAAGGCTCGTTGCTGAATTTTCTCAGCCTTGTGAGCTTGCCTAGAAGCTTCCGTCACCGTGAGGATGGTCTGCATTGCGAGCGCATCCTGAATTTGGTAGCGCAACCCTGAGACGTAGCGTGCAGCTTTCTGTTCATCGTCTTTCGGGATGGCATTACGAGTGGTCAGGATGTCAAACTCTTCAGTGTACTCCTGTACGCTTCGATTGCCTTGTTTCAGGCTAGGCAACCTCTGGTACAGCGTGGTACGGTAGTCAGGAGGGAGGTACTTCAGTCGCATCTTGTCCCGCATTTTGGCCCATGTGGCGACCTTTTGCTTCCCTTTCCTGAGACGACTTGTCTGCAATTCTCGCCACCAAACTAAAGCGGCTCCTTTCAGTTTCGTCGCCACGAGTTTGACTTTTCGATCATCGGGGAGATCTCTCCAATCAAAGAAGTGCTCGACGCTATCTATCCAGTCAAGGAATGCGTCAGCATCATGGCTTCCGTTAAAGTCATCGATGTCAACTCGGACTCCGTATCCTTGGGACCTCTCAAGGGCTCGCACAAGACGCTCCTCTATGCCGTGCTGATCACGCGCATGTTGCTCTCCAGGGTTTCTGGGACGACCGAACTGAACGTACTCTCGTTCAAAGTCCACGTCGGACTCGTCCAACTCAGCTTCAGATTCAGGGGGCGACTCAAGGTAGGCAGCTTGGTTCCGCTCTGGCGGTTGGTATCGGTTGTGATTCCGAGGTAAGGCCTGGTTTAAGTTCTGAGGTGGGGTTGGGATCGGATTTCGATTTTGGCCCTGGTCTCGGTCTTGTTCTTCAACCCGATGCCCCTCGGTATGCGGATCGGTTTCTGCCCCTCCCGGGTCCTCTTTGACCGGTCGGGTATTAGGGTCAACGCCTCTATCTTGTAACAGCAATCCTAGCCTGTCCGTGATCTCTTGCAACAAGGTTGCATGTCGATCCAAGGTATTTTGGGTTGCCTCCTGCCAGGCACCACGAGGTTGTGGTCCCCGGGGAAATCGTCCTCGATTCCGGGCATCCCGGTGCAGATGGGTACGATCAGCCATGGGTGCTTATGAGATATGCAGATGTTTCACACGGTGCAATCCTAACACTTAATGCAATTTCAAGCACGCAAGATGATGCCTATGAAAATTTCAGCAAAGAAGAAGATGGGTGTTTGCTGAAATTCAGCACTCAAAAGAAACCCGAACAGGTTCTTTCGAGCTCTGATACCAACTTGATGCAGGCACCAATAAGGCACACTACAATCCTGAACCCTTTTAGGGTTTTCTTCGGTTAATGACTAGGGTTTATTTATCAATATAGCGCAGTAAGCCTCAAAAGGACAGCAAACAAAGTTATCTTACGCAGTTCTAAAATTCTATGCCGTCGACATTAAGCAGGATTAAGATTTAAACAATAGAAACACAAGATTATCACAAAACAGATTTCAGCATATAACAGGATTAATTCGCAGCAGTAAGTATTGCAATAAAACAGTAGGCTTGCATCAGATTTTCATAAAGAAAAGGGCTACGGATGCTTGCTAGGGTTACCGACAGACTATAGATGGCGAATCTATTAAACTGGCATAAATTATGGCTTCAACTAGAGATGAAAAAGGATGATGACGGCTGCGATGCGGAGCGGAGGCAATGGAAACTAATGAAAACGAAGCGGATGCGATGGAAGAATAAAGGAAAGGATAGATACTGCCTGGGGTTTCCCGCCGTGGGTCGATTGCAAGGATGCGCCGACGATCCTGCACACGGAGCAAGGCCGGACGTCGGGAGAAGCCGGAACCTTCGGAAAACGAAGCCCAAAGCCTTCACGAGGCGAAGTCGTGGAATCGGCGAGGATCGGGGACACGAGTCTCGCCCGGTAGCACTCATGAAGAGGCACGAATTTCAGCAACTATCAAAATCTGATTTTTTCTTCTTCCTTCATCTCCTTGTAGAGTTAGGGTTTTGTTTCGATGGCTAGGATTAAAGACCAATTAGGGTTTGATGGTGGGGATTCAAAGGGTTAAAAAAGGCAATGAAAAGGGAGAAAAACAAGGGAGAGAAGAGAGAGAAGAGAGAGGACGGACGGTGGGGCTGGGGCTTCTTCCGCGCGGACAAGGAGGGGGGGGGGCGTTCGGTTCACGGGAAAGGAAGGGGAGGGGGTGCAGTAATGCATGGGAAGGCCTATTGGGCTTAAGATAAGCCCAATAACATTCTAATTGAAGCCCATAAGTGCCACATCATCTAAATTATGTTATTTCGCCATCTAACCGTCGGTTTCGAGATCTAATCTCGTCCGTCGGTACCCCGCAAACACACGCACCCATAATTTTATTAATATAATGCTGCAACTCACCCGAGAAGACCCGGATTCAATCCGAAAAGCCCTCGGATGAGATCATGGACATCCCCCATGAATTGGGCAAAAACATAAATAAAACTGTATGCTGAAATAAGGCCAAAAACAGGGAAAAATGGCCAAAAACTGAAACAAATGACTAATAAGTCCCATGCGACTAATATCATCCAAACATAACATAAAAATGACAGTAAATAAATGTCTCTGACGATAATCTGAAGATGCGGCGATGATCCGATGATGCTGATCATGCTGCATCAAAAAGTGGATGGCTAAATATCATTGCTTCGGGAATCGCTGTCCGTTGCACCTATCCCCGACGTTTAATCCGAATGGTCAATGAGAATGATGTCAGAATCACGGCCGTCCGTTGCACACTTGCACCCTCCCCCGTATGGTGAATCACTGAACCAGCAGGCAAGGGACGCTGTGGCCATGTCATTCGAGTTAGACGCTCCAGGACAAAGAGCAGTGCTTTGTTTAAAAGGGAAATGCTACATAGCCAACTTGACGCGGCACAATTACAACCATTCGTTGCACACATCACCCACCGATGAATTCGCACTCAGCGGATGGATTTGCTGCACTAGCTTACGGACCAATCGGGTTGTGCCACATCCACAATTAAAGAAGACAAGAGTAGGGTAGTCTGGTAGCACGATCCCACTATTTACAGCACACCGTGTTCGTCTAGCTAAGGGTGCCATTTTTGCCACGCCAGTCTAACAGGAGTGTATTGTTTTTCTACTCCAACAGCCTCCTTTCCCACTCCCTACATAAAATTTGTTTAGAATTGTTCTCCAATTTTATATAAATTTATGACAACAAAAGACCATAGTACCCATTCACCTTAGCATATTTATACCCTAAAAAATATAAATTATAAAATAAAAAATAATTACGATGTATTTAAATATTATAAAAAATATTAGAAAATTATAAATAACATAGAATAAATAGTTTTAGGGTTTATGGTTCAAGGGATTTTACCAAGGGTCGTTTTTTTTTTTCTTCCATTAGGCACATCTATCGATGTTATTTGTTCTTTCCCCTACGGTCAGATTTTTATCCATTGGGCACACTTATCGATGTTATTTGTCATTTTTCCAACGGTTAGATTTTTGTCCGTTGGGCACACCTATCGATGTTCTTTGTCCTTTTCCTAGCGGTCTGATTTCTATCCGTTAGACACATATCGATGTTCTTTGTCTCTTCCCAATGGTTATATTTCATCCATTCGAAGACGAGCTTCCTTTTTTTATAAATATAGGGGTAGCTCAACAAGAGTTTCCTACTTCAAAAAATACCTCAACATTCATCTCTTTTTTTGTTTTTGCTCTCATCTATCACCGTACTGTCACATAGCCGTCTGGAGATGTTGCTTCTTGAAGACTCTAGCTCCAACGATGGAAATATGATGGTGGTCCATGCCGCATTCGAGGAAGAGCAACAAGTTAGTCACTCAAAGAGGCGAAGGAGAGGATCCATCAAAGGTCACCAACCATTTGGCGTGATTGACTTCAAGGCCACGAGAGACTCTTCAAAGATTACTTTGTTGATCATCCGGTGTATTCGACCAATACGTTTCGACGAATATTCCGCATGCACCTGTCATTATTCCTCCAGATTCAAGCTGCAGTGGAGCAGTACGACCCCTTCTTTATCCAGAAGAGAGACGCTACTGGAAGAATGGGGCTATTGAGTCTTCTGAGGAATATTTACGTGCACCAACGGTTGAGGATGTTGCACGACTTCTATCGTATGCAGAGATGCAAGGTTTTCCGGGCATGCTATGAAGCATCGACTGTATGCATTGAAAGTGGAAGAATTGCCCGACAGCTTGGAAATGTATGTTTATCGGACACGTGCATGAGCCTACGATAATTCTTGAAGTCATTCCTAGATATGATTTGTGGATATGACATGCTTTTTTTGGCCTTCCTGAATTACGCAACAATATAAATGTATTAGATCGATCTCCTGTGTTTTTGGATATCGGCCCCAAACAACCTATTAAGGGTCGACCAATCCAGGTTCGAGGCCACCGCCCCTCGACCTCCAGAGGCCGACTTTCTGTTCTCCGCACATGGGTCTCTTCGCCAATAGTCAGCCCTAGACAAGGGGTCGGCAGATGTAATGATCGATCCCGGACAACAGGTCGACAGATAAACCCCTGGTCGATGGCAAGCCTCATGCATAACGCTCAGTGCCTCATTAGAAGAAAGTTGAAGCGATAGACGGACTCCAGGTTAGCACTTGGCAGTGGGCCGACAGACGCTACGGTTGTCCCCATATAATGGGCTGGTCGATGCCACTATGATCAGCCCTTGGCGGGGGGTTGGCAGACACTACGGTTAGCCCTAGGCAATGGGTGGCCGACAGACTTCTGGTCGGCCCTTGACAGTGGGTCGATAGACACTTTAGTCAGCCCCTGGCAGAGGGTCGGTAGACGCAACAGTCGGCCCTTGGTAGAGGGTCGACAGACGCGACGGTCAGCCCTCGACAGCGGGTCGGCAGGCAGACTTCTGGTTGGCCCTTGGTAAGGCAGACACTTCAGTCGGCCCCTAGCAAGGGGTCGGCAGACGCAATGGTCGGCCCTTGGCAGGGGGTTGGCATATGCGACGGTCGACCCAAGACAGCGGGGACATACAGACTTTTGGTCGGCCCTTGGCTAGGGGGTCGGCAGACACTTCGGTTGGCCCTTGGTAGGGGGCCGCTAGACTTGACGGTCGGGCCTCGGACAGCGGGTCGGCAGATAGACACTTCGGTCAGCCCTTGGCAGGGGGTCAGTAGACGCAACGGTCAACCCTTGGTAGGGGGTCGGTAGACGCGACGATCAGCCTCGAACAAGGAGTCGACAGATTCTTTCCAAGACCTGCCAAAGCCATCCCGACACCGACAAGCCAGTTTTGCACCGTGGAGTCCCAGTCAGCTAGGTTAGCACCTACCTAGATGGGAGGGGGTAGTCGTGGGTGCAAAATCTGGCTAACGCCAAAAGGTGGGACCCTCCAGCCTTGCCTGGGGCCCACGGAGATGACGGTGGGACCCTCCAGCCCTGCCTGGGGTCCACGAGACGACGGTGGAACCTGCAGCCCTGCTTTAGGCCCATATGTGCCATCTGGGATCTGGTAAATCCCCCAGATATTTGCCAAAACCCCTGATATTCTCGGGAATATTCTTCAAATATTTTCAAACCTCTATAAATAGCCAACACTGTAAATATTCCAAACCGGAATTTATTATTCCACTTTCTGTTTTTCCAGAGCTCCCAGAACCCTCTGTTATCCAGAACCTCAAGCCTTTTCCACCCTGTCTCCTTGTAAGAAGTATTCATTGGCCTATCTAGAGTAGCTCTACTTCTTTGCAGAGTTAGTGGATTCAACGGTTGCGCCTAACCCTACAGAAACGTAGGCTTCAGCCGAACTTCGTCAGCACATCCTGTGTCAACTCTCTCTATCTATCTCTCTCTTTGTCTCTCTCTACTCTGCAGTGTCTGTGTGATAGCTAAGCACGCAACAACTCAGCATTTCACAGTGCCACACCTAGAAGGGTAACACCTTCAATCGATTATTGGAGGGGGGTTATGTACGGCGACCGAAATCCTCCCCCACACCTATTTTTTAGGGTGAATGTGAGAGGTCCCTGACAACAGATCCATCCCGTGAACATGACCCTCTGAAGTTTTTTTTAGCCTAAGGTCCCTGTCTTTTTTGGTAAACCCGAAATTATCATTGCCCTGCTCTCTTCTCCCATCTCTCTCGAAGGACCACCGCCATTGAGGAGGGAGGAAATGGGGCTCCGGCTGGTGCATCGCACCCCACCCCGACGACAGCCATCGCCAGTGAGGAGGGAGGAGGCGGGGATTTGGTTGGTGCATCGCACCCCACCCCGACAGCAGCACCACCGACCGGTGCATCGTAACCTAGCCCGACAGTAGCTACCGTCGGTGAGGAGGGAGGAGGTGGGGTTTGGCGGTGGCGAGCAGCGGAGGCTGCGAATCTGGCCAAGTTGTGTTAACTGATATGGTGGTATTGCAAAGAAAATTTAAAAAACAGTAGAGGGCATTTACATCCACAGGTTTTCAGACTCATTTAGCCTAATCGGTATCTTTGTCAGGGATGGCTCACTAAGTCCCCCTATTTTTTATTCAGTCCTTTACAATCAGGCTTAGCCTTTACCATGGTTATGAGTCAATTTTTGGTTTATAACTTGAAGACCTACTAGTTTTTAAGATAACTTTATTAAGTCATAAGTATGGTTCTTAAACAAGTAATCTGTCTATGCTTAAAACCTTTCATCTACTCTGCTTTGTGCTTACTTCCATGATATTCTTCTTAGCTTTATGACTCACAGCTAGGGGTGTCAAGGGGTCGTGTCGTGTCGGGTCTAAAACCCCTAGACCCGGGCCCGACCCGTTTAACTAATCGTGCCTAGATCCTAAACTCGTACCCGACCCGTTTATAAATGGGTAGACCCGATAAGACCCGTTTACCACACGGTTTAATTCAGTTAACCCGATCCGACTCGACCCGATAGACCCGCTAGTACTATATAATACAGTATCGGATTACGGGTAGACCCGACCCGACACGACCCGTTGAATTTTAAACGGGTCTTATCGGGTCTACCGTGTCCAGACCCTAAACCGGGACTTGATCCGTTTATTAAACAGGTCTATCATGCCGACCCGTTTATGACCCGAACCCGTTTAACCCTGACCTAGACCCGCTAACTTTGTGTCGGATCTGCCGTGTCGGGTCCAAAATTGCCAGCCACACTCACAGCCATCCATATAAGCAGAACAACTACTATGGAGAGTACTTTGGAGATGGCTTGTGCAGTCCGTGAGACTTTTTCAACCAAGGTTCTGTTGGTGGTCCCCCTGCTCTTACACTTCCACTTGATCTGAAATCTTTGTAGGTGCATATTCCCCAACTGCATCATCATGATCTTGCTTAATTTCCTTATTATCACCAGGAACCATGGGTGAAGGGAAATGGTCAAGATGAATATGACTATCAACATAAAGTTGTAGTAGGGCTGGCAATGGGCAAGGTCTAGGGGTGCAAGTTGGAACGGAAATTTCCGTCCGAAGCCGATTCGAAAAATTTTGATTTTGGCACTATATAATTAAATCCGAATTCCAAAATTTTGATTTCTGAAAATTTTTATAAAAAATCAGATCGGAATTGGAAGGGTACTGAGTATTCCGAAAATTTTGATTTTTGATCCGTAAATTCCAAAAACATCCGATCCGAAAAAACCCAAAAAATTTCGATGTTTTATTCCGACCCGACCCGATCCAGACCCATCCGAAGCCAACAAAGCCATTGCTTTGGGCCTCACCCAAGGGCAGCGCACCATACATATATTTCTATTACTTAAAATGGATCCAACCCAACACCAGCAGGCAATAGCCCGTGACGCACCGCATATAAAAGTTGAAAACTCTAAATCCTAACCAAATACTATTCTACCGTCTCCACCCTTTGCCCGACCCGACCCAATCAAGACTCATCCGAAGTAGCATGTGCTATACAATTCCGAAAATTATAAAATTCAGCCAAAAGTGAAAATTTCGAAAAAAATCCAAAAATCTACCAAAATGAGAGAATCTTAAATTTTTTTGAAAAGTTCCGAAAATGTAACATTCCTAAAAATTCCAAAAATTCTGATAATTTTAAAAATTTCGAATTGGAATTGGATTTTAAAATTCTGAAATTTTGGAATTGGAATTGGAATACCATTTGGGATTCTGAAAATTTTTGAAAATTTTCCGAACACCTATATTCCGATCCGATCCATCCGAAAATCAGCCCTAGTCGGGTTGGATCGAGTCGGGTCGTGTCCAAAACCTCTAAATCCGCACCCGACCTGTTTAACTAATCGTGTCTAGATCCTAAATCCGTACCTGACCGTTTATAAACAGGAAGACCCGCTAAGATCTGTTTAAATATCAATTTAAAAAAATAAAAATAAATAAAAAACATGGTAGGACCGGAAGCAAACGCAGCAAACCAAACCGGCAACAAAAAATATGAAGGTACTACGGGCCACCCCTCGGACAACCTGCACTGGTGTGGTCTGTGTGAGAGTTCAAATCTTCTCAAGCCGGTCGGCCTCATTGGTGGGGTCGATGTGCATCATGGTCGCACATGGTTGACTGAAAGTGTGATTTCACCTTTGGACCACTAGCCATTGTGCGGCTGTGATGCAAGCCGAACCCAATGATCGGGCCATAGAGGAGATTTGAACTCTTCACGTGGGGCAGCGGCTGTGCAGTGCACTGGCATTGGTATCAGCCCTAGCCGACCAGGCACGACCATTGAATTTTTAACGGGTTGGAGATAAAATCCGGACCCGACCCGTTTACTAATCGGGTTAGTCGTGCTGACCCATTTACGACCCAAACCTGTTTAATCCAGACCCAAACCTGCTAATTTTGTGTCAGGTCCGAAATTGCTAGCCCTAGGTTGTAGATAGCTTCTCATCTTTATTAATATCTTTAATATTTTAGTTTTCAAAAACCTGGAACACAAAGCCTCTCTTATATTAAACTAGTGCATGCTCATGTCTGTCGGCACTGCAACGGGCCGTCTTTGGCGGCAACACACCTATCAGCACTGCAGCTATGGGGGATGATCTTCGTGCCAACCCGAAGGCTCCGCCCAACCAGTCAATCGAGTCGAGTCAAAGGTTCGATCGGACGTTTGTCTAGATTTTGGGTTCGGATATTGAACTTTTGAACAATCGAAAGATTGTTGACACGAGATGTGATCTCGGAGTTCAGCCGAAGCCTACGTCTCCGTGCTATAAGGAGCAACCTAAATTTACTAACACTTGAACTATAGTGACCTCGATAGGTCGAGTGTCACTTCTCTTTCTTCGAAAAGAAGATCGAAGGTTTTGGATATCAGAGCTTTGAGTTTTTTCGGAAGTCTGATTCAGAAATCAGATATTCAACCTATTACATTCGTCGAGTCTGCTATTTATAGAACTTTTGGAAGGGAACCGGGGTAAAAGACGATTTTCTACAGCTGTTGTCTAGGTTCCGAAGGAGGGCCGGTGGATCCCACTGTCGTCTCTGTGGACCCCTAGATAGGGCTGGTGGGTTCCGCTGTCATCTCTGTGGACCCCCAGGCAGGGCTGGTGGGTCCCGGTGTGGGGTGTTGGCCAAAATTTGCACCTACAACAATGGGCCGTCTTCGGTTGCAACACACCTATCGGCACTGCAATGGGCCGCCTTCGACATCAAGACACCCCCCGGACATCACCACCCCCACCCGCACCGTCATATTCAGTGACAACACACCTGACCGACTTCGGCAACCAGGAACGGAACTATGTATGGGCCAAGGGGGGTCATGCCCCCCCCCCCCCCCCCCCCCCCCCCCCCAATTTTTTTTTCAATTCTATATAGTAAAAACCTTAAATCTTAATATATAGTTTTCTTTTGGTTCATACTTTATCCCCCCTAGATGAAACTATTATGCCTTGGCCCCTCTCAATATAAAATCCTGGTTCCGTCCCTGTCGGCAACAAAATACTTTCAGAGGCAACACCGGTCTCGCCCCGATGGACCGACAACCCCGTCACCACTAACAACGACCACTGTTAGGACATTTGCTGCCACCTAAGCGGCCGCCTTCGACGGTAACACCCAGCTCCTATGACCCCCCTTGGTGGACCGACAAACCCAATAAGACCATCGGTCAAAGCAAGGACCTCCTCATTTATCAAAATTAGTATTTAAAATTTTTTATTTGAAATATAAAAAAAAATTATTTTAAATTAAAATACCTCATTTATCCCAAAGCAATTTAATAATAAAAAAAAAGAATTAGAGGACAATAACAACCTAACAAACACCTTCACAACAAAGCAAGAATTTTGCATGTAATTAGCAAATAGACCCCACTGCAGCTTATATGAAGAAAATCTTTGATTTATAGTAGAAACCCTGGGTAGATTGAGGTTGCACCCCTAGCATGCACATCCGTGGGCATTTTATTGCGGCACAAAGTGAATTAATTCCGGAGCAAGAACCAAGGCAAGATGCAGTCTGTATAGTGATGTGGGCTTTGACTGTAGGGCTTGTAATATTACTTGATAAAATAGTACTGTATCCTTTCAACAAAAAAAAAGGGGTGAAGCACATAAGGGCGTGCCAAGCATGGATACGCTAAAAACCAATAGGCACGGGCGAAGACCCAACACATAAAATCATATATGTATGTCTGATCCACCAGATTTAAAATCAATTATCAATTGATGTGTGTTTTGGATGAGTAAATGATGCAAGAAACCAATGACCCATCGGATTTAAAATATGGCAAATGTGTTTGATCCACTAGATTTAAAATATGATGGACTCAACACATTTTTTCTAATATGTGTTTAAAATAGGAAATTATTTAAAATCTGAAGGGTTCTTGGTTTAAAATGTGTCAAATATTTTTATTTATGTATGTTTTGGCAAATGTATGATATGCATTTGCCACATCTGATGGGTCCATGATACTTTTACTTAATGTGTCAAATATATATTTGCCATAAATACAAAAATATGATGGATTTGTCATTTAATGTGTTTCGGATCAGATCCACACACACCATATTTGATATATCAAGTATTAATATATTTGCATATTTGGCTATTTGCGAAACAAAAATGACAGGAAGGACCCATCTTTTTGTGTCTAGTCAGCATGTGTTTCTGTCTAGTCAGCATGTAGACCGTCGTGTCATGCTATATAGACTAGTGCATGCCCGTGCCTGTCAGCATTGCAATCGGCACAACATTCGGCCACCTTCGGCGGCAAGACAGGCACCAGGCATCACCACCCCCACAACACCGTCGTATTCGGTGGCAACACACCTAACCACCTTCAGCGGTCACACACCCATGGCCGACTTCGAGCCCCCTTTAGCGGTACTGCAATCAGGTTTCGCGTAGTGTAACACCAGTGCCGCCGCCCCCAGCGTCGTCGGCTGTGGCACTAGCATGCCACCACCGAGCTCTACTCCAAGAACCTGCAATACTATAACGCCAACACCGGCGACATAAGCTCCCTGACACGAATGTCGGCTAGGGCGGTGGTATATCGGATGACGGGTGCACAGAGAGGCTGCGTGTCACGCCCCAGAAATCCGGAATCGATCCCTGGGGTGTGAGGTGAGAAAAAAACCAAGGGTTTTAGTGTTTGGTCACCTATCTACACCAATTAGGGTTTCTCACAGGTTTGCGGCTCTCTCATAAATGAAGAAGGAGGGGGGAGGAACAAGGGATATTTTAAAACTTGATTTTTTTGTAAAAATATTTTTATTTAAAGAAAAATAGAGAGATAAAATTTTTTCCACGCTCGACCTTCAACCGGGCTATCCACTCAGCATGTGTGGCCTATTGGTGCTCCACATGCTGACAAAAGTCCCTTTTAAGGAAGCACGAGGCTCAATCCTCTGATGGCAGGCCGAGTAGCCTCGCCCGCTCTTTAGCACTCGGGCACTGGTTTAGGGGTCCTATTTACGGGGCTAGTCAATTAGGTCACTTTAAATTTTTATCTTTTCATAGTGAGCTACCCTAGGCTTTGGGCCTTGAGGAAAGGCCTACCCTGAAGATTCAGCTGGATCATCACCACTAACAAACACAATACTGACTAAACTAAATAATCATTATTCCAATTCAATCGATGACATTGCTAGAATAAGGAAAACTATAAAACAATACACTGGAGACAGAACACTATCGTAACCCTAACTCCGCCTCTGGCCTTCCACTGCTACTCCTGAACCTCCGTACCTGCAGGATAGTCTACTCGTGGGAAAGAGTAGCCCCCAATGAGAAATTGAGAGATTAGCCAAATTAATGGCTAGTGACATCCTAGTAGCCTTTAATAATATGAGACAACCGATCTAATTAAATTATTTTTAGCAGTCCTAGTATGAATTATTAATATTTACAGAGGGATAACCTAATCCTACCAGCAGTCTATGTTCTCATGCAATACCTACTGTCACTAAATTGTCTAACATAAAGTTCAATCAATATTTTACGGTATTAATAAACTATTTAAACAAAAAGACCATCTAAATGTTACCAGATTGCCAATGCTCTAGAATTCCACAATCCAACATTAAGATTCCATACTTGTTAATTAGTAATCATATAAAATATCTATCCTAATGTGAACCCCGGATATTTTGTTCATCCTGCCTCCAGTCGGGCATTACTATAGGGCATTTTATTTCGATGTAGAGGGTCAACTCTCTCGCCACGCATACTCCGACACCATACGCAAAGTCACCCATATGATCATAAGGGGTTTTTCGTCTTTCACGGTGGAGCTTTACCGCCCAACTTGCTTTCTTTAGGGTCTCCAACTATCCCGGAACAGGAATTGTTAGGCCAATCCCTACTCGAGGGCACCACCTATTGGTTTTACCACAATTCTTGCTCGTGACCCCTTAGCCTACTGATCTTTAGCTGTGCGCGCAGGGTGGTTCACGGCCCTTGCGCGCAGGGTGGTTCACGGCCCTTGCGCGCACGGAGTCCTAATCTTCTTAATTTCACCCATTTTAACAAAGTATTAAATGCTCAATACAGTAAATAATTATTTTTACACATATATTGAGATAATTAAAAAAATACATACGGTGATTAATAATTTGCAATATTTTAACCCGGGTCCCGCACTGCTCTTGCAACCCATAATAGCACTACAGCTAAAGGTCACCTCGCTCTTAAAATGATTCGACCTATACTCCCCCAAAACCAATATATTAGGGTTGTCACTCCTTTTAGTAAAATGGGTCCCGATAATCATTATTTATTCAAGTTATATTTTAACTTAAGGGAATACCTAATTACGGTGTCCATACAATAATTGTAATTATTTTATTAATATTTTAAAGTATGATTATTTTATTAATATTTTAAAACATGCGTCGCAGGACTCGCGACTTCGCATGTAAGGAGGGGTCCGCGTGACCACATGCGGTGATGCCCGGCGGGACCCGCATGCAGTACCGTGGACACCTACCCTAGTTGTTCTCATTTCCCACTATCAAAGATCACGGGAAGGGGAGTAGATGTCACCTGGTTGTCGATCGTGCACAAACTCCCATTAACTGCTCTTGATCGGTCTCTGTTCCGTTTACAGCTGGATCGTCCCGGTTACGCACTGCCAAGTTCACACAATGGCCTCTGATTATTGAGTGCTACTAATTATCGCTGGTTGGCCGAGTCGAGAATTTTAGACATCAACGAAAGCCGGTCTATCGACACGCAAAATGATGCTACAGTCTTGGTTAGTCGGCATTGCCGATGCAAGAGTCGCACTACGGCTCAATTGTATTATTTCGTCTAAATAGTCGCATCCGCGTCAGGCGCTACTAGTAATGTGCCTTGTGCCCCGAAGAGCCTTCGGCCTTACTACTAAGGTGTGGGTTCAGGTCACGATCGGGTTCGATTCATCATTCCGCTCGATATGATCTCGGGCTTGGGTGCGGATATGGTCGGGTTGCAAAGACAAGTTGTTAAGCCTCACCGAGCCGATGCTCAGGTTGGCGATAGGGAATGTGTCTCGCCCGGTCGATTTCCGAAATTGGCCGGAAGATGCTTTGGGAGCCATCGGGCACTGTCTCGTTTGCACCTAAAATGGTGCGATCGATGAAAGATTTGCTAAACACAAGTATGGGCATTTTGATGATTCTGATTGGTATGTGTCGACCAACAGTCGACGATTAAGTATTGTGAGTTGGAGTTAGATGCCGCTAGTTTCGCAGCCATCGGAGTCTGGTTAGACCAGTTACGACTGACCCTCAAGATTGGTTGGACCAAATCCTGATAGGGGTGTTTTGGTAATTATGTCTAGTGGTTGTCAACCCATCGCTAATGGATTGGTTTTGGAGCAACGATTTTGTTGCCACAAGCTTCATCGAATTCTGACACCGTACCTCGAAATGGCGGACAAGGACAATTTCGATGGTTTCACCGCGATTCGATCCAATCGGGTGAATCCCATTGGTTAAAGGTTTGGGTCCCTGCGTTGAAGGTTCGGGTCCCACCACTTAAGTGGTGTTAATGAAAACCTCCAATTTCCATTATAAACTAACCACACAATAATTTATATAATAATATTCATAATTACTAAAATGCCATGGAACAAAATCGAAGATGACATATTTGTCCCCTTCTCCTCCAACAGACTAAAACCAGTGAAAGGGGGGCTATACTTGTGATTGACGACCGGAGCTCGTCCGTCCTCTACCTTGCCACCCATGCGTAGAGGGCACGGAGGGGAGCCACCGGGAGTCACCCACCCGAGCCATGGAGGTCCGGTCATGAATCGGTGGACTCCGGGATCTTGCTTCAGCTTTGTCTGTGGCGTCGACGACGGAGTCACCGGAGGGCGGGGCACAGCTCGAGTCGGCCTCGCCTACGACCAGGGTTGGCGGGGGAGTCGCGAGGTTCGATGAGGAGTTCGAGTTCGGCCTGGAAAGGCTGGGGTGTTCACACAAACGGAAAGAGGAAAGGGGTGCCTTGACATGGAGAAGGGGCCGGGCCGGTTGGGCATCCGGACGTCGGGGTATCGCCGGCCGCATAATCGCCGGCCACATGGCCGCAACAAGGGATAGGCAAATGGAGGCTGACTCGCAGCTGGTTCAGGGGGTCGGGTCATGTCCAACCGAGGTGGTCGAAGCCACCCGCTGCCTGGCCGTCGCTAGCCAAGCCGTCGGCAACCATCGTAGCAAAAGAGGGTTGTTGGTGGGGCCTATATAGGGTCGGTTTTGTCAACTGAACAATCACCGGCAACATGGCCGTGCACAATATCACAAGGGGGGTTGGGCTGGCCTCCACATCACCAAAGGGAAAGAAGGTACTGATCTAGTGCCGGGGGAAAAATCGTCGGCTCCGGCAGCCATCTTTCTCCGGCCGGCTGCTCCTTCTTCTCCGGTGAGCTAAATCACCATGCAAAGAGAAATTGAGAGCGAGAGAGGGAGTTGGGCTGGGTTGCTCGGGGGGCCGTTGGCTGCAATTGTTTCGGCCGACATTCCTTCTCCGGCGCCGGCGCCGGCGCATGCAGGCCGAAGAGAGAGAGAGAGAGAGAGAGAGAGAGAGAGAGAGAGAGAGAGAGAGAGAGAGAGAGAGAGAGAGAGAGAGAAATAGAGAGAGAGAGAGAGAGATCAAAGAGGAGAAGAGAGATCGGAGAAGGCCAGGGGATGAGGGATCAGAGAAGGGGCAAGGGGCTCGGACTAGGGAGAGAAAAGGTGGGTCGGGTTGGGGTTTTAAAGGGGAGGGGCGGCGGCCGGCTTAGGGGCCAAGTAGGTGGCAGCGGCCGTGCTTAGGGGTCAAGTAGGGGGCGGCGGCCGGCTGGGTAGGGGGCGGCGACTAGCAGGGTAGGGGCGGCGGCTCGTAGGGTAGAGGGGGGGGCTGCTCGGGCGATGACTAGCAGGGTAGGGGTTGGGTCGGATCGGTTCGGGTTTGAGAGAGGGAGGGGGAAATCCGAGGGAGAAGAGAGAAGAGGGAGGTCGAATCGTGTTGGGGAGAGGGATCCGATGAGAGAGAGGAGAGAGATCTGAGAGATGGGAGGTTAGAGAGAGAGAGAGGGAGAGAGAGAGAGGGGGGGGGGGGAGAAGGAGAAAGGGGAAAGCTGGGTTCGGGTTCGGGTTTGGGTTTCGGGGGTCGGGGTTGGGTGGGGTTTTGGGGATTAAGAGAGAGAGAGAGAGAGATGTTGGGTTGGGTTTAGGATTGGGTTGGGTTTGGGTTTTTATTTTTTATTTTTTTTCTTTCTTCTAATACCGGTTGTTCCACTGCGCAGGAGGGGGTTCAGCTCTTCCCCAATGCTTAACACGTTTTTCTCCTCACAGACGGCAAGGACACCAAGGGGCTGCGATAGACTTCCTCTTGGGTGGTCGGAGGTCTTCCCGAGCCGCTCAATGAACGACCAAATTAATGGCAGCTGCAATAATGAAAAGGGTGGGGTTGGCTGGCTGCCACTGTGTTGTTCAATCGCCAGCCACCGGTCGGCTACAACCTGCTGCAAGGAAGAGTCCCAGAGGAGGTGTCGGTTTTCATGGAAAAAATGAGAGAAAGGAAGAGAAGAGGCTTACCTTTACCTTTGTAGAAGGGAAGAGGGAAGAAGAGGTGGCATATGGTAGCACTCCGTGCTCCGACCGCGACAAATGGCATGGGGTGAGGAGGAGGACCGACGAGAGGCTCGTCCGGCTCCGTGCACAGGATGAGGAAGACAGCGGGAGGGAGAGGTGGTAATCTCTCCCTCTCTATTTCTTAGAAGGGGTGGGGAGCAGTGGTGGGGAGCTAGGTAATTAGCTAATTTTGGTGAAAATCTAATCCCCAAATTTCATCTTCCCTAAAAAATCCCAACTTCAAATCCCACTAATAATGGCCAAATAAAAATAATTAATTATTGTACTTCGGTGACCAGTTAATTAGCTGATTTGGGTGAAAGTCTAATTTCCAAAATTTCATCTTACCTAAAAAAATCCAAATTCAAATCCCACTAATAGTAGCCATGATCCAATGGATCGGGAAGGTGTTATGATACCTCTTAATTATTTCCTTTTTTAGTTTTTTTTAATTAAGGTTTTTTCTTCCTAATTGATTGTACCCATGACCCAATGGATCGGGAAGGTGTTCTGATACTTCTTACCTTCTTTCCTTTTTTGGTTGTTTTTTAATTAAGGCTCTCTTTTCATATCTCACCTACTCCCTCTCTACCCGATCGATCACAGTTGTCCCTCATTTGAAGGTGATCCCAACCAAGATCCATTATCTATGGCAACAACTGTTCATGGACCATCTCCTCTCATTCATTTATTGATCGACGAACATATCTATTCCGTTCAGTTTTGTCTAGTCAGCAAGCATTTTTGTCTAGTCAGGTTGTTCCATTTTGTCTAGTCATCTTTTAGTTCCGTTTTGTCCTAGTCAGCACGTATACCGCCGTGCCATCTATATAATAAGGGACGATGGTCTACATGCTGACTAGACAAAACGGAACAACTTGCTGACTAGACAAAAATGGACGGATAGATTTGATCATCATCTCTTGATCTAACCATAGAATGGGGCTCATCCCTTCACTTCTTCACAAGGGAAGTCCCTCAATTAATACATAATTAATTGGCTCACAAAGAAGGCAACCCAATCACCCGAAATCCCTCACAAAAATCACTCTCAAATCTCAATTAATATAAGAATCTTTAGAGTAAATTACACTTTGCCCCCTAAGTTTAACTTAAAAACACTAAACCCCCTTATAGCTATAAAACAACATTTTGCCCCCTTCAATTCAGTTTCGATCATATAAAAATCACTCGAAATCCCTTACAAAAATCACTCTCAAATTTCAATTAATATAAGAATCTTTAGAGTAAATTACACTTTGCCTCCTGAAGTTTAACTTAAAAACACTAAACCCCCTTATAGCTATAAAACAACATTTTGCCCCCTTCAATTCAGTTTCGATAAGATAAAAATCACCAAACAAGGAAATTATGTAGTTGACAAAAGAGTGTATTGTGCTAACATTTCAAACTTTAGGGAGCGATTTGGAACAAAATAAACTACATGGGAGTTAAGTGTTTTTTAGCAAAACTACATAGGGGCAAAGTGTAATTTATCCTAATCTTTGGGAAATTTTATTCATACCCCAAAACTCTGTAACTAGCCCCCGTCTCCCTATCGTTTCTCAATAACTTACTCAGTGACCCTTTAATACCAACATTGCCCTTTTCTTTTGTACCCCAAACCTCAAAGCCCTAACTTAGCATCTTTTGTACCCCCAACCCAACCCAACCCAAGGTCTGTTTGAACTTCCTTAGCCCTAGCCTAATTCGTCGGGTTGGGCTAAGGTTGGGTTCCGGTTGGCCCGCCCAAGTTGCAGCCCTACGTCTGCCTTCAAGTAGGGGTGGCAATGGGATGGGTCGGGTCGGGTTGGGTTGAGACATAGGTATAAGGGCAAAACACCCAACCCGAACCCGACCCATTTAATAAACGGGTCAACAACTTAAACCCAAACCCGACCCGACCCGACCCGTTTAACCCGTTTACTAAACGGGTCGTGTCGGGTCAGGTTGGCTCGGATTGGGTCGGGTTGGCTCGGGTCGGGTCGGGTTGACACGACCCATTTGGTAAACTGGTCAAGTCGGGTCAATTGGGCTATATGTACAAACCCGAACTCGACCCATTAAATAAACGGGTCGATCGGGTTGACCCATATATGACCCGAACCCGTTTAGGCCAAATCTAAACCCGCTAACTTCGGGTTTAGAATTTTCGCCTTAAGCTTCAGTTTGTATCGAGACGGCCCTTGGCCTGCTCTCTCTCTCTCTCTCTCTCTCTCTCTCCCCACGGTCTCTCTCTCTCTCTCTCTCTGGGGTAGAGGAGTTGGGGGTTGGTTAGTCGCACCGAAGGCTCCCGCTTCGTGTCAATCGGCACGGGCATGCCGAAGGCGGTCAGGTGTGTTGTCATCGCATACGACGGTAGGGGTGGTGATACCCGGGGGGTGTGTTGCTGCCGAAGGCGGCCCGCTGCAGTGCCGACAGGCACGGGCATGCACTAGTGTTATATAGATTGTGTTTTCTTAAATCTCATTTATATATAAAGAGAAAGAACGATCTCCCGTTTGATCCTTCGAGCTTAATATCACGTGCTAGCGCTTCCTGGACTCTATACTAACTCATTTCCTTCAAACACATCAACTGATGCAATCCAAAAAATTTATAGAATACATGGAATTGAATGATTGGTGTTAGTAGATACGCACTTGTTGAATCTATTAAATCCCTTTTTATGAAAACTTTTATTTTTGCGTTGGACCTTGTTGCTCGTATTAATTAGCCAGACGAGACTTGTTTATTTGTCTTTCATTATGTTGCTATGTTATATAACTAGTAAATGCCCGTGCCCGTCGGCACTTGGACGACGCCTTTGGGGTGTGATTCACTCGTTAGAGAGAGAGAAAGAGAGAGCGACTACTAATTTACCTTTAAAAAAAATACTAATTAATATCAAATGGTCATTAAATGCCATTGAATATGTATTTATCATTTTTATAGTAGGTTTTTAAAAAAAATTATGAGAGAGCCATATTCACACACGGTAGAGAGGGCTTCGTTAGAATTCTCTCTCTTTTCCGATCTTGATCGGCGGGTAGATCTATCATGTGCCTTTTTGTCCTAATAAGCTTGTGAACAATTGTAGCATATTATATAGACTATCAATGCCTGTGCCTGTCAGCACGCACATTCGGCGAGAGCGTGATAAAATTTTGAGGGAGAAAAATATTTTAAGAGTGGCAATAATAATTTAAAAACGGGGATAATATTTCGAGAGAGGTAACAATATTTTGAGGATGGTAACATAAAAGAAATGACATTTGGTTAGGGCGCCCACATTCTATGAAGGTGTCCACATTCAATGGGAGAACCCACATTAATGTGAAGGCGTCCATATTCGACGGGGGAACCCACATTTATGTGAAGGCGTCCATATTCAGCGGGGGTGCCCATATTCGGTGAAGACACCCACATTTGGCGGGGGCACCTACATTTGGTGAAGGAACACACATTCGATTGGGGAGACGCACATTTGGTCATGGCGACCATTTTCAGTATGGTAACCATATTATTTAGCAACTGCCCCCAACTGGAAATGGTCATAAGTGGCTAATGTGAGCGCCATCGATACGCACATTCAACGAGGGCACTCACATTTGGTTCGGACGCCCACATTCGGCGAGGACATACTCGTATGAGTAACGTTGTTTTGCCGCAGATAGGGCAAGGGAGAGGCCAACCCGGGTGGATAGCCATATTCGGCGGCCAAAAAAGAATACAAAAATAAATATCACAGAATTATAGTGAAAAAGCTTGTTCCCGGGGAAATGAACAAATTCAACATAGCCTATTACTTGGAATGTAAACCACATAGACAACCAAGCCTAACAATTTGTGCAGTAATGATAAAGCGATATATGTACCGACATCGATGTACACAACTCGATAAAGCCTATTACTCGGAATGTAAACCACATACATAACCAAGCCCAGCAATTTGAGTAATAATGACAGAGCCTATTACTCGCTGGCAAAACATTGGTTATTATGTTCACAATAGCAACCACTCAACAGATGTAATGAAATGTCCTCAATAGCATCGGCACTCGAACTTTCGCCTTTGATGGCAACGACAATGCAGTAGTCACCTTCAGGGGGAAAACATATTTTTCATAGGGCAACAAAATTAAAAACACATTCTTTGATGGAAAAAACATTTGGATGTGCCTGTCAGCACTCAAATAGCTGCTTTCGGCGGCCACCAAAGTTGTCCGATTACAAGGACCCTTGAGAGTTAAGGTTACACATGTAAAATTATCATGCATACTCTCTCTCTCTCTCTCCACCTATCCTTGATGAAATGACAATCTTCTGTAAGTAAGGAACTGAATATATTTCTAAATAAACTCAAATATCTAATTATGAAAACTTTTAAGCTAGAGAAGCCCAACTAAACTATATTTAATACAAATTGGCAATTCCTTCCACATGTAGCATGGTCAATATAAAAAATACAATATAAAGAAACTGGATATATTTATGAATTTCAAGCCACAATTTTGAGTTCAAATGATACATATTTTCCAGATCAAATGATACAAAATAAGATGTTTATAAGCCAACATTCTGTATAAAAATAGTTGATTCCATCAAAAGTAAAAGAACCCAAATCATAAAGATAAAAAATCCATCAGTGACATCCTTTGCGATCGAAGTAGCAGGACCGAGAGCTCACCCATATTTCAAATTATCTGTGAGGATGTTATTAAGCATTCTAATATGTGATTAAGAGCATATTAGAGAGTAAATTTATTGTTTTGGTGAGATTATCCTTATCTTACTGTCCATTCCAATTTTATATCCACATCTTGGGTGTAACATCCGTCCCAAACACACAAGATTTTGTCCGCTTTGCCCGTGCCCGCACGAGAACTTCCCAGGGTGGTCACCCATCCTGGTACTACTCTCGCTCGAGCACTCTTAACTACGGAGTTCTTACGAAATCCATAGCGGCGCACGGTTTTAAAACGCGTCTTCTATGTTTGGGAGGGGAAATTATATAAGTAGCTCAGGATCTCCTTCTCTCCAGGCGATGTGGGGCTAACTCATGGCCTTGTACACCTCACCTCACCTCATCCATCTTGGCATTCCCGCCTCAGGAGTCTTGGCTCTTGGCTATTGGCCTATTGGATCTTGGTCGTCACAATCCACCCCCCTTAGGGCTACACGTCCTCGTGTAGGGTTAGACCCCCCCCCCCATTGCGAGGAGAACCGGCTCTGATACCATTTTGTAACATCCGTCCCAAACACACAAGATTTTGTCCGCTTTGCCCGTGCCCGCACGAGAACTTCCCAGGGTGGTCACCCATCCTGGTACTACTCTCGCTCGAGCACGCTTAACTACGGAGTTCTTACAAAATCCGTAGCGGCGCACGGTTTTAAAACGCATTTTCTATGTTTGGGAGGGGAAATTATATAAGTAGCTCAGGATCTCCTTCTCTCCAGGCGATGTGGGGCTAACTTATGGCCTTGTACACCTCACCTCACCTCATCCATCTTGGCATTCCCGCCTCAGAAGTCTTGGCTCTTGGCTATTAGCCTATTGGATCTTGGTCGTCACAATGGGTTTGTTATTGGAGTTGGGAGTAAAGTGATCACAGTAGAACCCTTGCATGTGTTGATCTACAAAACAGATGAGAGTTGAGCTCAATCAGCTGATCGATCATCAAGTCTTCCTACCATAAATCATGATGATGGGTTGTCTATAGAAAGTCTAGTATCATCCTCCCACAATGGGATCAGGGGCATCAAATTCCTACCACATCACCCATGGTGTGTATCTTGATGTACGACTTGGCTGTCGGGCCATAAGCCGAATCAATATTTCAATCATTGCTGTTAGAAAGTCTTTAAATTGCACAGGTCTTAGAAACATTGGTCTAGTTATATTTTATACAGAATGGTTCAAATATATGGTGATGTATCAATATTGCAGAATGAGATTCCTAGATAAGCAACTGTAACATGTTAGGAGATAAAGAGCCGAGGTACGCTTCTTCTATAAAACTAATACCCCACACTAGGGATGGCAACGGGTCGGGTTTGGGGCGGGTCGGCCCTATCCCGAACCCGCCCCATTATATTTTATCCCGCCCATACCCGTCCCAAACCCGTGTCGGGTTTTGAGGGTAATTCCTAAACCCATCCCAATTAGCATTGAAAAAACCCGTGCCCGCCCCGCCCCGCCCCGTTTATGTATTGCGGGTCGGGTCGGGTCGGGTCGGCTTCACCAAAACTGCATATTTAGCTTCTTGGACCCACCTAATTGCAGCTCTATATGGAGAAGAGTATTGAGTAAAAATTCTGATAAGCTAAGAGCAATAGTAATCATACTCATCAAAGATATGCTTACTATTGGATGGAAGCATACTCATCAAAGGTATGCTTACTCATCAAATGTATGCTTACTCATCAAAGACTCATATGTTTGCCTGATAGGTTATATACCCGGGTCGGGTCGGGGCGGGTTGGAGTAAAACCCGAACCCGACCCGAACCCGACCGGGTTTTAAATGCAAATCCCAAACCCGTCCCAAACCAGTTTTTGAGCATCCCAAACCCGTCCCAATAGGGTCGGGTCGGGTCGGGTAGCCCAATAAACCCGAATAATTGCCATCCCTACCCCCACACCTCAAAAAAAACACATGGATAAGATATGATACATACCCATATCAGTTTCGAATTATAATTTAGCTTATGTGAGTTGAAATAATAAAATGCTGAGTCCTAAACTTAAGATAGGACTTTTGGTGTAATTCGGTGCAAAGTCTTAAAATGCAAAGTCCTAATTCGGTGCAAAATATTCAAAAGTTGTTTAGCCATAAATAAGCTAAATAAAAACGAAATGGGAGTCCATAAATACCGAGATAGGATGATGGGACCGCTTTACGATGCATACAGGTTTTCTTGCTTCATCGTACTCACGATTTTTGATGTGAACTACTGCATCTCCAACCAGTGATATAGCAATTTAACTATGCTGCATTAAGAATAGAAGAAAAAACCTCACTGGTTTGGATGCTTGCAGCCAAAGAATTAATAGAAAAATTCAAAAGAAATCAACAATGGAGTCTTATTTAGCTCAGGTAAAAGTGAAAAGGCCCTAAAGAAACAATCGAGTCTAAGTGAAATATTAAGTAAAGCATTCTACGCCAAATGCATAAAGCTACCATTCTACTGGAACTCACATCTCTCAGAACATATCCCACATAAAAAATATGTGAATTTAGTGAGAAAAAAAACTCACAGAAATTAAAAACAAAAATATAATTAATAAAGAAATCAAAGAGCTAATTAGCTCAACTTTAGCAACAAAGAATATATAACTCTACATGGATAAAATAAATCAGATGCCTCTTAATTTAAAAGGGATCATCATCCCAAATATTTATGGGAGTAATCTATTTCATAATTTTTCTATGGGGAGAGAAATCACCAATCTATAATTGGATCATCTCTAATTTGCTTTAACAAATCTTTTCCACGCACCCTACTAAAGATTTGAATCTCCAATATAGCAAATATAAACACACTTTTGCAAGAAATTAAAATTGATGTACCTGAAGTTTTCTCTCACCGCATATATAAGATGTGATTACCACTGCATATATAAGATGCAAAAGAACTATTTCATTTCAAAAGGAACAACTTACCTCAAGAAGTGAACGACATTGTACTGCAAATTTGCACATGCTGAATTATGCATTAAATATATTAGACAGGTATTGCAAGCTTCTATTTTGCTGAGGTTCTGAACATGATACTAAACATGCAATAAAAACTAGCACCAATCAAGAAAAAGATTTAATTGAAATATAGAATACCAAAATGTGCATATATAAAAAAAAAATATTGCATGACTACAATGCCATCTCTCTCTCTCTCTCTCTCTCTCTCTCTCTCTCTCTCTCTCTCTCTCTCTCTCTCTCTCCTCTCTCTCTCTCTCTCTCTCTCTCTCTCTCTCTCTCTCTCTCTCTCTCTCTCCACAACTCAACCATTAACCCTAATGTTTTCAACGGTGACTCCGTGGAAGCTCGGTATTGTCTTCAAGCTCTCATTAAAAAGAGAAAGGAAAAAAAAAAACAGAAAGAAATAAAGGCATAGAGAGGGGAAGGAAAGTAGAGAGAAGAAAATTGAATTTGGAAAAGAAAGAAGAGAGGGAAAATACAGAAAAATAGAATTAAATTGGGATAAAGTAGCAACAAAAAATGAACAAAAAAGAAAAAGAGAAAAAGAAACAAAAGAGTAAAAAGAAAAAGAAAAAGAAAAATTAACATTTGCAAACAAAGAGACATGAATTAGAGATGTGACAACAAAACAAAACAATACGCAAAGGGCACAAATATGATCAGAGAGAAAAAAAAGAAAGAAAAGCAGATGAAAATTTTGAAAACCAACTTTAAAAATTTGATGCGAATAAAAACATAATCTCTGGTGGTTGACATCAATAAAAATCAGTACAAACAAATTATGAAGGGGACAAAAAACAACTAAAAAAAACTTTGAGTGAAAAATCTTTGATGTCAATAAAAATTTTGATGCCATGAAAGAACCTATCGAGAGATGTGCAATTCCTCATCGACGTTGATCGACGCCTTTTCTCTTTGCTCCCTCTTTCTCTCACTGTTTCAATAGAGACTAACCTAGAAGGGGATTTCGGGCGGGATTTTAGTGGGGGGGATTTCAGAGGGTTGCCATGAAGCGGGAAATCTAAAATTTGGGAGGGATTTGGGAGATTTCGAGCGGGATTGAGGGGAGGATGAGAGGGGTGTGGGGAAGAGGAGAGGGGTGCGGAGGGGAGCGAGTGCTGAGATGGTGAAATCTGAAATTTGGGAGTGATTTGGGGGATTTTGAGCGGAATTGAGGGGAAGAGGAGCGGGATTGAGGGGAAGAGGAGAGGGTGCGGAGGGGAGCGAGGGCTGAGGTGGCGCGCGATCAACGGAGGGAAGAAGAGTGGGGCGTAGAGGGTCAGCGGGATTAGAGGGGTGACGGAGAGCGCGATCAACAGAGGGGAAGAGAAGAGGGGCACGGGCGCGGAGGGGGGCGATCAGAGGGGATGGGGTGGATGATCAGTTGAGAAGAGAGAGTGCGTGATTAGGGGAGGGGTAAGGTGTAGAGGGGCGAGTTAGTTAGAGGGGTATGATCGTGTGGTTGAGAGTGATTTAGAGGGCTGCCATCATAGCCGTTCTTTGTCCCCCCATAAAACCCTCCCCTATTATATAGATATTTCGACAACTGAGAAGAACCAAATGTCGCTTGTTCTCCATCCATATACAATATTAGAACTCACTTCTAGCCAACATTATCTAACAAAACCGGCAATATATGTGGACATATTGACATTTAGTAGATAGACATTTTTAAAATCTCCTAAATACCTCTATGGAGCCTTCTGATTACGAGTTAGGCCTTCTAACTTGTATTAATTAGCCCGATAAGACTCATTTAAATTTTTTTCTCATTTAGTTATTACATACCGTACGTTAACTACTCATAAGTATCAAATATATCATGCCCTTCTTCGATAATCCCAACACGGGACTCGTGTTGTCGACGGCCTGCATTTGTTTCATAATGCATCTTAAATCATTATTTTTTTATTGAAAGAAAATAATTTTGGAAGACCAAGGTCAACTTGATTCCCATCCTATTAGATTCTACATCTTCATCCTCTCCATGAGAAAAAGCAAACAAAATGTATCCATCTCTCTCTCTCTCTCTCTCCAAATGGTTTGGCCTATCTTGGACCTAACTTTGAATTCAAAAAGGGAGGGAAGCTTCAAAGGAAGCTAGCATCCTCACCCACCAAGTGGTAGAGTCCAACCATCCAACCACAAAAGAACACAAGTCTCAATTTTCAAGGTACAATTGATTGGGGCAAAAGAGTAATATATGTAGGAAAAGGACCAAAAAAAAACATAGTACATACCTTTCAAAACAAGAAAAACATAGTCCAGGTTCATCCTCCCAACCCTCCCACTTCAGCCATTGATGAAACTTGCCACAATTCAGTCTAGATACACCTCCCAACTCCCATCAAGTTTGGGTACAGGACTCCCTCCCCTTTGATCCTATATAAGTAGCCCACTGGCCACCCTGGTCTCATCATCCACCAACTGCCAATTGGCAAACAACCCCTCCACTGACCCGAAAAATAATAATAAATCCATCCAATATCCAGAAAGCCCCCTCCCTCCCCATCAAAACGCAGTGGCAGAGCTCAAAGAAAGGGCTGGGGGGGAAGGAGCTCGATATCATTTGCAGAGCCATCAATGGCTTCCATGGCGACCCTCTTCACCAAATTCCCAACGACAACCCACCCATTCCCCAAATCCCACAAAACCCATCTCGCCCCCCTCCCCCAGCTCCCGTCCCCCCGGCTCTCCGGCGCCGTGGCGATCGGGAGGAGCCCCGCCCGTCGGATTTCGTGCAGCCTGATCGAGCCCGACGGCGGGAGGCTGGTGGACCTCGTCGTGCCGCGGGGGCCGGCGAGGGACGGGAAGCTGCGGGAGGCGGCGTCCTGCCCCAGGATCAAGCTGTCGCGGATCGACCTCGAGTGGGTCCACGTGCTGAGCGAGGGGTGGGCGAGCCCGCTCCGCGGCTTCATGAGGGAAGCCGAGTTCCTCCAAACTCTTCATTTCAACTCGCTCCGCATCGGAGACGGGTCGATCGTCAACATGTCGGTCCCGATCGTGCTCGCGATCGACGACGGGCAGAAGCGGGCGATCGGGGACCAGCGCAGGGTCGCGCTGGTTGACTCCAACAACAAGCCAGTGGCCATCTTAAGCGAGTAAGAGCCAAAAATTCAAATCCCTTCTCCCAATAATTTTTTTTTCCCCCCTCAACCTGATTTGCATTAATTCTTTGACTGTTGCATTGCTTTTCCATCTGGGTTTCTCATCTGAATGATTTTTGTCCTCTACAATTTCATGTCAATGCGCTTAAAATGGTATTCATCGGATAATTTGAACTGTCTTTTGATTCTTTTTTTAACTCAAGTTTTTCGTTGTATCACTATTCAACGTTTCTAATGGTTCGAGTGATTGGTTGTGTGGTTCAATATCTCTTGTTGGCTTTGGAGACGTGAAATGAATTGTGTTACACGTTAAATAGTTGATTTTGAAGTGATCCAATGTCTAGGCTTCTAATTGGCTTCGAAGAGTAAATCGGCTTTTCGGGGTAACAACAGTTGGGTGGACATTTTCCCCCGAAGCTAGCAATCCCTTGTTTGACGTAGCTTTATGTCTATTTCTCGAAGGCTAATCTCCTTGATGCGCTCCGGGGATTTGTTAAGCTTATTTTAGTGGGTGTCACGTAGTTACGACGTTGACAAAGATTCTCAATGGGTTATATGCATTTAGGAAGTTCTATGACGCAGCAAGCGAGCAGAGATTCCGTGACGACAGAGTGACGATCATGGATTCTCCCAAGTCAAAAGGGACCCAAAGGGACGGGTTCAACTCGTTCAAAGAGATTTCAAAAGAAGTCTTTTCAGTGCGACTGGTTCCCCGACGCCCGCACTTTTTTGATGTACACATACTTGTGCTTCAACGTACTATTTTATACGTTTCACTATAAAAAATGCGAGAAATGCTATTCAGCCCGAAGGTTTTCCCGATTTCGCCGACCCGATTGACGTGGCAGCGTGCAACTGGTGCTGTTAAAGATTTTAAAATCGCTAGTGGGTTTCAGCCTCCAGTTGCACGCTGCCACGTCAATCGCGCCGGCGAAATCGGGACAAACCTTCGGGCCGAATAGCATTGCTCAAAAAATGCTGGTAACTTGCACGATCACAAATTGCAGACGGGATATAATAATATATATTTAATATTTTAAATATATAAGTTTTTTCAGTGTGATTAGTTCCGCGCACTGAATAATAGTAGTCGTTCGATGTAATTTCAAAATAAGTATTTTCAGTGCGATCTGTTCCCTGCACTTGTTTGCTGGATACATACTTGTGCTTCAAATTACTATTTTATGTGTTTGACTACAAAAAATGTTGGTAACTTACGCAATCACAAATTGCAGATGGGATATAATAAGATATATGTAATATTTTAAATATATGTTTTTTCAGTGCGATTGGTTCCGCACACTGAATAATAGTAGTCGTTCGAAGTAATTTCAAAAGAAGTATTTTCAGTGCGACTGATTCCCGAATTTGCTTGTTGGACACATACTTGTGCTTCAACGTACTATTTTATACTTTTCACTGTAAAAAATGTTGGTAATTTTGCGATCACAAATTGCAGACGGGATAGAAAAAAATATATTTAATACTTTTGTTTCTACTTTTTAGGAATGAGATAAACTATGACGAATTTGAATTGATAATAGAATATTGTCTAGTAATAGAAGATACCATTATGCATTAGGTAAGTATTGAATTAAGATGCTCAAAGCCTGTACTCAGTGAAATAAATGGGTAAAGGTTTTCTTTTTATTTCATGGTTTTAGTTATCTAAGTACTTAGTTGAGGATGTTCTATTATGGGATAGTTTTGCCTTTAAGTCCATCAAATAGATTTCTATTGGCTTCTTCATGGAGTGCCTAGGGTATGTGGTATCCTCATTTCTTCTATAGCCTTTACTACATGTCACCATACTGATAATTTTACCAATTTGTGTATAACAAACACAAACACTCCCAACATACATTTGAGCCTTCTAACTGAAACCAAAGTAACCTAAAAGTCATGTTTTTGTCATGAAGAGTTCTGAGAAATATTTGACTTTTATATACTCTTAGCATACTTCAAATACCATAGAAGCAGCATTAATAGATAAATACTTGATAAACTTGTTTACTTGTGATGGTATGATCCACAGGCTCCATGAGGTATCTGATCCAAGAAACATTCAAATCTAGGTCAAAGTTATAGAAAATCTGCATTTTATGTGAGACATCTGCATTTTTCACTTTTTGGACTCAAAATACTTGAGCTTTGATTCCAAATCCAAGCCCTCTAGATGGGAAAAAAGAAGACAAAAGAGGGGAGAAAGTGAAGTCTGAATTTTGTTTCTCATGATACAATTGACTTCAGGTGATTAAACAAACCCTAACAATCCCTTCAATAAAGGTTTTTTGTGAACCACATGCCAGCTAATCGACAGAAGTAAACAGGAAATGAGCGAGAATAGAAGTACAAAAGAGAGGGAAGGAAACTTCACCCCTAACTGGGTTTCTACCCCATGATCACTGAATAGAAACCTGTGGGTCTCATTCATAGGCCCAAAACGCAGCCAGCTTCTTTTATTTTGTGAGTTGACAAGAATATAAATTGCTTCAATATCAGCCATCCATTTAATTTTACATCATCTAATCATATTCATCCATCTAAGCAACCTAATTTTGCAAAGTATCCCCATCCTTCCTCCTTTCCTCCAATTACAAAATTTTAAAAAGAAATCTCCAAAACTGGAAGCTAAGCAAAGTTAAGTCAAATTAGTTCTGATTCATGCAATGTTTGAAACTTTCTCTTCCTTCTTTTGTCGTTAGCATGTGCTTCTGGACTCTGCCATCAACTAGTTGGACAGTGGAAATTATATAGTAAATTTAAACTAGTATATAAGGGTACCATTTGCACAACCTCAATTCAATATGCTTCTTTATTTATATAGTTATTATATATTTGCATGTTAAAATTGTTGTGGGCAAATTAGCAAAATCAAATGTTTTATTTTGCTAAGTCTGCAGACATTTGTCACTATGATTTCCTTGATGATGTCCACATAATAAAGTATTTGAGTGATCCAAGTCGTACCTGCTAGATAATCTATGTTTGATTATTCAATTATCTCATGGGTAACTGAGTGTACTGAAAGGGATTGTTTGTATCAAATAGACCTTTTTAGTGTGATCCATATTTAATTCCCTACAGTGTTAATCACTTGATGGATTTTTTTTATACTGTAATTCAAAGCTAATTCAAGTTTGATTGATGGAGCATTTTCATTGGAACAGAATCAATCCTTACTATTTGATATTTTTATTTGCTAATGTGTTTGGGATGATTATTTGCCTTCCATTTTCTTTTCTTCAGTAAGTGTTGCTGTGCTAGATCAATTTTGGCTCCTTACAAGCAAAAGAGTTTTCAACCGAATGAGTAATAAAATCCAACAAGTGTAGTTCTTAAATAGTGGTATTTCATTTCATATACTCAATATTAAGTTTTCTGCAAATTGTTGTCTTTGGTGCAATGTCTTCAAGTCACTCCATCATTGCACTTAGCGGTTCACATGGGTGTCTACAGCATCTGCTTAGACTTAGCGGTCCACTTAGTGTTAACCAAAAGAGGCGAAGACTGCCTAGTCCACTTAAAAATTATAATGAAGTATATCATTGTATCAGATATCTACATAATTACATATATATAACTTAGTCTTTTATGTCTATGTACACATTTTTGTACGCATAGTTACTATATGTGTGTACTCACGAACAATTTAACTTTAATATAGTATATATGTATGCACAATGGTGCATATATATTAAGAATGTAAAAATGCGCTCCAATTTACTTTAATGGTTCCTGACATTTAGTAAGGCAGAAAAATATACAAATTACTATAAATATTAACCACAAGTATATTATAAGACATTGTGTACTAATATGTGTGTTTTGAGTATAAGATTTTCATGATTACACTAGTTTATCATTCCTACTTTAAACTATTATTTAGCGTGTATCTATGTGCATGGAATAGTATGTTGTACAAACATTTTTAAGGTGCTTAAAAAAATGTGACATTTTGTAAATGGACCACGCGTGCTCCAAGAACTTGACATTTGTAAATGAACCAGATCGTTCTCCCCTCTTACTCTCACTTCATGAAATTAAGGATTAAAGGATCAGGTTGAATGCTACAAATGTAGTTTCAAACTCTTGGTTATACTTTTTGAGTAGTTAAATTCAGGACCAGCTTCATCTTCCTCTTAAAATTTCAGCATTGTGGTAATCTGTGCTTATGAACTATATCATATTTATACCCTTCACCTTCCATAGTTCCACTTAACAGAGGTAATAATTTATTCTATATGGGGCCTACAAGAACTGGGATCTCATTCATGACTAAGCCAAATATTAATTGCACTCGATTTTGTTTTATGTACTAAAGATTTCGTCATCACCTAGGTCCTGATGTCAATCACCCATATGTTCTTAAAGTATGGGGTGATTTCCACTAGGAGCTTTATCTTGTCGTTCATCTCAATGGTCATATACTTATCTAATTGGTAAGTTGCATTTCATCTCCCCACACTTTAAATTTTGATAGTTTCAGAAACAGCTGATCCCCCTATTAAATATGAGCTGCTAACACCCTTAGAGTAGGAGTGAACCTTGTTTAAACTCTTCTGTCTCATTTGGTTCATAGTCTTATTGGTCTTCCTCTTTCTGATCCACATTGCCTGAAGTAACTTTGTTGATTAGCTTTGGAGAATATCATTCAGTTTTGGCTGCCAAAGTTGTTTATTATTCAATTTAACGACTTTGGCCAACCAAACAACACACTTCAGCACATTCGTAGGACCTTAGGTTTGATAGCAAATTTGATTGCAAGAATTGAAATGGATTGATCTATAGCACAAAAAAAAACATGTATCAAATTTAGGGTCTAGGCATAAGGATGTGTGGAAAAATGGGCTGAAAGTCTAGGGTCTAGGGCTTGGGTTAAAAAAATCTTAAATAACACCCCAAATATAGAGATTTTGGATTTTGAATATAACAGTTAATTTTAGAGCAATTAATTTGAAGCAGCACCAACGTTATCGGATAAGCGTAAACCGGAATTTTGCAAAAAATTCGTGTTTGTGTATGCCGTTTCAGCGTTATTAAACAAAAGGTAAAAGATAAAGGTTGGCAAAGAGCATTAAGGTTTAACCGCTTAAGTAGTTAGTTGACTTACATGATATTAATGAAGGATTTCCTAATTGCTGGTTTGACATAGGAAAGACATATTAAGGCTAAGTGTGTAACAAAAAGAATAAGAATCCATAGAAACTTTAGGGGTTGTTTGGCATAGGCACATGTTGTTTCTATGTTCCTTGCCAAAAACCTGTGCCTCATGCACAATATGCCTGCACAATCCGGGCTGTGAATAATGATCAACACATGTGGAATAGAAATTGTTCCTAAACCAATTTCTAAGTGTTGAGATGATCATGCCTCACACGGTTTAGTCCCACATCGGTAATGGGAGTGTGGGGATCCTTGTCATAATATACTTGATTACTCCCCTCCTCAATAGGTACCTTTTGGGGAGGAACTCGGGTCGTCACATGGTACCAGAGTTGGGACCCACTCCGGGAGCTCTGCTCGATTGTGCCCTTGCCATGCGTGTCCCGTGTGAGAGGGGGCGTTGATCATGCCTCACACGGTTTAGTCCCACATCGGTAATGGGAGTGTGGGGATCCTTATCTTAATGTACCTGATTACTCCCCTCCTCAACAGGTACCTTTTAGGGAGGAACTCGGGTCATCACACTAAGGAACAAAAACACAGGAAACAATGTTTGGTGTGCAATAATCGGAATATTATGTCGACACATAGCACAAAAATACTGAAATAGCGTTCGGTATGTAACAACATAATTTCTTGTTCTTTGCCATAAGAGTGTTTGGTTCATTAATAGAATTGCAAATAACAACGATATATTAGTTGGACATTATGATAATTAAAAGGGGGACTAGCGATAGATCCCTAGAAATAGCTCGGGTTTGCAACAAGGACATGATGTTTTTTCAATTTACATTAGGTCCATCTAAAAAAGATTCGGTTTAGTGCAGGTCCCCAGTTGCAATTTTTTACTTTCCCCCCCCTTAAACTGACAAAACGATCCTTCCATTACACTTCAGCCAAACCAGTCATAGACAAACCAGTTTCACACTGTAGCAATTGTCACTCTTTCGCAGGTAAATGTTACTCTTTTCAGTAATATAGCAAAAGTATTGTAGCAATTGTCACTCTTTTGCATGTAATTGTTACTATTTCCAATACTGTATTAAAACATTATAGCAATTGTCACTCTTTTGCACACAGATATTACTTTTTTCAGCTACTGTAGCAAAAACACCTTAACAAAATTATTGTAGTAATTGTCACTGTTTTACACATAAATGTTACTCTTATCAACTATGATAGCAAAGTACTCTAGCAGGTTCACTATATTGAGCCCATCGTTGTTACTGGTCGTACCAATGAAGTTGTAGTAATGATTCTACATAAAAAAAATTTTGAAATTAAATAAGTACTCGTCATGTTGGATATCTATAAGACAATATGTCGTTCTTAGATGTCTTTTCTTGCACAAAAGAACTTTTCGTCCGCACAGGCATGCCAGACATTCTGACTTCATGTTCATTTTTCTCTACTATAAAGATAATACAATTCTTGACAAATTAGGAAAAATTATATACGACATAAGTAAATAATAACTAAACGTAGCATCCTTTACAAGTATAATGTTAAAACATCACTAGAATCAAATAACCAAAACATATTAATGATGTTTTGAAGTCAATCTCAATAGACCATAACATTATTAATGCAATCAGAGATAAGGTCCAAACATAAAATTAAAGCGACAATACATTCTTCATAAAATCTTATTATGTAACTGACTTGTTCTAAAATGGACTTATCAAGGTCATCATCCCTCATCAATTCCATCCCCAGGGCTCTGATTGACGGACTTGGAGGAGTCTTTCCCTTTCTAAGGCATTAGAACGGAGAAGAAGATACTCCAAAATTTTATTATACCTGTTATTAAAAAGAAATAAAGAGGGGAATATGTAACTTCCTAAAGTGGCCTGTTGCTCTTTAGTTGTCCTGTTATGTTCCCACTTGAAGTCTTAAAGCATAAATCTAACCCTTTTTCTCGTTATGGGCTCATCATCTAAGTAAATATGTAAATGATTGATTTGCTGCTTAAATTGTCCCCTACATTAAGAAGTGATGAACTGAAAATTCAACCAAGAATAAGTAATATAAAATTTAAAACATGAAATATCTGAACTGCCTTGGAAATTCAAACATAGTCCGTAGTGCTCCTCCTGCACCTCCCTTTAGATCCCCAAAAATGATGTCCTAATTTTTTATTTTTTTGGATTTTTCTGTCTTCTTGTCACCTGATTTTCATCATCAATTTTTTTCATAACATTAATTTATCCCTTTCAAAAGACTTTCTTTTAGAGACTATTCCTACTGGGATTCTCATCTTGATTTAGAGTAAACATCTTATATATCAAACTTATCCTTGGATTACCATTTTTGGCACAAAACAAATGCATTTGGATTGTCCTACATTTAGCATGCAGTACACAACTCTCCTGCAAATGTAATGCCGCATAATATGATGGATAGAAACTTCAAAATTTGAGTGAGTCGTACATGTTTCTGGTAAAATGACGAGAAATGCATTCTATATTGGTTATTTAGTCCTCCTGCTTTCTTCAATTGATGACTTGTTGATTGAAATGGTATCACAGTTTACTTGTTGGATTTTGTGGGAGGTTGGAAAGAAAAATTTAAAAGTTGATGAATGCCGTAAGCTATGAAAATTTCTGAAGGTTCATTTCCCTTTCCTCTCATTTCAGCATTGAGATATACAAGCATAATAAAGAAGAACGAATTGCGAGAACATGGGGAACAACGGCAACTGGATTGCCGTATGTCGAGGAAGCTATAGCCAATGCTGGAAACTGGCTGATAGGAGGAGATCTGGAAGTCATAGAGCCGATCAAATATAATGATGGCCTTGATCAGTACCGTCTTTCACCTGCAGAACTCCGTGAAGAGTTCACAAGGCGCGACGCAGATGCAGTTTTCGCATTCCAGCTTAGAAATCCCGTACACAATGGGCATGCTTTGCTGATGACTGACACACGTCGGCGCCTTCTCGAAATGGGCTACAAAAACCCGATCTTATTGCTCCACCCCTTGGGAGGCTACACTAAAGCAGATGATGTGCCGCTGAGTTGGCGAATGAAGCAACACGAGAAGGTTCATACACCCGAATTGAATTTATATATTGCATCTTTCCTTTCTAACTCTTGAAACAGTTAGTGTCTCCCGCATTAAAATGATGTTCAGCTTATAGTTGCATAAAAGCATAACTACAAGAAATTATAGCAATTAAAGGTTCCATTTCTTTTATTATTATAGGTGCTTGAGGAGGGTGTTCTGAACCCGGAGACGACAGTTGTTGCAATCTTCCCCTCTCCCATGCATTACGCAGGTCCCACAGAGGTGCAGTGGCATGCTAAATCTCGGATAAATGCGGGTGCCAATTTCTACATCGTTGGCAGAGACCCAGCTGGTATGAGTCACCCGATTGAGAAAAGAGACCTCTATGATGCTGATCATGGGAAGAAGGTGTTGAGCATGGCCCCTGGACTTCAGAAGCTTAACATCCTTCCATTCAAGGTAATTGCTAATTATGATACTATTCAGATTTATTTTAAAAGTTTTATGAATATAGGATGTATTTGCAAGTATTCCTGATGGATTTCTGATTGTTGCTAAAATTTCTATGTTATTAATGTTACTTTATAGTATCTTTTACTTTTCTTTTCCGCCATTGGTCTTCAGTTGGATTCCTTTTCTTAAGGAATAATGCTAGTTTGACCATGTGGTCAGATTGGATCCTACCACAAATAAGCAAAACACTCTTCCTGACAAGGGCCCCTTATCCATTTCAACCCGGTTGACTGTCAGCTATGAGGTGTGTGCTGAAATAGATTTCTCCAGTGTTGTATTTGGGATTCCAGTTGCCATTGAAATAGCAACTGAAATAGCATGGCCAGTTTGGGATTTCTCAAAATTTTCATTCTTTACGAGCGTTCTCCAACACTCCCATCCATCAAAAGGAAAAAAAAACATGTACACCCATGTCCACAAGTTGCTGTGTTGCATTTCAGATTCTTTGAAATTCATATGTAAATGCTGACGCATGATGGATGAAGACTGAACATTTATAGAATGCCGTAGAGTGAAAACAGAAAAATGGGCATGTATACACCTATGATTTGTGGACACTTACCACTTATACCCAGTGTCGTGTCCACACGTGTGGAAACATGATATCAGGGTTTCGGTACATTCTTGGGAGCAACAGTGCGGTCATATAAAAGCATTAATATGTCGTGTTAATGGTATCCATCATTCTAGTGCACCCTGTATTTGCAGGTCCCCATCGCATGTGGCTTCGTAGTAAATAGATTTACTCTGTTGCATCGTTCACTAAAATTTGTTTCTTTCTCTATATTGGTCTTATCAACATTAATAAGTTGTATTATTGACGAGAATTTATTTTTTCTCTGTATAGAACTACCAGCAATATGACATGCATCACATGATTGACCTATTATTTTCATCATATCCATTGTTAACCAAAGAGAGGCTCATATCAGAGTTGAGTTTTTTTTTCTTTTCTTTTAGAGTTTATTCGGATTGCATTAAATACACCCTTCAATTGACAAACATGAGATCTCTTAGGGAGGGATACGTCGACTAATGTTATGCTTACTCATATAATTACTAATGGACTTTCACCTATGTAGAAGTTTCAGAATTTGCTAATTTTTTGTAGATGTGCTACCTATACCAAGGTGGTCATCCTCACCAAAAACCAACAAATTCGGAAACTTGGCGTATCAAATATGATATTCAAATTAACAGTTAAAATGCACGGACTATAAAGCTTCAAACCTTTGATGGCCCTAGAAGTTTTAGAATGAGTCGATTTTGGGGGATATGCTATCTATGGTTAGGTGATCATTCTTAGCAAAATTCAGCAAAACCTGGGTCCGCTGATCAACTAGGAAAAAAATAAGTTGATGGATACATGGGAAATATGAAGCACTTTAGTAAGTATAAGTCGACGGCCACTAAGTTATGAAAAGGTAATGAAACCGTACTGAGTGACATGTAAGGGAGACTCATCATCAGTATGGATCCAAAACTTTGGAGATATAAGTGAGTAGTGAAAAACGATAGAATCATCACATCATATGATTACTAGCCTCGGAGTCAAGAATCCAATAATACACAGAAGTATCGAAAGGCCATAGACATGGCAGAAGAGAAACAAGGTGTCAGACCCTGAAGTGCCTACTAAATCTAAGCTACAAGGTGGGTGATTGGATGACTTTGGAGCAGGAGTAGAAGTACTCAACGAGGGTGCAGAGCTCGCTGGAGACACAAAGTCAACAACAACAACCAAGCACTGATGATAGGTCTCCTTATTCGACAACTTTGGGCATAGTCACTCAAGTGGCCGCAATGGCAATAATACTAGCAATATTGGGTATTAATGATTGCCTTAAATGTGCAAGACTTACAACAACTATTTACAAGACGAGATGAAGCCACGAGAATTATATCATAGGCAGGACCTCTATGTGTCACCAAAGTCCCAAGTTGAGTCTCATCGATTAGCTCAGCTAATGCAACGCCAAGACGAGACATAGGATCCTAATGAAGAAGCTACCATCGCAGTGATTCAAACTCAGGATATAGGTGCATCAGGAACTGATATAGATTATATCAATCACTATAGCTTTGACAATCCTCCGTAATTGAAGGAGGATACTCAGGTTCCATAGCACTAAACTCCTCTCAGTAGCCTGAAATAAGAGTATAGATTTCATAAATCGTGCGCTCACCCTGGTGAGTAGAGATAGAGTCAGAAAACAACTGCTCCTAGGAGCCCTACCAGACTACACAAAGAGCCTAGAAAGGCAAGTCCACATCTAACGAGGGCCAAGATGAAGATGAAAGGCAGGTGCAACATGACTGATAATGTAGAACTGGATCAACTAATCCACATGGCGCCACTCAAAAATGTTCCAGTCTTAGCAGACGAGTCTTCGATAGGAAGGGCCTTGCAAAAGAAACCTCAGTAATTCCCCGATGCCAGCTAGAAGGGGAAGACAATGACTAAGGTTATGCGTCATCAATATGGCCCTATAGGTCTCTCAACCCTCAAGATGTGTGCATATGGTGATAAACCATACAACAGAGTTACTTGCACCAGTGAGCTAGGTGCAAGGTTTGAGAATCCGGGTTCGGATGGGGAAAAATGAGCCGGTTTGGATTTGGCTGTTTTGGCCAAAAATATTGAAATTAAAAAAAAAAAATCATAAATTAGGAGTTGATTCGCCCGATTCAGGCCCGAATCAGTAGTTTCAAATCTAAGCCTTCTGATATGTGAATTTTGGATAACTTCTAACTATATATGTCATTCAAAGTTTCAAACTAGTAAAACGATGATATGAAGCAAATATGAATCAAACACGATTATGGGGGATAAGGATTGTTCAGGGGTCATAATTGACGAAAATCGGAACCGGTTTGATGAACCCTCAAACCGATCAAAGGAGAGTACACAGGGGGCTCTTGGAGATCAGGATGTCAGCCCACTCGAGCAGCCCGTGCGGTGATCCAGGAGCCAGCAAGGGCATGGATTTGAGAGCATCAGGGAGAGCCCAAATAGTGCTGGGAAGACAGATCTCAGGCAGAAAGATTTCTTGACAATCAGGAAGCCACTATAAATGAAAGCTCGAAACAACTTTTACAGAGGCCAAACACAAAAAAAAAATCATATAAAGACACTGTTTTATGCCTAACGGATCGCAAGTACGCATAAAGTTCACAAATGGGACTAGAGAAGACAACAGCTCTGGTGGCTCGCCATTTCCTCTTACTCACAGGGGCCCAGAGATGGTGGTGGCATTGTCTGGTTCATAAATGGCGGGATTAGATGTTTCAATGGGAGGGTTATCTTCTGCAAGAAACCTACTCATTTCCAGGTGAGAAATGTAAGGAAGTGATCTGTATGGATCTGCAGCATAGAGCTGTGCATATAGGCTATAGCACCAGACTGCTCCACAAAATTGACTACTTCAGACAGCTGGGAACAAGAAATATATTCATATCTTTTTCTTGATTTAGAAATTTAAACATATATTCTAACTATAATTGATAAATACCTACTGAGAATCCCAAATCCTGATTTGTTGCTCATGTCAAGTCAGAATCTTTGAGAATCTGGCACTTGTCCATTTCCATGCACAGAGATTTATGCAGCGCCGAAAAATGAACTGATTCTCTTCAGAAAGCATGCGTCAATCTCTCATATTGACCATTCTTGACGATTCGGAGCTCAATGTGATTCATACTTCTAACTAATTTTTGGACTATTCAGGTGGCTGCCTATGACAAGAAACAGATGAAAATGGCTTTCTTCGATCCGTCAAGGGCTCAGGATTTTCTCTTCATCTCCGGAACCAAGGTAATTCCTTGTGATTATCCTTTATCCCAAACACACATTTCTCATTCAAATCACTGTATTATTTTCGAAAGTCTTGCGACTGTTTTTACAATCACTGTACTAAGCCGACCTGGTTCTGTTATAACAGATGCGAACCCTTGCGAAAAACCGAGAGAATCCGCCGGATGGATTCATGTGCCCCGGGGGGTGGAAGGTACTGGTTGAGTACTATGACACTGCCACTTCCTCGGAGGGAAACAAACTCCGCGAAGCCGTTCCAGCTTGAACTGTAAAGCACTCTGCCGTCTATTTCGGAGCAAATCTCATGTAGTTGCTACTGTACAACAGTTTGGCTCCTCTGGACGACAGCCAATGTCGTGAGACTGTAAAGTGATTCCTATCTATTTGCAGCAAACTTTGTGTGCATTGCTCGTGTGTGTACGGATAAAGGTGGATTGATTCGTACCTGTGCAGATTGCGATCACCCAAGCATTCAGTGTTGTACAGAAACTCAGAAGTTGTTTGTGAGGATTGTATGTGTTGGGTGCTTGCTTGGTGTTTGAATTCCATGATGGTGCTAGTTCTAACTATCTTGCTTCATCTTCATGGAGTTGGGACTTGGGGTGAGAAATTGTGGAAGTTCCCAGTGAAGGATGGGGAGAAATTGTGGATGTTCCCAGTGAGCCATTTTGGCTAGCATTTTGCAAATCCAATTTCTGGGACTTGCAACTCCTGGGAATTGGGCCCATTCTCATATTCTTTCCATTAGACCGACCGCCAAGTATCTCGAAAAGCACCAGAAGAAGATAAAGTCTCAGAAGGAGAGGGCGACGCGAATGGAGGCGGGACAGGCGCATGGCGATTGAAGACTGCACTTATGCTCGGATCGATCTTTAGCCTAAGAGAACACACTTAATTGAACGAGTGGATCGTTTTGTGCGTTCATAGGGGGAAGCAGGATGAAGTACGTATATCCAAAGGTCGAAGCATGATGTAGCTAGGCAATGTAGAATACGGTTGCTCAAACGAAGACTGAACTGAGAGGACTGAAGAGAGAGTATGCTTAGTGAGATAGGTAGAAGCGAGGACAACCTGTCCCAAAAGTGATGTGGCATGGCAGCAGAAGGGAGCGCATGTTTCATCTCAAGTATTTGCGAATGTTTCCTCTCAGCTACTCCATTCTAAGTATGAATGTAGGGACACGACTGCTGATGCAGAGTATTGTGAAAGAATACTCATGAATGTCAGCCGATAATATTCACTGGCACCATCAATACGAAAAAATCTTGATCCGTTTTCCCAATTGTGGATCATTTTTGAAGCTCGTAATAAAGAAACCCTGGGGCCGAAGCGAATTCAACAAGGTCCGAAAAGTCAGCGTGGACAAGATCAAAAATGAAAGATGAAGTGGGCTCCCTAACTTAATAAGGAAGTTCTAACAGCAGTTCGTACTAGGGTTGTAACATGGGCGGGTGCCCAACTTGAATTTGGGGCACGTTTGGACTCTTTGAAGAGCGGGTTGGGTTCAGGTTGACAAAATTCCAACTGAAATCGGGTAGAGAGGTCGGGCAACCCGACAACCCAAACCCAAGTTTGGTTCTAACTATTGTGTTGCCAACCCTTTTGGTACGAACCCTATGGTTGTTTGAGACAGTGTGAAAGTGAAACTAAGAGAAATATATAATAGAAGTTGTTGTTATGAGAGAGAGGAAGAAGAATGGATGCACTCGGTATGATGGCTATGCTCTCACGAAACGTGAGGGTCTCTTGTTTATTCATCACATATATATAGATAGAGAGGGATTAGGGTTAGAGGTGTCCCACCAAATTGGGTAGCCACATATTTCGTAACACTCCCCATTGGATGCCCATTTTTCAAAACATTGCATCGTTAATACCTTACTAAGGAAAACCCAATGGGACAAAACCTTTAGTGAAGGAAAAAGAGTACAATGTGTTCTTCAGGAACATAGTTCTTTAGGAACAGATTCGTCTGGAATCTCAGATTCTTCTAGAATCTTAGTGGGTACAACTTATATTGCCTCATTAAAACCTTTCAATGGGAAATCCCTGTGGAAAAAACCTCATCGCAGGAAAAAGAGTACAATGCACAAAAGACATTCTTCTGGATGTCTTCATCTGCATCTGCAGGATGCTCCCCCTCATCTTTATCCTACATTCTATTACATGCTTTGCTTACATCAATCTTCAAAAGAAAATACTCCCTCCCTCTAATACATTAAGATACTACTTCCTACCCTGTTAATACATCAATTTCGAAAAACATTCATATGCCCTGTTGGTGAAGTCTCCTCATGCCAATCTGATGCACCAACTTTTGGAATGTAGACTTTGGAAGTGCCTTGGTGAAAAGATCTTTCAAGTTTTCAGCTGACTTCACCTGCTTTATAATGATCTCTTTCTTCTCTTGGAGTTCATGGGTGTAAAAGAATTTCGGTGAGACGTGCTTGGTCTTGTCACCTTTGATGAAGTTATTTTGAATTTGAGCTATGCATACTGCATTATCTTTGTAAATTTCTATAGGTTCATTCGTAGCTGATGGGAGTTACAACTTTCTCTGATGTGTTGAATTATCGATCGTAGCCATACGCATTCTCTACTTGCCTCATGAAGTGCCAACATCTTTGAATGATTGGATGACGTTGCTACTAGTGTTTGCTTTGTGGATTTTCATGAAATAGCTGCATTACTATTAAGAAACACATAACATGTTTGTGACCTCCCCTTGTGGGGATCAGATAAATAACCAGAGTCTGCATATCCAACTAGGTTAGTCCTTTTATATAAATAATATAAGCCAAGTTCAACTGTCCCTTTTAGGTATCTAAATATATGTCTTATACCATTCCAATGTCTACGTGTAGGTGTAGAGCTATATCTAGAAAATAGATTAACAGAAAATAAAATATCAGGTTTAGTACATTGAGATAAATAAAGAATTGCACCTATTGCACTTAAATATGGTACTTCAGGACTCAAGATGTCTTCATTTTTCTCTATGGGCCTGTATGGGTCTTTATTAACATCTAAAAACCTTACAACTATGGGTGTACTAAGTGAATAACACTTATCCATACTAAACCTCTTCAAAATATTTTCAGTATATTTTGCCTGATGGACTAAGATCTCATCCTTGTTGCGTTCGATCTGCAGGCCAAGGCAAAAATTTGTCTCACCTAGGTCTTTCCTTTCAAACTCCTTTTTAAGATAGCCAGCAGTTTTCTCAATCTCTTCGAGAGATCCTATTAGATTTATATTATCTACATATATTGCTGCTATTGTAAATTTATTTTGGGATTTCTTAATAAATACGTATGGGCATATAGGGTCATTTTTATAGCCTTCCCAAGATAGATATTCACTGAGCCGATTATACCACAATCTTTCAAATTGTTTCAGACGGTACAATGCTCGTTTTAATCTAATTGAATGCGTATTTCTAGATTTGGAGTTTGGTAGGTCAAATCTTTCTGGGATTTTTATGTATATTTCACTGTCTAGGTTACCGTATAGGTAGGCTGTCATTACATCCATAAGTCTCATGCTTAATCTTTCAGAGACAGCTACACTTATAAGATATTTGAATGTGATGACATCCATAACTGGGGAATATGTTTCTTCATAATCTATCCCAGGTCTCTGCGAGAATCCTTGAGCAACTAAGCGTGCTTTATATCTTTGTATCTCGTTCTTTTCATTTCTTTTTCTAACACCTATCTGAAACCTAAATGGTTTATTCCTTTTAGGGTTTATATTATAGGTCCAAACACTTCACGCTTTGCGAGGAAATCTAGTTCCGCTTGAATCATATCCTTTCATTTTGACCAATCTTTACTTTGTCGACATTCTAGGATTGTGTGTGGTTCAATATCATTATTATCACCCTTTATTATCTCATTTGTCATAGCATATAAGAATATATCATCGATGACTATTTCTTTTCTATTCCATATTTTCCCTGAGTATGTGTAGAACACAGATATCTCATCATTGTTGGGTACCGATACCTATTTCCTAGTCACTTCTAGGATCTGGGGTATAACCTATGCCGGAGCGATATGCTTTAATTTGGAAAAATTGGATCTTTGATTTATGACATCTTCCAGACCGTCATGAATCTTCTCTTAAGGAGATTTTATATCAGGAACAGCTTCTTCAGGAGCTATAGGGTGTGATATGCTATTTAATCTCCTCTTTCGAGGAGCTAAATCTTTGGAACCTATAGGTCTACCACGCTTTTGGCGTGTATCAGACTCATTTGATGCCTTATTCTTACTTGGGATATCAATCCTGACAGGTACATTCATAGCTGGTATGTGTGATTTAGTTACTTTTGCAGCATCATTGAATGCATCCGGTAACTCATTTGCAATAGATTACAAGTGTACTATTCTCCTAACTTCGTGCTCATATTGGGGAGTCTTGGGGTCTAGATGAGACAAAGTGGAAGTATTCCACGATAATTCACGTCGTTCCTCTTGGATGGGATATTCATTATCTTTCTTATCTCCCCTAACGGCAGAAAAACTGTTTCATCGAAGTGACAATCCGCAAACCTTGCGGTAAAAATATCACTTGTTAAAAATAAATTATCTCATCAATTTTTTTAAGAAATTATGTCACTTCGATGAGATAAGAAAGGTATCACCTGTGAAAAATAACATAATTTTTTAAAGAAATTATGTCACTTTGGTAAAAATATCACCTGTCATTTTCTCTCGGCACGGGCTCGGCGAGGTCATGCACAACATAATCCTTTATTACTCCAAAAGGCTAACTTCTTAAAGAGAATAGTGCACAACAGGATATATAAGGGTCATAATCCTGCTTCCATTACCAATGTGGGACTAATGTCAGTGGTACACTGTCAATGCCCCCCCCCCCCTTCACGCATGGCACATCCTCAAAAGTGGCACGTGTGTCAAGGCGCAATCAGGCGGAGCTTCTGAAGCGAAGCCTAGCTCTGATAGCCTAAGGGAATTGGAATTCTCTCAACCCTCAAAACTCGAGTTAGAGGGTAAGGTCTACAGATTGACACTGCGAAACTACACACGTGGACAACAAATAAAGAGCACAGTTGAGTTTCAACCCCCACAACTAGTTGAGACTTGGGCTAGCATTGATAGCATGTTAACAACCCGTTATTACCCCAAAAGACTAACCTATTAGAGGGAAGAGTGCATAGTAGGTATAAGGGGCATAATCCCGCTCCCATTATCGATGTGGGACTAATGCAGATGGCAAAATGTCAACACATATGACTTGTAAAAATAAGTTATTTTTTATTAACGTTCCCCCCTACAAATCTCAAAACTTACAAGAAGTACTTAAAAACACTTTACTTGAACCCAACCTGATTTTAACATAAATAACATACCAACTTGAGGTAACCCGGGCTTGGAAATTTGTTCTCGGGTTGAGCCTGGGTTGTAATATCCGTGAATATTTTTCCGAAGAATTTTGTTTCTTGCATCGTTCGTTGGCTGAATAATTTGAGGAATAATAAAATATTTATTAATTCCATGTTGACACTCGGCTTGTGTGGTTGGATACAGTGTCGGAACGGACCATGTGTCCTGGGTCTGGATTGTGAGGGTCACGACTTGTGGTGAAGTACACATGTGGGCCTGTGCATGACTCAAGCTGATTAAGGGTGCATTCTTTTCATTTCCACTCACTTACAGAAACATAAATCATTTCCATTGACTTATATGTCCATTGACTTTATTTTTTCTCCCTTATTCTTTTGAGACGAAAGAAATTATGTGAGGAAATGATATTTTATTTATTATTTTCACTCACTGTTCTTTTGAGAGGAAGGAAATTAAGTGAGTTATAAATAGGAAGAAAATCTATTTTATCAGTATATTTCAACCTGACTTAATGAAATGAGGTTTCCGTCCAAATTTGAGAGGAAATGAAGAGAAAATGAAGTCCACTAGTGGATTCATTTCCACTGACTTAAAATAAAAAAATAACAATAAAAATGGATATGAAGTCAGCAGGTGGATCCATTTCCACCATCGTTTTCGCCCAAAAGAATGCACCCTAAATGAATAAACAATGCTTAGTTTGTTGCCCAACTAGGTTTAGCACACATAATAATGACCTGTCGCTGAGTTGCGCAAGTCGCAAGATTGATCCCTCAGACGACGACCTTTATGCAATTTTCTATTTAAATTTTATTTGTCTGTAATATTTGGTTCCCTTTTATTAATCATTTGAAATTTATTTATTTAATAAAAGGAATCGAGTAAATTAGCTATATCTTCCAATTTTGGGCCGGATCGAAATGGGTCTGATCGCATATATGTCTGCTCATTAGGATAGGGTATTGATTTTTTTTTACCTATTATCTCTGAGTATCACCACACATAAAATGGGAAAAGAACATGGGAGTCTTAGGACCTTACTCCAAGTACCACCACCCCACAATTGCCCTTGCTCGTACGTGCTTCAACCGTCTCCCTATTGCCGGGTGCTCCCACCACCCCGACTCCTTCTTACCACCACCGCTAGTCCCTTCATCCTTCTCCTCCTCTTCCATACTCTTCCCCCTCCCCTTCTTTTTCCTTCTCCTTCCCTTTCTCCTCCTTCCTCCCCCCCTCCTATTTCTTCCTCCTCCTCCATCTTCTCTGCAACCAGGGAAGGAGGAGGAAGAAGAAGGGGGAGAGGAATGAGGAGGAGAAGAAGGAAGGAGATGAAGGAGGAGGGAGAAGAAGAAAGAGGGAGGAGGAGGAAGAGGAAGGAGGAGATGAAGATGATTGATAATAAGAGTGAGGAGAAGATGCCTAGTTGCTGTTAAGTACTCAAATAATGCATTTTATCACTTATTTTTTATGGTATTATTGTCACTTTCCTATATAAAACTTTTCATATACACGTAAAGCATATCATTTTCTTTATATCATTGCATAGTATACTTCCATACGAACACAGTGATATATTGGTTCACACTCATATATTACATGCATGATAGAACCCGATAATCCATATTATCATTTTTGTCGATAATTGCATCGGAACCTAACAGACGTTATTTCATGTGTGTTTTTCAGGAAATTAATCCGGTTCTCGATACAGTCAGCTCAAGGGCATCATGATTAAGCAGTGAATATTCACTACAAAAACGACATTTATTGCCGATGGTAATATTAGTTTTCGTCGATATAAGTATGCTTAATACCGACGAAATTATAACACGCTGTCGGTATAAAATCTTTAATTTTTTGATTATTTTTTGGATATTTAATGCCGACAGGGTACTATTATCCGTTGGCATAAATAATGTACCGACAATAATAATACATACCGTCAGAAAAATATTATATTACCAACGGACAATCAGGTATTCGTCAGTATTATGTTTGATTTATTTATTAATTGTTTGACGTTTTATACCGACGGATAATAGGTTACCCGTCACTATTAAACATTGATTTAAATCAATGGATATTATCATACCCGTTGCTAAAACTATATTATGCCAACGAGGATTAAATGGCTTGTCGAGATAAATGGTAAAATTCTATTTAGGGATCTCGACCCTATGTTGTTTTCGATTCTTGTGATTCTCCACCGGCCTTCTCCGCGTGCCTCCCGCCTCGATTCGGCCTTCATTGCCCTTCCTTTCCGGTGAGTCTCTTCCTCATCCTCCTCCTCCTCCCTCTCCGGTGAATCCCTTCCTCCTCCTCCTCCTCCTCCTCCTCCTCCCTCTTAGGTGAATCCCTTCCTCCTCCCTCTCAACCCCCCATCCTTTTTTTTAAAATGGTCTTAATTATCTCTCCCACGCTTTCTGTATCACATGTTATGACTATCAAGCTCTCTTACCCCTCCTCCTTCTCCTCTTCCTCTCTTTCTCCCCTTCTGGTTTGCCCCGCCCCCTACAACTAGAACTCCTTTTGTGCCCTTGCAACCGGTACAGTAGCGGTCATGGCCACTGCTAGGCACAAAGGGAGCAGTTAGGGGGGATCAGAGGGGGATGAAGTTAAAGAGGATGCCAGGAGGAGGAGGAGGAGAGAATGATGGAGCTCGAGAAGGAGAACAGAGTTAGGGGGGGTTAACTATTTTGCAATATTAATTAGCCATGTAACACCATAATGTTAATAATCACCGCAGAACACCATAATTTTGCAATATTTTGTATTAAAAAAGAGTATACATTATAACCATAGAATTAGCCACAGAACACCAAATTTTTTTTCAGAAAGAGTATACATTTGTATTCCAAATGAGTACATATTCGTCGGGAGGCACTTGCGCTATATTTTGAAAATAACGTGTCCTGCAAGTAAAAGTCATCTCTGAAAAAGGACTTATTTCAAACTTCCCGATATGGCAGATTAGGTATAGGTGTTGTAGCTCTTATGTCCTGAGCATGGATTTTTCGTATTAACATTAATAAAGATGACTTTTGTTATTACTTTAATTAGAGTACTACTTTGGTATATGTTAATTCATATAGGGAATATAGTAAGCCACTGAGGCGTATGATGGGTCCATGCTTGGGAGGCCTAGTAGACAGATTCTGTGTAGTAGAATTGGTTCACAGCTTTGGTGATGTCAATAGCTTCACCAGGAATAAGCTATTGGCAGGTAGAGAATGTGGTAAAGTCTTCACCACGAGAACGTGAGATTCCCATTCACCTGGCCAAGCATGATGATTGTGTTGAACATAAACCAAGACGGTGCACAGATCAGTGTATCAAAGACTAGTGTATAAACTGTCTTACTACTATAGATAATCTATCCTTAACCTTGAGGGACCATGCACACTGAGCCAACTAGTTTTGTGGTGCTTTGATGTATCAATGTGTGCAGACTTTCCATAGTCCAATACCACGGTACATTGGGTTACCCGGCTGGCGTTGGAGTGGTATGCAACTCCTACAGGTTATCCGACATCCATAGATAGATGGGTGCATTTTTATGAGTCAATCTGTCCACACAATTAATCCATATCTTGTGGTTGTCAGTATGATTGATGACATTCCAGATGCTAGGCATAGCACTGGAAGATTTATGGTGTTATAGATGACAAGTCCTCAAATCCTAGTCATATGATCGACCGGGTCTGACGATGCTCCCTACTGCCCGTGTCAAATCATGACACCAGTAATATGAGGGACTAAAGATTATCAGAGTATAATAGAGAACAAGGTTTGGGAGTAACATAAGTTTAGGATCATTAGAGTTTAGCTCTCATCACACTCTGGGTGACTACGTGAGTTAATCAGATTGGGGCTGATTAGTGGAACTTTCGATGTGTCACCGAAACAGTTAATCAGGAATCCGATTGGAGCTAGAGATCCTAAACCCTGAAGGTTTCACCTTATTGTTGTGTATAGGAATTATTCTCCAACCCGGTTGGACACGTTAGATGTGAATTAGCGCGATGGGGCACAAGCCCAAATCCTAAGAACCTAATTCTAAAATATGGCTTAGAATATATTAAATATGGATCTTAAAATGAGTAGAATAATTCTAAGAGCTCATAGGCACTGACGGAACTCGATTCCGACTAGCGTACCTCATTCCATCTCTCTATCAGCAGTATCTTAACAAAAGGGTGTTTTTGTTTAAAGTGTCAAGAGAAGCTGTAAAACCAACCCCTAGTCCCTATCCTTAGGGGGCTGACCCTATAAGAGAAAATAGGGGAGAAGGAGCCGGTCCTAGCCTCTTCCCTCTCTTGAAAATCCGACCCCCTCTTCTCTCTTCCTCTTTGTGATTTTGGCCAAGGAAGAAAGGGGAAGAAGGAGGAAGGAAGGAGAAGGAAGAAAAAAGAAAGAGAAAGAGGGGGTCTTCGAGGCACACCATCGACTTCTCTATGTGCCATCCTTCGTCGGCGTGTCGTCCTTGCACTTAGAGATAAGACATCGTGGGTTTCTTCTTTCACAAAGGACAATGTGCTATCCGACAGCATCCCTCTCTGTTTACTTGCGGATCATCATCAACTATTGCTTCGCTCTCCTCGGATCAAAGTTCCACAAGGTATGATGATTCTAAACACTTAACTAGATGCATGCATATCTTTCGTAGATCGTAGTATGCCTCTAGAGTATCCACATATATGCTAGGTTCATAGATTTGCATATATATTGTTTTATAGAATTAATTGTAATGAAACATACATTGCGAGATCCTCGAATAGTCGGATCTATCTTTTGCTTTCGTTGCAACTCTGATAAAAAGATTGGTATCAAAGCATTCTTCAATGTATGTTTCATGCATGAATTTATGACAACATCATATGGATATATGAATGTATATGTTTTTCTCGGGGTTCAACGTAGATCATGCATATGGATTGTGCTATGTATCGTCATTTTTGCAGGTGCCGTGCTAAAATAATTATTTGTGATTGCATGCCTCCTGGGAACAGACCCTGGGTTTATTTTAATGCATTGATTATTAATATGTTTGTGGATTGTGAGGCTTTAGATGGGCGGAGGTGGAGGTTGACCACCCTTGGGTCCTTGGCCATGTTTTTTAGGATTGTTTCTTTGTTCTTTATAGAAAAACTATACATGAACGAACGCTTGCTCAGAGCATATAAACTAAGTATTAACCCTAAGTCTGATCTAGAGACTAACTTACAAGCAAGACTGATAACTAATTATTATCGGGGGTCTCTAAACACAAAGTAAAGAGCATAACAGAAAAAATCCAAACCGAATCAAGTCTAGGTTGCGACCAATGAAACTGAATAGTACAGCCAAGATATCATGTTCACTCGTTCTGCACGATCTCCCGACGGCGATCTTGATCATCACCAACATGCACGCTTTCATAGGGTCCTTGCACTCCATGGTACCGCTTGCCCGATTAGTGTATGTAGCATCTTGGATCACTTATCTCCTTCTTCTTGGTCCCTCTCGAACATTGCGTGCTACAGCAAGTTCCTCACCCTTATTTACCCCCTCACGTGCTACAAAAAGAGTATCTATTCGTCTCCTGAAAGAGAATCCATTCGCTGGTTGACACTGTGCATGTAGTGGTTGCTATAGTGATTTCACTGTAGCTGCTATAGTGAAATCACTGTAGCAAGAGTATCAATTTGATTTGATAATAGTATCAATTTAGCGAATTGTCTGGTTCCACAGTGATTTCACTGTAGCCGCTATAGTGATTTCACTGTAGCAATAATATCAATTAGCCAAATGGATACTCTTTCTGAAGATAAATGGATACTCTTGCTATAGTGAAATCACTGTGCAACCGCAACATGCACAGTGTCACTCGGTGAATAGATACTCTTGTTGATGATGAATGGATACTCTTTCCGGAGACGAATTTATACTCTTGCTATAGTGTTTTCGATATAGTAGCCATAGTGAAATCACTGTAGCGATCGCTATATGTATAATGTTAATCAGCGAATGGATACTCCTACCAAAGGCGAATGAATAGTCTTACTGAAAATGAATGAATACTCTTGTTGGAGGGACAATTTTGTAATTTAAATGGTAAAAAAAAGTCAATATTTTAGGTTAAGGACTTGCTGTACAAACGTGTCTTTGGGGAGGGACTTTAGCTAATATCATAACAACTTGTATCCTTTAGCTTAAATAAAGATATGTAGAGGGATTTAGGACTAATTAACCCAAAAAAATAGGAGAAGTTTGACATAAAAGAGATGACTTTTAGTTGCAGGGGACATTAGCTCAAGTCCCTTTCGATGAATATATACTCCATCTAAAGGCGAATATATACTATTTCTGAACACGAATATATTCTTTTTCTAGGGACAGACGAATGTCTACTTGTAGGGACCTTCGGTAATGTAGCAAATTATGATGTCCTGCGGCTAATATTGCAAAATAGTTAAGGACCTATATCTAATTTGCACAAAAAGGTATGAAATCCCCCCTAATCCCTCACCCCAATCAACCCCACCCACCCTCTCTCCCTACTCCCTTCCCTTACGATCGCGTGCGCGGCCAGCGGAGGAGCCGACCCATCGGAGGGAGGAAGACCCCAGCCGCTCGGGTAGGCCCTCCTCTCTCTCTCTCTCTCTCTCTCTCTCTCTCCTCCCCTTGCCTCGTTTTGCTGCCGCGGTTGCCGTGGCCTTGTGCCCGGCAGCTGAGCATCAAAGTGGCGACCGGCCAGCACCACCCAGCCACCACCCCACTGTAGCCGCCCCCTTCTTTCCCCTGCTGCGTTGGATCCAGGTCCACCGACCACCCAGCCAGCCACCTGGCCACTCAGCCACCGACCTCTGTTTGCCCGATCCTGCTGCCCCTTCCTTTCTTTTTCTACTGCGGTTGTCGCGGCCCATCGGCCGGCGACTGGGCAGCATATGCAAGTCCGACCACCATGGCCGGACCGCCACCAAGCAGCCCAGCAAGCCAAGGCCGAGACCCAACAGAGGTGCCGGCTTCGGTGCCGACGACCCTGCCGTGCCTGATTTCGATCCTCGACCCCTTCCCTGCAATTGGACTGTTTCCTCCGACCCCTGCTGTGCTCGATCGCAGCTTTGATCCTTGGTAATCTCATTCTCCTTTGAACTCATTCTGTAGCTGGCACCATATGATATGGTCACAAATTGGGGAGGTATCAGACGCTCACCGGTCTGGCGATTTATGCCAAAAGGTCAGTTGCTCTCTCTCTCTCTCTCTCTCTCTCTCTCTCTCTCTCTCTCTCTCTCTCTCTCTCTCTCTCTCTCTCTGTCTCTCTCTCTCATCCCAATCCTCTGTATTTCAGGCCAGGTGATCCACAACAAAAACTAGGGTTTTAGGGCAGAGGCCACAAAATGGATCATCAATACGCCAGTGGAAGCTGGATGATGGTCCCGAGTCAGAATCCGGTGAGCCAGGACCACCACTCTCTGCACCCTCAATACCAGCAACAACAGCAGCAGCAACAACAGCAACAGCAGCAGCAGCAGCTCCAGCACCACCAGTCGTTGGCCTCTCATTTCCATCTCCTTCATGTAAGTCTGCACCACGGGCGTGAAAACACTTCGATACTTTGTTTTTTTCTCCGCTTGATGCTTATATATTTTGCTTATGGAAGCAATCGTCTCTCAGGGGAGTCAATGCCCTAATCAGGCACAGCCCCTACACACACTACTCATGGATGACAAGGAAACATGAAGAACCCTAAAAGAAGTAGTAAGGGCAAGGAGGGGTAGTAGTAAACGGTTCAAATAGGGAGTCATTAAAATTTCTAGAAAGTGATGCACTCCCTTTGCCTTCCTCTTTTTACCCAATTCTCCTTCATCTCCATTGACCTTGCCAAATCAGGGAGTAACATCATCCTCCCCTCGCCCTTTTCTCTCTCTAATCCCAAACATCCCAAACGCCTCCCTTTTCTTTCCTCCAAAAGGGAAGTGAAGTCAGTACAGTTAAAGAATCAAGGTAAATTTGGAAGCTCTCATCTTGGGGTTTTCTCTTCCCCCTCTTCTCCCAAGTCTTTTCAACTCCCAATCTCATTCTATTGTCAAAACCAGTGAAGTCCCATGAAAGCCTAGCCCTTCCTCCCCTTCCACCCTCTCCTCACTTTCATCTCTCTCAACCCAAAACCCAAAACAAATTGTAGTCTAACAGAACCCATTGCGGGAAGAAAAAAATTTATATAACAAAATCCCCTTGGTTTCTCCAAAAATAAAATAAAAATTGCAAGCCAGCTTTTACTTCTTTCCTCCCTTCTTTCCACCCTTATTTCTGTCACTTTTTGGGCTGAGAATTTGTTACAATGAGTCATGGATTCGATTCCTTTAGCTATGTTTTCTTGAAACCTGACAATATTCTGCAGGTTTAGATACACTGTCATGTCTGAACTCTGAAAGTAAATTTGGACTTGCTTATGTTGTAGATCATATAGATCTGATGCTTCCATTGTGGAGGTTGACAGTCTAAGAAAAATTTGAGTAAGAACCTTTGAACATATTGGTACCAGTATGTTGAACATAAAAAGGTGAATTTGTACAGGATATGCATGGTCATGAGGCCAATATAGTAACCATAACCAACGTGCCATATCGATCAAATCCGAAATAAATTTAAGGAATCCATTTATCCTTAACATAGCAACTGATTTCAAATATCTTAATGGCCATCCAAGTTATATTAGGTATCTTCCTTTCTTAGATCCTTTGACCTAAATCCGAGCACCTCCTTATCAATGCCTTGATAGAATTGAGATGACACATTTTTATTGGTCTTTGGTGACCTTACTTTCTAGAGGGTGTACAGTTACATATTCTGAATGCCGAGATAGTGAGCTACATATCGCACATTTACATCATACTAGTGTTTTATGGTATCGAAGTCAATAATCTACGTAGTTATAACTTATATCTGGGAGCTAGGGTTGAAAGATTGCAGCCCGAGGAGGTCGGCACAATGATGGGCAAATCATATAATGTAGGGAAAGAATGTGATCCTAGATTGAAACCCAAAGTATTTGCACCACCTAAGGTATCCTTGGTATAGCAATGGTGACATACGTAATTACGTAGCAAGCAGACCAATTATATTAGATACAAAAGTCAAATCAGCGGCCTCACTAGGTTTGGTGACAAGGAAAGGAGAGTAGGTGCTCTTTGCGGACTACATTAAAGGTGGCCACTTATTCTTCCTGCAATTCTAAATAGAATACAAAGAATTATGGCAGTAATGACATTTGAAATGGAAGTATGTTCTTACTTCTTGGTACTAGTGGAGCTGGGATAAGAGAACCATATGAACCAGGAATGGGAGTGGTGGCAACATAAGATTGATGGGGTGGAATAGGCTAAGTGAGATTATAAGAGTCACAAAATCCCAAACCTTCCTAAACCCCAAAACCTTCAGAATGGTCTACTCAGTAGTAAGCTCTACTATTGCAACACTAAAAGTCGAGTGACAAGCAATGGAGAGCTGGCCCTATAAAGACTTGGATTCAAGCCACAAATGCCTTAGGAACTCTATCAAAAAAAACAAAGGCCTTAGGAACTGAAAAAAGTTGTTGCAAATTGCACACTCAGCTTCTCCTTTGAGGTACAACCGTACAATCATGTTGAGCAAGCCGACACAAGGGCTTCTCTATAGTGGCTAGCTGGTGAAAGTATATCTGTATAAAAGCATTGAAGTTTTGAATCTGGTTGGGCGAAGATATATCTCTATTGGCCCCCATATGTGTGTGATCTTATGTAAAACAATGGAATAAGACTGAGTGATTGATTTGGCACATTGATTGGATATTGCTTAGATTCAAAATTGTTTGCTATCGTTCTTCTGTAGGATGGTAGGAGCTGTTGTGGGTTTGATAGTGAATTTGATGTTATTTTAAGTAATACAAGATTCAATAAGTTTCATTCTCTTTTTGGATTTGCACGTTTCTTACTGATTTAAAGCATGCACACAAGCACACATATGAAATATCACATTCAATATTATTTTTTTGTATGTTATAAATCATGATATGTCATAATTGATAATTAAACTAGCTATATATGAAGTTGTCATATGTTTCAATATCAAATGTTGAACCAGAATTCAAACCTGCAAGGGTACAACATTTGTTTGTTGCAAAAACGATCTATTCATTTTAACAATTTAACTAATAGGTTAAAAGTTTCATTTCCATAATCTATTTATACATTTTATGCATGTTTTGATCTTTTCATTTTAACTAATAGGTTAAAAGTTTCATTTTATGCTTGTGAGATCAAGCTTTTTTGTTTCAATTTTTGTTCGTTTATTTATCACTGACCCATCTATATACTATAGACGTACAAGATGAAAGCCAACTTGGTGCTATACCATTTGAAATGTGGAAAATTGTGGATGTTGTAATTCGATCTTATATGATTTAAAACATAATATTTATGAATGAAGATTGCATTAGCTGTTCCAAGGTTTTACTTGAAAAAAAATTCTTTCTTGTTCTTGATGATCTATTTCTTTCCAGATGGTGGAAAATTTAGCAGATGCAATTGAAAGTGGAACTCGCGACCAGAACTCAGATGCATTGGTAAAGACGCCCCTTCTCCCTCTGTCAATCTGTATATTTTAGTGTGACACACATTTGGGAAAATGTTATCATGAATGCTGTTCCAGAGAGTAGAACTCGCGACCAGCTTTCAGATGCATTGGTTAGAAAGCCCTTCTCTCTGTGTGTGTGACACATTTGGTAATATGTCATCTTAACATAAATAGTATTCTGGAGTTCTTTGCATCAGTAAAAGCTTGTCAAAGCATTATATATATATATATATATATATATATATATATATATATATATATATATATATATATATATATATATATATATATATATATATATATATATATATATATATATATATATATGGGGTGGGATCCGTTGACAACCCAAAATGGGAGGTAAATTTACCTCCCACTTACAACTCGCCATAATCGTTGGTTAGAGGTTTTTGAATTTGCTGATTTTTTGTGAGGATGATCAACATGGCACGTTGATCATCCTCACAAAAAATCAGCAAATTCTGAAACTTATAAGGGCGTCAAATGTGTTATTCAAATTAACGGTTCAGAAACGTTTGATTCAATCGGCGCCCTTAGAAGTTTCAGATTTTGTTGATTTTTTGTGAGGATGATCACTATGGCAAGTTGATCATCCTCACAAAAAATCAACAAAATCTGAAACTTCTAAGGGCACCGATTGAATCAAACATTTCTGAACCGTCTATTTGAACCGTTAATTTGAATAACACATTTGACGCCCTTATAAGTTTTCGAATTTGCTGATTTTTTGTGAGGATGATCAACTTGCCATGTTGATCATCCTCACAAAAAATTAGGAAATTCGGAAACCTCTATCCACCAATTGAATCAAGTTTAAAATGGGAGGTAAATTTACCTCCCATTTTGGGTTGTCAACGGATCCCAGTCCTATATATATATATATATATATATATATATATATATATATATATATATATCTTAGTTTGTGTTATCTTCTTTTTCTGGACTAGTAGAATCTAGTTGCTACCTTTAGGAAAAATGGTTCTACTCGTGCTTAAGTGTTCCTTCTCCCTCCATCGTCTACACAAATGACAAATGTGAGAAAAAAATCATAATTTTTAACAATTTCTAGTTCGATTCCCTGTATTGAGGTACTGCTACATCACCAAAACATCATAATGTCAAATCAATATCTGATTTTTATCATAGTTTATTTATGAGGTCTAGAGCTTTTTGCATGTTTCTCCTCTGTTACATCTTCTGCTAAGCTGATTTTTTTGTGATGGAAAAATTAAATGGCATGTTATATACGATACACTTGACTTCCATCCGAAGGGTTTTAAATGAATGATATGTATTTTGTTAAAGAAATTTTGCTCCTACATTTGATGCATATAATCATTTCAAACTCATATTTCATATGGTTCATATGTTTATTTTGTTGGTATTCCAACAGGTTAACGAATTGACCAACCATTTTGAGAAGTGTCAACAACTGCTAAACTCTATATCTGGATCTATCAACACAAAGGCCATAGTAAGCAACCTATTTATTTGTATTCTCTTTTGGGCATCATGCAAGCATTGGAGAGTTGATTAAATTAGTTTTTTGCATTAAGTGGATTGCAAAAGGGGTATATAAATTTGATCACAAATAGATGGGATAAGGCTTGCTGGTTATGACTATAGTAGTTCATCACTTTAGTATCTCTAGTCCCTAAAATAGGTTCTTTTAGAGTGGTACTATAAGTTATATATTTGTTGCTACAAAAAGAGGCCACACTTCGTGTATACAAAGGTGGCATGTGATGCCAGCTAAAGTTCCATGCAAAATAGTTAATGTACATGTGTATATGGATATGTTTCTTCACCAGTTGAGATGTAATGCATACATTATTGATATAGTACGATAATATGCAACAAAGATCTCAGAAGGTGCTCGTAAGGAGAGGGACTTAAACATATATGGATGGGTTGCAACTTGCAATAGATCTAAGAAAAAGTGTCAAGATTGTGAGGAAGGATTTGAGCTAAGTGTCAAGGTGTCCCAAAATGTCAGACACTTCAACCTACATTGGAGTCTACATAGATACTTATGTATAAAAAACTTAAAAATATATCAATTTAAAAAATGTAAATGGTTTTAATATTATACATTTGCTTACAGTTTTTATAATAAACACTATTAAAGGAAAAGAATAAAAAGTCGTGACAATTCATTAAAAGTGTCCAAACATTTCAGGTTGATCTTGTTTGAGACTTGGAATATTAATTAGAAGCCTCATTACATTCGAGTGCTAATGACGCCAAAATAAGGTGTCAAGTGTTGATACTTTGGCTGCCTAAGGAGAAGACTCCATTTTCAGAGTGCCAAGGAGTGACGTTTCATGTCCGGTCCAAGTCCAAAACTATGGGAACTTCAAAAATTCCTTAATAATGAAGTATCAATGCAACAAAATTAGGGTGACTAAGAGTTCAACCATTGATAAGAATGAATTGTGAATGATTTATAAAGCTGATTTGGCTATATGGTTTAAGGTCGGTTAGTTGTTGGCATGATTATGGTGTTGGATATATTGATCTTGATCTAGTTTATTTATTTTTTATTTTTATTTATTGTTTGTTTTTTTTACTTTTCTTAGTTTTATCTTTAACAAATTTGATCATTTTATAACAGCACACATTCTGTTTTGAAGCATTATAAACATCCGCAAACATATTTCAATTAACATATTAGACAATTACATTCCTTTTGGGTTTTTCCCATTCTTTTGCTGTTATTTGGTTTTACTGTAGTTTTCAATAGTATCATTGTAGCAGTGTTTTTCCAAACCATGCACCACCCTCGTAATTTCCTGTCATGTGATTATTGAAGTCAGTATGATGTCACTTTAGTAGTTCGTGGCTGTAATATTGTTTTACAACACTGCTTTGTGTATGATAAAGGTTGTTGTGCAAGTAAAGCTTGTGTGGTACCAATTGTTATATGACCATTTTGGGTGCAAGATGCAATTTCGGTTAGAGATGTAATGGCATTTACTCAACTTACTAAGATATAAAGTTAGGTGAAGTCAGAGGTATAGATCTTTTGATCAGAGTGTATGTGGAGATGCAAGGCAGTTTTGATGTTATTAGAGTTGACAAGGGTGATTATGGTCATCTGTTGACTCTTGTTGAAGTTAATTCAGATAGCTTGAGTATGATTAGCCAGAAGTGATACATATGAGCAACCTTCACAAGAGTGGGTGCATATTAGACAATGGTTTGCTTCTTGAGATTATATATTAGAACCTCATTACTAATATAATGTTGGTGCAACATTATCCATGTTTGGTACACCAATCATCCATGTTTGGTGCAACGTATTAATGTTGTTTAATCTAGTGCTGTGAAAAAGTTACGCATGCGTCTTGCTTCTAATATGAGCACACACACAGATTAATGTTGTTTAATCTGGTGCTGTGAAAAAGTTATGCATGCGTCTTGCTTCCACACAGACACATGCATGCACGCGCGCACACACACACAGTAGCTATGACGATCTATGTAATTAGAGTTATATGACCATTGGCATGTCAGATCTTTCTATTAAGAACACACTTAGTACAGTTAGTAGCGACGATGATTCACTAAAAGGTAACTATGAGGATGTTGAAATCTACTTTTGTTAGAGATTAACTAGTATGGATTTTGGATGTCAAGTTCAAGTACTGACCTTTGGTTCTTTGCCAAATTTGTTCTCCATAAAATTTGGCTGAGGGTTCGAACGAGAGGGAGGAGTAGTTCCAATAGACATCACCATGCCACGTTTGCTATATCCTGCCACATACATCACGCTCCCGTTGCCAGCCCATTCAAAAAGAAACTTAGCCTCCCCAATGAAACTCAATACTTAGGTCCATTTTCCTGGCTAATTAACTTAGTTAATGTTTGAATTTGCAGAAACCTGGTGAAATTTGAAGGATCGGTAATAGCATCTGAATGATTGATCATTCCCTACCGAAATCTGAAAAATTCAGGAGTTTGACCTTTTGGATCTGAATATTTAACCCACAATTCAAGATCAATTTTTGAAACATTTTCAAAGTATTTTCACAAGGAATTAAATCTGAAAATCCCTGATTGTTTCAATCAAGTTTTTAAAATCATACAAGTATGCAACAAGGACTATCCAGGTATTCTAAGGTCACTTATCTTGACCTAGGAGAAGGGTCATGAAGGTGAACTTCTTGAAGGTGTCTTCTGTCTTGCAACTGAACCTCATCCTGGTATTATGACTTTAGCAACCGTAGTGACTACTCTAGACACACTTACAAGTCTATGCCATTTACATCAAGATATGCCAAAGTGCATAACCTTTTCACATGCATGCTCTTCTTTCAACATTAGTATGCCAAATGGCTTGTCCTCTTACAGCCTCTCTACTTGTCAACCATATGACGCTTGCCTTCAGGACTTGTCACGTCGGAAGATGTGGGTTTAGGCTCATTATGTTAGCCAAATGATGGTGTTTGTGTTTCCCATGCGCCAAGATTGGCTTTGTATGAACACCTTTGATGTCGTCTCCCCGGCTTGGGACCCCGGCTTCCTTGTAAATGGGTAACTCAAGTATTCCATGTCAAATGAAACTTGAAAAGCATGTTCCATCCTTATGTACCTTCTAACTTGTTGATGTTTACCTAACATAAAACTTCTTGATGATAGCACAACATAATATAATGCACTGGCACATGTATTGGAGCATTTAATGGCGCGCATAGTTCGGTGCACTAGCTGATGCATTTTTATACGCTGCAATGTGTTTTTGTTGTCTTAACAATTGGCAATCGGCACCTTTCTGATGACCTGAACTACCCCGGGAAGGGGGTTGGAACCCACCCCGTTTTTTTGCCACCGTGTCAGGGAAGGAGGTACCTTGGCCAAACCTGCCTCCCGGTCGCCGTGGATGAGATTCACGGCCGTGGTGTCTCATCGGTTGCTAGGCCGATCACCAAGTGCTTCTATTTCTCCAATTTTTATTATTTGTTCAAATCTAAACATTATCTTATATATATAGTTTTAATATTAAAAAAAAATTTGCCTAGGCCTCGCCTAGGCAAGCCTGGCCGCCTTGACTACATTGATTTTAGTAGAAAAAACTTGAGAAAAATCCATTGGGCCAGGGGACTTGGGACCTAAGCTGAAGACCACCTCTTTTATTCCTTCTATAGAGAAATGTGTGCGCATGAGAACAAAACAACTATCATTAACATATTGCCAAAGCATCCAGGTATATTTATGTGTTAAACTAGGGTTCTTGGTGAGAATATTATGAAAGTGGTAGATGAAAACTGATGAAATCTCCTTTTGTCGTCTTTATCTAAGTCATTTATCATTCATGTCATTGTGTCATTTCCGGTCCATGGAAGCAAACGCTTTTCTTATCCGTTTTCTAAGCAACTTGTCCCTAGATTTTGTTTCCAATGTGTCTCTTCTTTTGTTAGAATGATGGATAATCTATCTCTAAATGTGATCCTGTTTATTAAGATCTCAGGTTATAAGGTCCCTTTTCTTCTTTCTGACCTAACGAGTATATCTTCTCTCTGTGATCCTTCCTGATGAGTAGTAGTTGGGGATGTTATCATTACACCAGTTGTCAGATTGTTCTTGATCTTTTGGAGCTTCTTACTTCTTAGCAAATCTTTCCACCTCATCACCAGAAAGGTTAGTGGCCAACTACCATCGCTCATGTTAACGGATAGTCTCACATCAGTGAGGGAGGCACCCATCACCCGCTTTATATACCCTATGTGGACCTCCCCTTACGACCCTGGTTTTAGGGTGTGAGGATATCTAACAGCTCCATTGATTTGTGGCAGTCTAGGCGTCCAAGCGAGAATTTCTCAAATTTAAGATTAGTAGGGCCCATCAAAGTTTGAGTCATCAAGGCGGATGCCGAGGGTGTCTGTCAAGCCTCGCTTGAGTGAGGGTATCTCCATGACTGGACTAAGTAAACGATTTGTCTAGCAAGGGAGGTTCAATGAGAGGGTATGGAGGATCATGGATTCTTTACGAGTTTGCTACCTGGTGGATCTTTCTAATGTGAATCTCGTGTAGTTCAAATCTACTAAAGTGAATCAGAAGCGCCATCAAATGTGTCTGAAATTGTTGATCTCATTCCAGGATGTGATTCTATAGACTCATCGAGCTTTGCCTGTGCACTTGTCACTGTCTACGTTATTATGGAGTCAATAGTGATGTGGGTCACTATTAGTCTTTATGGGACGATGGCTTTCGAGCTTGACCGCTGGGGGGGTGGGGGACCTGGGGACTGCCTTTGTGAAGTCTGATGATGTGAAGCCGGAAATGAGTTGATGTGAAGTCTGATGTTGTGAATCCGGAAGATGAGTCGATTTGAGTCAATGTGAAGTCTCTCTCTCTCTCTCTCTCTCTCTCTCTCTCTCTCTCTCTCTCTCTCTCTCTCTCTCCTTTTAGACTTTTTTAGTGGAAACCATCCCCACCCCCTCCTCTTTTCTCTCTCAACACAATGATGTGCAAGATTCACAGTTCATTGTAACAAGCGGCACCACATCCGTTCGAGCATTGCACGGAATTACAACTAGTTGACTCATATACTCGAGGAGCATTAGTTAATGATAGTGTCTTGGCTTTATGATTGTCACCAGACTGTCGAAGGGCAAAAGCGCAAGCTGGAGGAAACTTTGCAACAGCTGAACCAAAGGAGGTCTGTATTGTAAATTCTGCTACATGGACGGCCATGATATGTTTGTTTACCATGATGTGATTTCCTTTACTGATAATCACGGATTTTCTGGCTGTAGGGATCTGATTGGTAAATACAGAAGCTGCGTTGAAGAACTGGTCAATTCGGATAGCAGCAGGTAGTTCGGTCTCCATCTCCCATACTCCTACAGGAGGATGTCTTTAGATGGAGGGATGGAGGTGATTGTACCAATCAGAATTCTGAGGGGGGGCTGCTAAAAACTTGAAACTGCTGGGGCGGGGGCAACGTGCGGTTTTTAAACTTTAGGGGGGTTAAGTGATTTTTAAGGGTGTTGCAACTTGTGCAACCAAACAAACAGCTCTGTAGTTGAAACTCGTTAAACACTAAAAAAAACTGCAAGTATGAACTACATTGGCTGACCCTCACCACATGCTGCTCCTCACCACCGCCATTGTCGGTCACTGTTGCCGCCGCCGCCGCGACTGCCCACCGCCAGTGGCTACTGTTGCTAGTCGAGGGCCGCCATTGGCACTACCAGTCACGAACCACAAAACTCATTGTCGAGTTCCAACTGTATCATTTCTCAAGATTTTAGTAGTTGGAAAACGCTCCAAAAATCTGCATGTATGAACTGCGATAGTCGACCCTCGTCACATGCCCACCCCTCACTACCGCCATTGTCGGTCACTGGTGCCGTTGCCGGTTGCCACCGTCTCTGGTTGAGGGTCACCGTCGCTCTGCCACCATCTCCGACAAACACGAGGTCCAAGAACCACAACCAAACGACCGATTTGTAGCTACATGGTAGGCCTAACCCATGCTTTTGTAACTACATTTTTGTTCACTCGTGCAGAGGGAATGGTGATGGTACAGCCACACGCACCTCTTAATCCACTGAAGACCCTCCATCCGTCACTAACCTAGTTCAGGCCTTAACCTAACTTTACCCGACCCGAACCTAACCTTATCTTATTTAGTTACGTCCGGTCCGGATCTGGTCACCGAAAGAACAAGCAACAATCATCGCTCCGTAGGCCTTGAAAAGGGATATTTGCATATATCCCCCTGTAAACCAGCTTAATTGTACATTTAACACCTGAGAACTTCATATTTATTTAAGGGTTATTTTGACTTTGTCACCCAATTACCCCCCATTTTCATTAATTAGACTTTACCCCTCAAAACTAACTGTTCCGTCAGCTCACCCCCAAAACTTTATTTCTTTTCCGCCAGCTCACCCTTTCTCTTAGATGGTGAGCTGACGGAACAGTTAGTTTTGGGGGGTAAAGTCTAATTAATGTAAATATGGGGGTAATGTCTAATTCAAGGCAAAATTTGGGGGGCAAAGTTAAAATAACCCTTTATTTAATGAACCTTAAAAACCAAGCTACTTGTGCAAATAAGTCCCTCAGGTTAACTAACGTTTGTTTGCAGGGAATATTTCAGATATATTTATCGTTGGATTGGTAGTCTCACATGACGGCTTTACTAGAGGATGTTACACTTGTTTAGGATCCGAGAATCAAACATAAATCCCAAAATTAGGCCAAATGGAGAGCAGTGAGGTCGGATAAACTCTGTTTTCAAGGGTAAAATGGTTATTTGAGATAATGGATTAAAGACATATCATGGCTAAAGACTAAAGTCCATCTAGTACCGGTTGGTGAAGTTATGAACATACATGTATTATCCAGGCAGGCAATTTTGGATCCGACACAAAATTAGCGGTCTGTGTTTGGGTTAAACGGGTTTGGGCCGTAAATCGATCGACACGACCTTACCCGATTAGTAAACGGGTTGGATCCATGTTTTCTCTGACCCCTTTAAAATTCAATTGGTCGGATCGTGTCGAGTCTACCCGGCATCCGATCATAGTGTCACTTAGCCAATTAGCCTGCCGTCCGGATTGAATATGATTCACTGGTCTGTGCTGGGTTCAACGAATCTGGCTATGATAATGACACCCATGGATGGAGAGTTGCATCCAAAATATAAAATAAATAAATAAATAAATATAGAGAATGGATATTTAAACGGATTTTAGCGGGTCTACCCGTTTATAAACAGGTCGGGTATGGGTTTATTGGCTGATATCGAGGTATAGATCCCTCAATTGGTAGTGGGGACAAGGGTTAGATCCCTCCCACGGTCCTGCCGAAAATGCTCTTTCGGAGGGGGCCATATTCACCTCTTCATAACAGACAGAGTCCCCAACATCTGATATATGATTCCTCGCACGGTCCAACCGGAAATGCTCATTCCATCCCTTTTGTTTCTTTCTCCCACCATCCTACGTCTTACCCCTCACCACCATATAACTAAGAACCAATAGTCTCTCTCTCTCTCTCTCTCTCTCTCTCTCTCTCTCTCTCTAACTATGAACCAATAAGCTCTCTCTCTCTCTCTCTCATGGAGCTGAGCCTCCTTTGCCACCATGGGAGCCTTAAAACTCTACTACCGGCATGCCAGAAGCCGGGAAGAGGGTCGTCGCGGATGGGCAGGGGTGGACGGTTTGTAGCGGTGATGGCGAACCCCAAGGATGGCACCGCCGGCGTCACCAGGACGACGGCGATGGCGGCAGAGAAGAAGGTGTACGATGACAACTGGTTCGACCGCCTCGCCATCCATCATCTGTCCCGAAGCATTCAGGCCACCACCGGTTAGAGCCTTCAGTACTGTCATGTTCTAATATTTGTAACATATGCCTCTTGATTCTCTCTCTTTCTCTCTCTCTCTCTCTCATATAACCTCCAACGGAACTTTAGTTTTGCAGATGAACTTCTCAAGGAACTTGCTTTACTCATGGTTTGTGTGTAATATTGAGGTTTCAGAGGGGGTCATATTCACCTCTTGATGACCTGCTTCTAGAGAGAGAGAGAGAGAGAGAGAGAGAGAGAGAGAGAAGAAGAAAATGTTAATTAGGAATTAAAATAATTGAATAATGGGCAGGTGTAAGAACTGAGAAGGAAGGGTACGAGAGCTTGATCGAGGCTGCTAGCGTGGTTTCGAGGAGGTATGGAGCCGAGGGGCAGCAGGAATTGGTGATCAAAGCTCTTGACACAGCATTCCCTAGTGCTATACTTGCAACGGCAATCTCTCTCTCTCTCTCTCTCTCTCTCTCTCTCTCTCTCTCTACTTTTTTTTTTTCTCTGTACGTCTTTATAACCCAAAGTTAGGCCTAATCACGCTTAATCATGCTAAACACAAAACCAACACCCAACCCCATGCAGTTGGGTTGAAGACCATGATTTTGAGCTCCGGTCGATAAAGTGCTCCTTTGCAAAAAGACTTTTTAATCCTTTTAAAAATGATAAAATTACCCTTCCTTTAGAGTCCTATAGCTCCGGTGTGATTTGGGGTATCAATTCGAATGATACAATGATTTCGCTGTAGTAATAATGAAACCACTTCCAACCGAATTGCTACTGCTACAGTGAAATTATTGAAGCTGCTAAATTAAAATCCCTGTAGCGGTAACTATTCGGCTTGGAGTATCAATTCGGTTGCTACAATAAATTCACTATAACTGGAGTGAATTCACTCCCAACCAGATTAATACTTTGCTACAGTAAAGCCGTTGTAGCTGCTATAGTGAAATCACTGTACATACACTATTGCCATATTACTGTAAGGGTAAATTGGATTTTTAAAAAGGAGTTATGGAGGAACCTAAGGCTAAACATTACCGACACAAGGGTTTTTCATAATACATGGCCAGTTAGAAGGGACTTAGTCCAGAAACCCCTTCAAGATTCATTGCAATAGAAACATGCTAACTTAGTATCTCGGTGGCCAAAAAAGGCCGTTAAAACACATTTGTGTTAGTCCGGCCGCCGAATATAATGACTGCAAAAAAGATCGTCAAAAAAACCTATTTCGGCGATGACTGCCGTATATAAATACTTTTTTGTGGGGGCCAGACCCTCGCATTTGATCATGTATTTGTGGCAATTGAGCTGACATCTAAATTTCATGTGGATTTTACAGAGGACTAGTTGCCGATTATATATGAGAATTTGAATTCAAAAAAAAAAAATCACGTACCATGGCACCCTGACTCGAGCCCGCATCTTGTACCCAGCACCTATGGCTCAACCAGGACCCGCACAGGCTACTATTCTTTTTTCTTTTTTTTTGAGAACCCCTCCTGAAGGATGGAGGGTAAGGCAGACCCCAACCAGAATTTATTAAAAATCACGAAATGACCCTGTTACAAAAATCCAGAGCCTCCCCCCTAGTTTGCTATACCATGGAATGATCCATGTCTTGAAAATCGAGGACACCGAATGACAAAGATGCTCCGCTCCTGCAGTTTTGCCGTTGAATGCGGTTGTTCCTCTCCAGCCAGAGTACTCAGATGATGGCCATTACTAGCAAATCCCAAGGTTTCCTGATTCCAGCTGGAACTCTTCTCCTTCTCCACGAACTCCAAAGGGCTCGTAGTGTCCGAGGGTGAGATTTGATACACCCCTTATCTTCAAAATGATCCCACACTTGCCTAGCGAAGGGGCATCCAAGCAGCAGGTTGGACGCAATTTCCTTTCCCGTGGTGCAAAAGGTGCAAATGGTGTCCGTAACTTGAGGGTGATTGCGCTTCAACAGGTTAGCCTTGGTGAGGATCTTATTTCTCGAAGCCAGTAGGGAGAAAATCTGGATCTTAGTTGGAGCCAGTAGGGAGAAAATCTGGTGTCTCTGTAATTGAGGAAGCATATGTCTGTAGAAGGATTTGACAGAGAAAACCCCTGAAGCTGTGCACCTCCACCAAACCCTGTCATGTGTTGGTCTGAAATTTGCCGCTGAAAGAAGGACATTCAGGTCTTGGAGTTCTCGCTGACTCTCCTGGTCCAGCGGAGACAAAAGCTTGAGTTTCCAGATCGTGGACCCCTGCCTTCTACCCGCTTGAGAACGGACGGAAGCGTATTTATGTCTGGCCATAGAATAAAGAGAGGGAAATAGCTGCTCTAGCGGGAAACTTCCAAGCCAGGCATCCTTCCAAAATCTGATAAGCTTCCCGTCCCCTAACAATAGGGTGGTCGCTTCCTTGTAGAAGTCTCTAACCTTCAACACTCCCCGCCAGAAATGTGAAATACGGCCAGAAACCTTGCTCCTAGAATGTAAGGGGGAGAACCTTTTGAAATATTTGGCTAGAAGAACTTCTCTCCAAGATCCTCCTGTTCCTTGCTGTAGCCGCCACCACCATTTTCCAAACATGGAGATATTGAACCGACGGAGATCCAACACCCCGAAGCCTCCTAGGTTCTTCGACAGACATGCTTGATCCCAACTCAGCACAGGCTACTATTCATTCTATTAAATATGCCTAAAGCCCGAATCGATCCAAGTTAGGGTCACACATACGGTACCACCAAAGCCCAACCAACTATTCTTTTTTTTTTTTATGTCAAAACATACACTTCAATGTATTTATTTTGTCTGATATATCTTACTATATTACGACGGCTAGGTCTCCCGTATTAAGCTTCGTATTCAGTGGTCACCTCAACTGCAGTATATGCTCTTAGATTTGGTGGCAGCTTGGCCATCGTATTTGCTGCATCTAATTCAGTGGCCAGTAGCAACAATCGCAATAGCTCCCTAATACAACAGCTAAGCCCCCAATTATGGAATTTGATTTTTTTTTAAAAAATACTATATAACTGGCCAGATTAACACAAATAGTCAATTATGTCACCAAGATAGTGCATTTCTGTTGTAATGATTCTTTCTTATATTCTCTTCTTTGTGTATCATCATAGTTTCTTTTTTGTATGGTTCATAAAATTCTTCACGATCGATATCATAACTGTGAAAATCGATCTTTTGAGGGAATCATTGATCCTCCGCCATTAGCAACTACTATCTCCACCTCCATCAATGATGCCAACGCAGCCACATGCTTGACTCTATCTCTTGTTGAGCCCTTCCTATGTGAAATTTTCGTAGCCTTCAACGTCAGTCGCATTGTATCCATCAACACTGGTAAAAACTGCAAACCCTGTAATAGCCATTATAACGCAACAAGCCACTAACCATACATGTCCTTAACGACTAGAAGATCTTTCAGATTTACGTCTAACCAAACTAGCTAGCCTTGCTTCGATCGATGCCCCCAGTACCGATTGTCAGATTCCTTACTCAATGGTTGTTGTAGCTGCAACTAGTATGTCTTTTTTATTGGCACGGGAGCGAGTAAAGATCGGATTGCAACCGATATGACGAATCAATTACGGTACACAACTGCAATATGAAACAATATATAGAAGTAACAAAATACAAAGCATGAAAAATCCAAACACGAAACAAAACCACATAGAGAAGAGATATTTTACATGGAACCCTTGCAAGAGAAAACCATGAGTAAAGACGATTAGAAGATGCACTAGCTATAATGGAGAAACCAAAAAGTTACATGCAACACTCAACTTCAATAAGAAGACCCTCTTCACCTAGGGTACATTCTCCTCTCAAGAAACTCCCAAAGTCTAATCTCTCAATGATTCTCAATGAATCCCACGAGTCTCTCCATGCATCTTTCAAAGAAACCCTAAACACCAATTTATATAGTAGGATAAATCTCCCACTTAACCCCCATCCAATGCCTGAGATAATTAAGAAAATAGGCTAGGTAATCCCAACCCCTGAAGTTGAGTGGTGCGCACCACCCGTGCGTACCACTTAAAAGATAGCAAAATTGGTCTCAAGAAAAACCTAGGAGCAGGTGGCTAGTGCGCATAATGTTGTGATGCTGCTTATTTGGATTGCCGCTTCTTCTAGGGTTTCTCCTTGAGAATGGTGCTTAGAAAATTGAGACATAATCAATATTTTTTTATCTAAGTTTTTTGTTTATTACTCAAATTTAATAATTAATATTTGAAAGTCACATTCAATATTATCTTGTGGTTAGAAATATATCATAGTTTTGGTTATTTCAAGTGAAAGATTATTAAAAGCAAACAGTATGCTCATTCTTTACTTGTGGTTATGATAGATTACATAAGCAATGAACGATATGTATGACCCTCTAATAGATCTCTTGTTTAACAAAAAAATAATAATACACCATAACTATTTTCGAAAATAAATTGAGTTCTTAAAATTAATCACAATTTGATAAGGCATATTATTTATTTCGCATTATATTAAACGTAGGGATGCCATGAATTGAGTAAAAACCTAGAAATTAGTAAAAAAAATAGTATAAAAGGTATTATCTCATATGGTTAATTATTTTCCGTATTTCAATTGAAATTTTTGCATAAGAAATAGAATCAAATGATCTATGATCACTTTCATGTCAGATAAGAGCTCTACTACCACAATCAAAATTTGCAAGAGAATTCTTTGCTACCTTCACGACATGGTTCTTCGCATGGCTGATAGGACGTTGCGAGGTATACAATCCGGCCTTCTCAACAATCTTTCATTTATTTTTATTTGAGTTGATTTTTCTTTATTTTTAAATTTTGTATACTATAGATTTCTCAGTATATGAGAGGAGAACAAAATAAAATTGCATTGCCATATGGCTTTGTGGATTATCCGAGACGAGTAAACTATCTAAAATCAATATCATCCCTTTGTTCGAGATGGGAATGAGGTGGTAGAATAGTCTCCCATCAGTAACCCATGGCTCCATAAAGAACTGGATAGTAAGTAAGAGTTCAGTGTGTGCCACGCTTATGTTAGCTAAAACATTGATAACATTATATTTTCCAATGAAACTATTAGTCATTGAGATTATATTGAGACTTAGGGGTCTTTTTTTTTTCTTGGCTTAGATATTTTTGAACTTATCTTGTTTAGCCTTTGTTTGTTTGGGTTCCTTTTGATTGTGATGATGCCTATTAGAGATTACTTGCAATTCTTTTTTTGAAACTTAATAGACAGGTTGGGGTCAAGGCCAAACCCCTCCCCCATGATTGGAGGGAATTCTTAAAGAGAAAAGGTATTGTATTTGGCAATAAAATCTATTAGTCGTTGAGCTTATATTATCATTCTATCTGTAAACTTGATATACATTGTTGGCCCATTCCTTAATAACTTAAGCTTTTGGATGATATGGCTAGCTACTTAACATGCTATTAGAGCTTGATACCATCTTAATTTGAATATTGCCTCCATTTATTTATTCCAATATTGCCCCATTTGTTTAATTCTTCACTTGTTGTATGACACCAATTTGATTTTAAACATAGCTATTATGATTATTATATATCAACTTCGGTGAAATGTTGTATGAACCTTTTTTTATTTTTTGGAGGATATATCTGTAATAAAAATGGCATATTGGTTGCATACTGAGATGACTAATGCTTATGAAACAAGGTCAGGGAGTCAGAATTTCAGGGAAGAAGAGAGAAAAATGTGGTCTACATCCGCAAATGCAGGTACCCTCAAGTCCCCAAACCCTACTAAAGATATGTACAAGATTGATGAATGCCATGTCCACTTCTCGTGTGGTCAAAATCTGCCCAAATGCCACTGGAGCCGCGCATCTCATCTAGCGGTACTGGCTTTCGACCTTCATGCGTCCAGTAGAATGTACGCGCGGCTCCTTCAGCATGTGGGCAGTTGTTGCATAATGTAACTATGATCGATATAACTATTGGTGGCGGTGATCGCCTGTGTTTCTTTTTTTGTTGTTTTTTTTTTGGTGTGGCTTGTGGTGTGCTCTATGTCAGTGGTCGGAGTTGGTGGCCTGGTGGTCCTTTTCTTTTCTTTGTTTAGATTTTGTTAGGCTGTATTTTGGGCGTCTCAGTACGCCGATGCTTGTCCTGCCTGGTTGGCGGCCGTGATGTGTGCCGATTGACGATTTCCCCATCAGTGGTGGCGGTCCCCCCCTGCTTGTACCGGCATGTGGCACCTCCCAGAGGCCCAATTGTGGCCTCCCCCCTTTGAAGTACCAAAAAAAATGATCGATATAACTATAATATTTTTGAAAAATCTATCAGTGTCACATCTGTGGAGTGTTAAGACTTGGAACTCTACCGGTTATTTATTCGATGAAGGCGGGATTCAATCCCATGCCTTTGACACAACCACCAAGAGATCGACTTAACCAACTGACCTAAAGGTTAATTATTTTTCAAACATCTTGTTTTCTTGATTTATTTTTATAGGTTCTTGGAGAGCACCAACTGTGTGGGGATGTGCACTAACCTATGTAAGCTGCCGACCGAGAAATTCATCCAGGACTCGTTTGGGATGCCCATCCACATGGTTCCAAGTAAGCTCCTTAATTTGCCTCTCTCGTGATATGCATCGTCGGAACTTAGAAAATACGACACTACAGTACTAGTCAATATGATTGACTTGGTCAACCTTAGCCACCTAGAAATTTTGAAGGGGACTAAGTGTTAGGTTCCTGACAAGAGATCGGTTTAGTGAAAAGGACAGACAACAAAATGATTTCGCACCAGGTCCCTCCCGAAACAGATACATTTAGAGCATATTCCTCTATTGTCTTTTTCTCCCATATAAATGACAAAACTACCCATAATATTGAAATCACAAATGTTACTCATCACTGCAACAAAGGAAAACAATCGGTACTGTAGCAAATGTTACTCTTTACTATTGAAATTTTACTCTTTGCTATAATGAAATCACTATAATAATTTTTTTTTAGAAAAATATCATCATTTTTAAAAAAATGCTATAACAAAATTACTACAGCAAATGTTACTCATACAAAAATGTTACTCTTAATGTCATTTCTTTGTACAACTACATATAGAGATAAAATAGATATTTTTCCAAACAAAATGACCTACTGCTAAAGCATCTCTTTGCCATCATTATCATTAAAGTCCATTATACGAATCTGCCACCAATTTGCCTATTTTGAAACTATAAAAGATCATAGTCATGTAAGAGAGATGTTAGATACCCTCACGCCCAAAACCTAGGTCGTAAAGGAGGTTCACAGTGTAAATGAAGACACCATCGCCCAGCCCCCTAGCCGATGTGGGACTAAACCTTAACAAGAGGGACGACAAGAGCAATTTGATCTATGAAAGGATGCACCATTGCCGCTCTATCGCGCTAGAGGAGTTATTGTTCTGGTCTTGTCGGGCGGCGGTCGTTGCTACGAGGATTTGGCCGGCAACTGTTCGTATCGGGCATCGCCTTGATGCCGGACTTCGGCAACCTCTTGTCGGATTGTCAACATTATTGTCATGCAATCACTAGAATTTTGACCGAATCTAGGGTTAGGGCTTACAGGAGATCACCCCCCCAAAAGAACAGTAGGGCATGCACTGAAGACGGGACGGGACGGGCATGCTCTTGATGGTGGGAGGGGCCAGGGGCCACACTACCACCACTTAGGGCACAAGAAAAGACCCCAACTCAGATCCCATATAGTAATGCTAAGCTTTACTTTCACATTACCTTTCTTTTTACCCCCCCTTCGATAACATCAAAGCAAATAAGGCCTGTGAGCTAGCATTCCTCCTTTTGTCCCAAAGGTTAAAAGGGGTTGGGGTTTTTTTTTTTATACATCCTCCCTCAACTAATAGGTTAATTACCAAAACCACCATCACTTTTCAGTAATCGCAGAAACCTCACTAATTCCACCCTCAACACATGTCAGTACTTTCATACGTGTACATATTGCAATTACTAAGTGAGGGAGATTTTGGTAATTAGCCTATTAGTTAGCGGGAGGAATTTATCCCCCTTCTCTCTCTCTTTTTTTTTTTTGGAAGGTAAGAAGATTGTATTAATAAAGGAATTTACAAGTGGGTATCCCTAAAGGATATCTCGAAGCAAGTCAAAACAAAAGGAACAAAATAAGTCATCTAAGATTTTCCATCCAAGCTCTCAAAACTGCTAAGTCTCTCTCCTTGTGGGTTTTGTACTCCTTCCTTTCGAAAAGTCCTCTTAATTGGTAGTAGATGGCCTGAAGGATCTGATGGATGGTATTGTCCTTGCTTCCAAAGGTGCGGGCATTTCGTTCCATCCATAACACGTATACTGTGCACGCTAAGGATGCTCGGATGATCTTGCCTTGCATATGTTTCCCCCCCCCTTCTGAAGAGAGTAGGATTAGTAGATCTCTGAAGCTCTCGTCTGGAATAGCTATGATCTTCATACACTTGCTGATTTGCTTCCAAACATTGTTGGACAGAGGACATTGGAAGAATAAGTGTTGAATTGATTCACAATCCTCTTTGCACATGATACACCTATTGACGATCTGCAGTCCTCTCTTTTGTAGAACATCTATTGTTGCCAATCTATTGAGGCTTGCTTTCCACACACAAAATGCCATTCTCGGTGGGGTGGGATATCTCCAAATCAACTTGCTCCACTCGACTACTTGCCCATGAATTCTGATTGCTTGCCATGCCGATCGGAAACTGAACTTGTTGTCTAATCCAACTTTCCACTGAATGCTGATTTTAGAACTTACTGGCAGCACTTCCACCTCTCTGATTTTAGCATATAGCTGCACCATCTTGCTATCTATGGGCCTAGGAAGCTCCCACCTATTATCTTTTATAAATTCAGCAATAGTAGCCTCCAACATGCCTTGATCTCTCATTGATTGGACCCCCACAATCTCGATTGGACTATGCCCACCTATCCACGGAACCGACCAGAATTTCAGCTTTGAATTAGGAGAGATTGGAAATTTCAGATTCAATTTGAGTTGATTCCTACTTCGAAGGATCTCGTTCCAAACCGCTGAGTAGTTGGTCGAAATAGATGCTTCCCAAAAGCTGAACTTGCTTAGGTATCGCCTTTTCATCCATGTGGTCCACATGTTCTTGTCATTGCTTATGATCCTCCATCCCAAGCTTAGAAAACTCGCTTTGGAGATATCAGTCAATCTTCTCAAGCCCAAACCTCCTTCCTCCTTCGGTCTGCACACCTTTTCCCAACTCATGTGAGTGCTAGAGTTTTGCCACGGAAAATTCCTTAGAAGCTTCTCCACCTTGGTTTGAATTGCTCCCGGAATCGCAAAAGCTGATGCCCAAAAATAGGTGTAACTTTGGAGAACGGACTTAATGAGTTCTAACCTTCCTCCGATGGAGAGGTGTTTGATGGCCCAGCAGTCGATTGCACCTGCTACTTTATCCACCAGCGGCTTGAACATAATACTATTCACTTTGGATGCGGAGAGAGGAAGGCCTAAATACTTTATCGGAAGCGACCCAATCTTTATCCCCATTTCAGCTATCTCTGTGCAAAAATTCTGGCAGGACCTCGAAAGGAAAACCTGACTTTTATCCTTGTTGATAACCAGCCCTGACTTTTTACCGAAAGCTTGAAGCAGTTCCAAAAGCTTAATTGATCCTGACTTGCTGGGTTTAAGGAATAACATCAAGTCATCCGCAAAAATAAGGTGAGAAATAGGATGGCCCCCTCCTAGGCCGAAGCTCTTCCATTCTCCTTTCAGTAAGCTCCACTCAATCTCGACAGAGAGGCATTCCATGACAATAGTGAACAAATACGCTGAGAGGGGATCTCCTTGCCTGAGGCCTCTATTAGCCTTTATCATACCTGCCGGGGACCCATTCACCAGGATGGAAAAGGAGGGGGAGCCGATGCAAGCTCGGATCCACTTGATCCACATGTCATCAAATCCTAAGCCTCGTAAAGCATGAAGTAAAAATTCCCGATTCACTGAGTCGTAGGCCTTAATGATGTCTAGCTTCAAGCACATCCTTCTAGCACTAGTCTTCCTGTGAAATCCCTTCACTAGTTCATGAGCCAGGAGGATATTATCAGTGATTCTCCTGCCTTTGATGAAAGCTAATTGGTTGGGAGATATTAGCTCATTCATGACTATCTGCATTCTATTGGCTAGGATCTTCGCTATCATCTTGTACAGGCAATTACAAAGAGAGATGGGTCTGAAATCCTTTAAGGCATTGGCCTGAGGGACTTTTGGGATCAAAGTGATGAAGGTGTGATTAATAGAAGCCAGCAATCGACCTGACTTGAAGAAATCATCTACGGTTATCCACACCTCATTTTTTAGCACCCCCCAGAATCTCTTGAAGAAGGAGAAATTGAAGCCATCCGGCCCCGGAGCTTTATCTTCATCCGCTTGCTTGATTACCGCTTCTAATTCTTCTCTACGGATTGGTCGGCTAAGCCATCGGGATGCTTCATCGGTGAGAATTTTTCGGAAAATGATTGGTTGAAAATTGGATTCCTGTGCATCATTAACAAACAAGTCAGTGTAAAATTTTGTGACCTCTTCTCGGATGCTGGTGATGTCTTTTGTTATGGACCCATCCTCCAAAGCAATGGATTCAAGGGAATTTACATTACACCTAGATTTAAAGGAGGAATAGAAAAACTTGGTATTCCTATCCCCTTTTTGGAGCCAGTTGACTCTCGATTTTTGCCTCCAGCAGTTCTCTTCTTGAGAAAGCAATTCTTCTACCTCCGAAATAGTTTTCTTTTCCAGATCCCCTAGAGCCCCATCCATTGGCCGACTTTGGATTTCTAATTGGATGGCTCTCAATTTCTGTATATACTCTCCGGATTTGATCACCACATTGGCATTGGTATCATACATCCACTTCTTGATTTTACCCTTGACATGTTGTAGTTTCCTCGCCACTCGAAACAAGGGTTGCCCCTCAACCTCCATCTTCCAAGCATCATCCACCACCTCTCTCTCTCTCTCTCTCTCTCTCTCTCTCTCTCTCTCTCTCTCTCTCTTGCGGGTCAGGGTGGTCACTCAAGATCAATCGTATCAGAATCGTTCGAGCTGTTGTGGGCGGGCTGGGTGCTATGGCTCAATATTTTGATACGTTTCAACTTGATTCGAGGTGTGTCGTCCGTTCCTTGGCGTCGGCCGGGGGCCACACCCAAAGGGGTTCTCACTTCTCATCAGCCAGTGCTATACTCCATTCACTTCCAGAGTTGACCTCCGACACCCCCATTACTCCCACCCACTGAAAAGCCATCATCATAACCCAAATGCATGTCTCCCAGTATCGTCACACTTACATAAAACACTTGGCAGTGTAGAAATGATCTCCATATGTAGAGAATTTTTTCCAAAGTGACCACCAGGTTTGTCGTATTGCTCAAATTAAGTACAGAGTCCGAAATACATAAAATAATTGGCAGTGTACAAATGATCTCCATGTGTAGAGAATTTTTCCAAAGTGAGCACCAGGTTTGTCGTATTGCTCAAATTAAGTACAGAGTCCGAAAATGTAATTTTTTTGACCACCTACACGTGCCGATTCAGTGGCACGAGTGTTTTATGACTTTTTTTGACCATTTAGCCCTTAATAGTAATTAAAACATTGGTTGAGTAATTTTGGCGTCGGTGTTGCGTCGGGTTTAATCCGTAACTTTGGCATCGGGTTTACGTCGGTTTTAACCCGTAACTTTGGCGTCAATTTTACGTCGGATTTATGTGGGTTTTACGTCGGGTTTACGTTAATTACTTTTGCGTCGGATATACGTCTGGTTTACGTCGGGTTTACGTCTTCTCATCTTCCTCGATTTTACGTCGGTTTTACATCGGTTTTACGCCTGACCGTCCAACAACAACCCGATGAAGAGGTTCAGGTGAGGTTCTGGAGATGAAGAGGTTCCGGCGAGGGTTCCGGCAGGGTACTGAATAGGTTCCGGCCAGGTTCTGAAGAGGTTTTGGCGAGGTTCCGGCAATGAAGAGGTTCCAGCGAGGTTCCGGTAGGGTTCTAAAGAGGTTCCGGCGATGAAGAGCTTCCGACGAGGTTCCGGCGATGAAGAGGTTCCGACGAGGTGATGAAGTTTCAGAAATGGCGGGAAGCGGAAAACAAACAACGGGATAAAATATTGGGGGTCGTGAGTCTCAACACGAAATAAAGGCTATAAAGAAAAGGGTGTTTTAGTTCGAAAACTTTACGAAGGTCAAAAAAATAACATTTTCGGGCTCTATACTTAGTTTCAGCAATACGACCAACCTGGTGGTCACTTTGAGAAAATTCTCCCTTGTGTATCATACATTGATCTATAGTAGCGCATATATATTATTTTTTAACACTAATAAATTTTAGGGCGAATTATAAAAACCTCACCTAAACTATACATCTAATTTCATGTTGGTCTCTAAAGTTATATTTTGAACAAATTGACCCCCCCCCCCCCTTTGAAACTATGCTCCGTCTGCATGTTCATCCCCTCCGTCAACATTCAGCTTTCAAATTTAACATTTATACCAAAAATACCCTCATCATAGACAGCATAAATAGTCTTAAAGAAATCTTTTTTTATCTCATTTAAAAGGGCATTTTCAGGATAAACAATGAATTTGACTGCTGAAAGTTGGAGGGGGTGAACATGCATACGGAGCATGGTTTTGGGGGTCAAGTTGTTCAAAAAAATACTATAGGGACCAATATGGAGTTAGATATATAGTTTAGGGAGGTTTTTATAATTTGCCCTAAATTTTATCTACATAGGCCTGGATTTATTGATCAACCCAACAAAGTCCGATAACATTTCACGCTCGATTTTGGTCCTAACAACAAGAATTCTACAAAAAAAAATCTTGGCCTATGCAAGTATGCAACTCGAGACAAAGAGATGCCATCCTGCCATATTAGTTACGCAACTTAAGCTCATGCAACCAGGGAGCAATCCTCCTGGCTCCACCTAGGTTTTAGTGTCCGATTGAGCCACCTTGGAATAGGGCTGGTAATTTCGGACCCAACACGGCAGACCCGACACACCCAACACAAAGTTAGCGGGTCTGGGCCAGGGCTAAACGGGTTTGGGTCGTAAACGGGTCAGCACGATAGACCCGTTTAATAAACGGGTCGGGTCCAGGTTTAGGGTATGGACACGGTAGACCCGGAAAGACCCATTTAAAATTCACCTAGTCGTGTCAGGTCAGGTCAGGTCTACCCGCAATCCAATACTATAATATATAGTATCAGTGGGTCTATCGGATAATGTCGGGTTGAGTCGGATCGTATCGGATCGGGTCAACTGAATAAACCCATGTGGTAAACAGGTCTAACAGGTCTTATCGGGTCTATCGTTTATAAATGGGTCGGGTACAGGTTTAAAATCTAGACAAGATTAGTTAAACGAGTCGGGTCGGGTCCGGGTCTAGGGGTTTTGGACACAACCCAAAACTAGACCCGACCCGACCCATTGCCACCCCTACCTTGGAACCAGAAACATGTAGCGACACTGATATTCCGATACAGATCGTATCGGATCGCACTGAAGTAAAGTTCAAGTAAAACAAGGGAGAAGTCAGAAGCAACGATAATGAAGATTGGACAAATTGCAAAAAAAAAGATAATGAAGATTGGACTTTGCCGAGATCACACTAACTAGCGAAATTATAGTACCAAACAATCACATGTGAACAAGCTACTGCTAACAATGATAATGGAGGTTCACTGTGAGAGTTTACAAAGTTATAGCCTTTAGACACCTCACCACTGTCACAGAATCTTGAGAGTAAACCCAAAAGAAAAAGGGCTTTTTTTCAAAATATTATTAAAAAAATAAAATATTTAGCTAAATAGCTGTTGACCAAAAGTATTTGCCAGTGTAGCGCTCTGACCGACACGTGGCAGGTTAGCACCATAAAGCGCGTCAGATTTTTTTTTTTTCTGAGCCAAGGTAAAGTCTATATCCGGGTTACCGGGTTTAAATCTGGTATTGTGGATACCGGGTTTACCCGAAATCCAACAAGAAAAAGGCTAAGTGTGAGAACATTCTATAAGGGGGCTCCGGTTAAACCCGGTATCCATAATACCAGGTTTAAACCCGCTAACCCGAATACCGACTTTACCTTGGCTCAAAAAAAAAAAAAAAAATTTGCGGCACACTTTAGGATGCTGACCTGCCACATGGCGGTCAGAGCGCTAAAATGGCAAATACTTTTGGTCTACAGCTATTTAACTAAATATTTTATTTTTTAATAATATTTTGAAAAAAACTCCAAAGAAAAATCAGGATACAAAACACTTACCCTCCCAACCCAGAGGAAGAATAGCTCTGCAAATCCTACATTTCGACAGACTCCAATGCCCAGTCAAAACCTACGCGTGGATCCCCTAAATCAACGACACAACTCTGGATTTTGAGTCGCCCCAACTCCCGTAGCCAATTCTCCCAACAACAAACGAATGACTCCCTTGATTTCCAATTTCGGTCGAAATTATGAAATTTTGGCAAATATTTCGGTTTAGGCCAGGACTGAAACAAAATAAGGGTCGAAACCAGGGGGACTGGTCATTTCGATCAATTTTCGTAATTTCGATCGAAATTTCGATCAATTTCAGTTTGGGTACTCAGAACTAGAACTGAAACTATAAATTTGGATCCATTTCGGTCAATTTTGTTTCATAACTGAAACTATAAATTTTAAATTTTTGATCAATTTAGATTAATTTCGATCAAAATTTTTGATCAATTTAGATCAATTTCGGTCAAAATTTCGATCAATTTAGATCAATTTTGGTCAAAATCTTATAAGTAACAACAAACCACAAGAACAGTTTGAAGACTTTTACCATCATATCCTTGACAAAATAACTCCGAATGCTTTTGAGTTTTGACAAAACTTATTGACCATAACTTGTTGCATATAGTGTCTCGACTATGCGGGGTCGGCTTCCGAGTCCTCGGGGTATTTCTCTTGTGAGCTACCTCCATTGTCACAACATGCTTTTTCCTAAGGTTTTAGAAAAAGAGGGGGAGTCAAAAGCCGCTTCGAAGCTATGGCCAACGAAATATTCACATGTAACTGGATAAGTTCTAAAAAATTGGAGAAAATCATATTTAGCCGAGATACTAGTCACATGGTGCTCACAATCATGTAAGAGGCTTCACTATAATTTGTAAAACTATAGATTGTTTAAACCGCATGATCTCGATCCATGGGTGTCGGTTGATGCCAACCTTTTCTTTAACTACATGCATTACATAAATTTCAGATTTTGAAGACTTGAGCTGTGAGATGATCTTCGGCCAGCACCCCCCAGCCGATGATCCAGCATTGAAGCAACCCTGTTACCAGTCATTATGTAATTAACGATGACTCCTATCTTGTAGAAAAGGGCCTGATAAATTCCTTCTTTTTTTTATTTTTATCTATTTGCGAAGTGCGATAATTTCTAAAAATGTGCGCGTTTTCTCTGTTTCTTCTGGCTTCTTCCTAATTATTTGCAGGCATAGCAAAGAGAACACATGAAGTGAGCTGTTCCAGCTGATGAAAGAAGAAAGAGTGATGGATGGCTGCAGCAAGCTGTTATGTATGACTGCAAGGCTTCAGGCATTCACATGTAAACCAGTTGTTTGTGATGTACTGTGTAGTTCTGTATGTTATTCTTCAATGTGTGTCCTCCTATGCATACATATGCTAATGCATGCATGTCATTCGAGTGGATACGTACATACATCCATGATCCAATGGACAGGAAGGATTCAAGGTTTAAAGTAATCTGTGATTAAAACACAGGTATGAATCATGGCATGGCTATATCAGCAAACATTATGTTCTGATGATACATATTAAGTTGTACTTATGAGCTACATATATATGAGGTGTTTTTCATTGCTTCTAAAGCTTCTTTTGTATCAGGTCAGAGTGGCTGGGTTCTAGACAAAGGCATATAAACGATCGATGGAAGTAGAGTCCGCGTCTCCCTCCCTACTCCCTCCCTCTATCTATCAATCTATCTAGAAGGTTGTGGTATTTTATAGGGATCTGACATGCATGGTTTGAGGGTTCGTCCGAATTCGAGTAGGTTCGCCCGAACCGGTTCGGATTTTCGTCAATCCGAAACCTAAACCCACATTATTTCCTGGAACTAGGTCTGATTCGGATTTGGTTCTTATCATCGTTGTCATCGTTGTGTTAGTTTGAATGATATATATATATATATATATATATATATATATATATATATATATATATATATATATATATATATATATATATATATATATATATATATATATATATATATATATATATATATATATATATATATATATAATTGTGATATATTGCGACCGCTTAACGTGCGGCCACCCTCCATCGGGGTTTTTTTTTGAAATTTTTTTCTGAGGTTGATCACCTACCCTTGATAGCACATACAAAAAATTTCAGCTCATTCCAAAACCTATAGACATTCAAATGTGCTCGGCTTTTATCGGTCGTTCATTTTTATCGTCAATTTGATGAACACATTTGCATGGCCTAAGGATCTTGGTATGAGCTGAAATATTGTGTGCGCTATCAAAGGGGAGGTGATCAATCCCCCAAAAAAAGAAAATTTAAAAAAAACCTAAGGTGGTGTTGCACGTTAAGCCTCACGAAAAGTGGCCGCATTGTATCAGCACCCTATATATATATACTAGTGCATGCCCGTGCCCATCGGTACTGCAGCGGGCCGCCTTCGGCGGCAAGACACCCTCCAGGCATCACCAACCACATCGTATTCGTGCGGCAACACATCTAACCGCCTTCGACAACAAAATACTTTCGACGGCAACACCGACCTACAGCGGCTAGCTCAAGGGCATCATGACTAAGTGATGGATATTCTCACGGCGAATCGATGGATGATGCACAACTCGTTTGAAGGTTTTTTAAAAATTAATGAAAAAAAAAATTATTATGGAATTCGATCGAGAAATGAAATCATCGGATCGGTGCATCGCATGATTCAAACCAGAGGAGAACCTCGGACGTTCTACGGAACTTAACAGAGTATGATGGTGGCTTGCGAATGTGGCACGGAGAACACCTAAGCTTGCCACCATTTCTCTCTCCTTTATTTCTTCCTTTCCTTTTTCTTCTCTTTCTCGTCTCTTCTCTTTATTTCTTTTTTCCTTTTCTCTCTTTTCGTTTCCTATTCCTTTTGCCCATCACACCCGACTTAACCTCTTTCAACCTTGCGCAACTCGCATGCAAACCAATCGTCCAAACCCAACGAGTCATGCATGTTCAAAAACTCCACACAACTCAACCCATGCATGTGAATCTAAGAACTCGAGTCCCTCGCATCCAGCTCTCATCCGAGACCCCCTTGGGATTCTCTCTCTAGTCCGAGCTAATACCCGATCAGTGAGAAAATTTTCAGCACAACCTGTGTAAGCTAGCTAGAACTATTGCCCAGAGCCTATCAGCACGCTCCAAGTACTGGGGGCCACTACCCCCATGTGTTGGGACCGGCTATATCATGTCTTTTAAATCGCAGTGGGCCCCGCGGTTGTAGCGTATGCAGGAGGTGCTGAAAATTTTTCTCCCAATCAGTAGCCCACGCATCCCCATCTTCGAGCCATGCATGCAGACCTGTCCCTTCTCCCGTCCGAATCTCTCTCTCTCTCTCTCTCTCTCTCTCTCTCTCTCTCTCTCTCTCTCTCTCTCTCCTTCCTTATTAGATAGAGCGATTGGGGGAAGAGAGAGACAGAGAGAGAAACGAAAAGAGGGAGATCGGGGGAAGAGATAGGTGGAGTATATTGTCTAGTCAGCGTTCCTTTTTATCTAGTCAGCTTTTTGTTCCATTTTATCCTAATTAGCATGTAGACCGTCGTCCTTTATTAGTGTAAACTGTCTATTGGGATATTATCGCTTGTCGGTACTTTCTTCATGTGTAGTCGCGGGTTGTGGACCTTGTGATACTGAACGATTTGGATGTTGTCATGTGAGCGTCCCCTCGTGCGATTATATGGCGGAGCTGTCGGTGACCTCTGTCCAGTTGAGTATAAATTTGTATATGGTCGTCGTAAGTCCGTCCAATTGGAGACGGTATCGAATAACACGACTTCACAGCAAGGAATAGGGGATCGATTCCAGGACCTCGCATAAACTCGAAGTGCGGCGTGGATCATCATAACATTGATATAGATGGATGGTGGATATCAAAGCCGGGGAGGAGATTAACGTTGGTCGCTTTCTCTGAATCCGACAACCACGGCTGGATTGATGGGTTCATTGATGTGGTCTTTGCATATAAGCAAGCATAATCGGACGGCTGTCATCGCACCATTGGGTTGTTAGGAGCTAATATGGTTTGTATGGCCAAGAGATTTATGGGATTCTCTCTTCCTTGCTAGTATGCTAATATGATATTAATGGGATTTATGCACAACCAAGAGAGGGAGTTAATATGGTAATAATCATTTGACGGCCATGCAAAAGATCAATTTATGGGATTTGCTCTCTCTCTCTCTCATCCCTCTTTATGATCTTCATTGCTAATATGGTATTAATGGGATTTATGCATAACCAACAGAGGGAGCTAATATGGTAATAATCATTTAATATGAGATATTCTTTCTATCTTTCTCTTTGTAAATTTATGGGATTTACTCTCTCTCTCTCTCTTATCTCTCTTTATGATCTTCCTTTTTTTCAAAAATTATAAAATTTTAAAAATATAATAGTGAATAATTGAACCTTGATCGATGGCTGGATTTGTTTATTTTTGTCTAGTCAGCTTGTTCTTTTTTGTCTAATCAGCTTTTGGTTCCATTTTGTCCTAGTCAGCACAAAACCGCCGTGCCATGTTATATATATATATATATATATATATATATATATATATATATATATATATATATATATATATATATATATATATATATATATATATATATATATATATATATATATATATATATATATATATATATATATATATATAGAGAGAGAGAGAGAGAGAGAGTAGTGATACATTGTAGCCGGCTAACGTGCGGCCACCCCCTTTGGGTGTGTTTTTGGATTTTTTTTTTTTGGGGGGGGGATTGATCACCCACCCTTGGATTGGACACACAAAAAATTTCAACCCGATCCAAGGCTTGTAGGCCGTCCACATGTGTTGATCTTTTATCGGTCGTTCATTTTTTTTGCCATTTTGATCAACACATTTGGACGGCCTACAAGTCTTGGATCGGGCTGAAATTTTTTGTGTGTCCAATCCAAGGGTAGGTGATCAATCCCCAAAAAAAAATTCCAAAAATACCCCCGAAGGGGGTGCCGCACGTTAAGCCCGCACGTTACCAGCCGCAATGTATCACTATATATATATATATATATATATATATATATATATATATATGGGAGGGATACTCTTACTCATGGCCGCTTACTCATATAGTTACCTATGATCCGGGCCGTCCATTAGATCCTAACGTACGGTTCGGATTAGATGGGGAGTTAAAGCAATGATGTCCGCATTAAATGCGGGCTTTTAATACGGGCTTTTAATATAGGGGAGGGATACTCTTGGCCAAAACGGTCGAACCCAAATACGAACCTAAACCGGTTCATTTTCTGCCTGGTCTAAACCCAACCTGAATTCTCAATCCTTGCTGACATGACTGGTATGGATGCCGCGCTGAACTCCAATATGATTATAAACTTAGCATCAGGATTCGATAATCGTTGGCACTGACCTACTCAGCATCCTATGGGCTCCAGCCTCCAAAAGCTAGATCTTCTAGTGATGTTTGTCTTCATCAAGTTAACTCCAAGGCCTGACTCTTACTGTGAAGTGGCAACAATTCTATGATAGCCCACTGTAAGAACTTTTGAGGTTTCTCAGAGCTAAATGGTCCTAGATTTTTGTAAAGAAATGGCAAAAGAATCGACCACTTGATCTTATAATAACATCACAATTTGATGAACTCAATGATGGCATCTCTTCTGCACATCCTACACAAGAGTTGCTAATTTTTCAAGATAAAGGAGTTCATCTGAGCACTAAAAGAACAAACCATGATGTACAAACTTGCATGAAGACTAGAGAATCTCTTCGACTTGGTTACCAGCAAGAGTAATCGACTCAGACATTTTAACCAGATTGAATTCTATTTTAGGGCATGACATGCTGTTAATCAAGTTTTCATTTGCTAGGTTTGGGCAGCTCTGGAAACTAATTTTAAGAGAGATTAAGAGGGGTTAATTCATGTTAAAACCTAAAATCGGGGTATCAGATTGGATATTCAGCACTTGATTATGAATATTGGAGAATTTAAGGACTGATCTCATGTTTTTATGTTCCACAATAGGTGTTGTAAGACTGAATTTAGGAAGGGTTTATTTAGGTTAAACCTAAAGTTTGATATTTCAGGTCGATCTGACTTTCAGTCATTGATAGGAAAAGGGGTGTAAGGTGTGATTTCATATGTTTTCGGTGAGACAAGATGCATTCGAAGACAACTAGAATGGTTTGCGAAAGACTAAAGGGACGGAAATAGGATTTTACTGCAGGTTTAGGACATTTATTAATTACAGTAAATCATGCAACAATATAAATATGCATCAGAAAATGGATGGTATCCAACGGGAAATAAAGAAAAGGCAGACAATGTCAATGTAAAAGAGAGGGAAGAGACAAATAGTAGGAAGGAGAGAGAGAGAGGAGGGGGGGGGGGAGGGGGGGATAACGCACCACAAAACGAAGTTCAATTCATCTTCAACAAGTCCCCGCAGTTTATAACAAACTTCTCATTGTAATACTGTTAATAAAGCTAAGAAAACAATCAATACCAAAGAAGTTGAACCCAATTCCATTTTCTTTTCTTTTTTTTTATTCGTCAGGGCAGGGGGGGGGGGATAGTTGAACCCAATTCCATGCCAAAGAAATAGATCAGGAAAAGGAAAGCAATGAATTTAAAGAAAATAACAAATTACATCAACGCAGAGCACATTAAAACAAGGTCGTATAATCACTCGACTTCATATTTGTTTTGTATCACTTTATAGCTTCAGATTAAAATATATGGTTCGAGTTTGCAGTAAAAGAAAACAATCTATGCACAAGATGAACTTTTTAAGTATAGATAATTTGGTAAATTATATAAAAACAATATTCTGCCTCCCAACTTTCCTCAACCCTCCAAATCCATGAAAATGGGCTTTGCTTCAAGATGTCGTGCGAAAATCGTAAACATATCCTTCACAAAGAGTTGAAATGCATCTCTGTTCAAATCTGGAACAGCCTTCTTCCCATCATCAAAGGAAAAAATATGATCATAAAGAAGGGCTACTGCTTCATCCGATCTAGACGAAGGTAAGCCAAATTCTAGTCCTTTTGCCTCAAGGAAAGTTCGCAAATTTTCCTTGCCCATTTCTTCACTTTTGCTAGTTTCCCATTCCTGGAACATTTGCTCAGTCACATCATCAAAACGCTTCTCATCGGCCAAAATCTGCACATTGTTTCCAATGGATTTGTATGAAGAATTTCCCAACAAAACTATCAAAGCATAAGTACCATAATGAATTTAAATTAACATTAATATCAGGTTATTTCATTCACTTGCCGAAACTCGCAAGAAATCTGATTTGAACTAGAAAGGAGAGAGAAGATCAGTTGAGAAGGCATGGCCAAACAAATGTTCAAACATGGACTATATAACTACAAATAACAATAAAATAAACATGACCTTATACAGAGTTCATTCCCTGTACATTATTTGTTATACATCATATCTAAGTTGGTCTTGTTCCAGGTAAATAAGCCTTCTATTGGATGGAGTAAATCACCGACAATATTCTAACCATCAGAGTAGAACAAGCTCCTCAAATGTGTGTGCACGCGCTTTTTTTTTGTTGGGGGGGGGGGGGGGGGGCGGGGGTGTCGGTGGGGATTGGGGTGGTTCGTTGTGTGTGTGTGGTGGGGTGGGAGGCCTTTGCTAGTTAAGATGACATCTGTTAAATCAGTGAACAGTGGCCTTTGCTAGTTAAGATGACAATATTCTAACCTATAAACATGTCTTGACCGGGCCTTTGCAAGTTAAGATGGCATCTGTTAAATCAGTGAACAATGGAATTCAAAGCAAGTTTAATGGTCCTCAATTTGAGAAAAGGGAATTATAGAGGCCTTTGGGTAAACAAAACAAAGTGGGCTATCTAATTTCATTGAATGATTCCACTGCTTTTTAAGGGAAAAATACTCACAGCATGTCATACTATAAACTAGCTTGCATGAAGGTCATATAAAGCTGACAACCACAAATTCTATCATGTCCATAATCAGTGTCTTATCCCAACTCCCAAGTAAATAATGGTGAAAAATGGAATTGCACCTTTTCTATCTTAGAACCGTTGATGACTTTGATACGCTGAATAACTGCTACATGCTTTTCAGCTAAAGCATCTGCGAGATCTTGTAGAATGGATTGAAGTAACTGTGCAAATTGTGCCTGGCCCAACTGTTCTTCCCCCTCAGCTCCATGTTTCTTTAAGATGCTGTTAAGAAGATTACCTGATTCTGTTTGATTGGAATGTAGCAGAAGTCAACAGACTGACCATTAAATTTTATCAGACAAAATAATAACATAACACCATTTACATCTGCAAGCATATTTTATACATAATAATTAAGGCAACAAATAAGGACTTATATTGTCCGCATTCCAAGTCCTCTGCTTGCAAACTAATGGAAGTCAGGATTCTTCACATAATATCTCGAGGATAGATGTCAGGCTGGCAGGCGATCGGAAAATTCAACTCCCTCATATATTTCTTCGCCACCACTGTGTCCTATGGTGCAGATTTCTTTGCTCGAAGCTTCGTAGGGGAGGAAGTCTCTATCATCCCTAGAAAGTCTTTATCATCTTTCCTAGAAAGTCTCTCATATTTCTTCCCTAGAAAGTCTTCATCATCTTTTTAGGGATGACGCTGTAAATTTGGGGTTTTTTTTGGAAAGCAAGGATGCATGGATGAGTCTTTGATTGACTTCATCATAGCAAGCTCTTTTTTTTTTGGTGTCATCCTTCTCCTTGGCTCTTCATTTGTTGCAAAGAAAACAAGTGTGGGAAGTACTAGATCTTGGACAAAAAACATTGGTCCCAAAAATCAAATAATTGTTTAAAATTCATCATCCACAATTCAGGTTCTGTGTTAATTCTTACCCATAGTTCATCTCCAAATACATAGCGAGAAGAGGAAATCGGAACAAGAACTAAAAACATGTTGAGATCAAATGGTCTACTGCTAAATTGATGTGATCAATGATTATGGTTCACAAAAGGATGGCTTTGGGGGTATTTAAGGATCAATTAATGAATCTAATGAAAAATAAGACATGCTTGAATTATTACTAGGAGAAGGCATGGTTGAAATTCCATAGTTGTTGGTTCCATAAAATTTTAGGTGAAACAGGATTGGGTATTAAAGGACACAGGGACAAAAGGATTTAGGTTTGCGTAACATGTTGATTAGGGAAGTGTTTAAAGATAGAAGCAATGATAGATAAAAGCGATGAGATGCATAGAAGGACAGAGAAGAATATATGATTAGAAAAGAGAACGAAAACACCCTAGAAAAATAATACATTTTTTCTTCAAATTCATCTCAAAATATGGTTAGTACACCCTTCAAAAGTCTTTTAAGGAAATTAAACCAATCATGAATCCAACTGTAAGAAGAAAAACATACTCATACTAAGGTGAAGGGGATAAAGAATAAGAGAAATAGAGAATAATACATTCGAAGATCAGCATGGGTACTATACATGCATAACCATACTTTCTTCTTTTTACCGAATTGCCACCCACTTGATGACCTTGAAGCACATCCAAGATTCCTCATCCTAGCCAGTGTTGTCAAGGCAGCTCGGCGATACCTAGACGACCAGGTATGTCTGGGAGAGGTGTGGCCTAGGCGGCACCTAGGCAAGGCCTAGGCAACATATTTCTTTAAGATATACATAATTATACACATAAGATAATTTTTACCTTTCAATAAAAACAAAACAAATTTCTATAATCATAACAAATATCGCATTTCCATAATCATAATCATAATCATCCATCCCCATTTAAATATCGCATTTCCATAATCATAACAAATTTCTAGAAGAAATAGAAAGAGATCATTAGAGAGAAACAAAGAAGACCTAAAAAATAAATCATGAAAACCATTCAGCGGAGAAACCGAGAATGCAAAGGAAGGATGATGCCAGATGTGCGTGCAAAATTTCTAATGCAATATGATGCTTCAACAGGCAAATTAATTTAACAAAGGTTAAGTATAGATTAAGAAATTTCCCTTTTCACTAGGATTAGTTCAACAAATAATAACAAAGCTCAATTCTTTGTAAAGGATTTCAAAGACAAGTACCAAGCTTCGATTAAGGTTTTGAACAGTCACAAGTTTTAAGATGTTGGTATGGAAAACTAATATCAAACCAACATTTATGTTTTATCTGAAGAAAGTAGCATGCCAAGTTGATTGGTTATAATGGAAAGATCTAACCCAGGATTGTTGTGATTGTAGGATGCCGGAGCAATGTATTGAGAATGATCGAAGTCCGAGGATGAGTACTTGTGCAATAGGGAAAGGATTCCACGTCACAAGTTCGAATCGGACGAAGGCAACTCAAGAACAAGGGTCGGAAACAAGCTAGGAGGGCTCAAATCCTACTAATCTAGGCTTTGGTCGTTAAGCTGGGGCCTAGGCTGGTCGATCTCATATACATTAGTCCTCATATATAAGTCACGGATTTGGGTTTGGGTTTGGGTTTGGGTTTGGGGTTACATCACATTAGCACATGAGTAATTGTTTGTTATTTGCTAACATTGAACCAACTACCAAGAGAACTCAATGTGTGGCTAAAGCCTAAAGCCCATTGTGGACCTACAGCTTGCTAGTAAACAAATGATAGATATTATTTTTTTAGACCAACTACAGACCTGAGAATCGACCCGACCCAACCGACCTTTGTGTGAGTCGGGTCGGTTTGGGTCTATGCATAATTCGGGTTGGTTCAGGTTTCAATATGGTAGAACCGAACTAGTTTGGTTTGGTTCTGGGTTGGCTCAAACCCGAACCAACCCGACTCGAGTTGCACCCTAGTTTTCAGAGGTTTACATAAAATCGGCATGCTAAGAAAAGTTGTTAAATCAACTCCTTTTTAGCTCAAAAAATTTCACAAGATATAGAACTATATACGCATCTAGAAAATCATGGTCTATCAAAAGAAATTTTGAATGAATAAAATCTTTCCTATATAAAAAATCATTTTTCCAGATAGTAAAAAAACAGTCACATTTCAGCATAATTTTGGCACGATTTCAAACTTGCATACTTTTTTTGTTTTAAGTCTGTTTTCAAAATCGTTTGAAGCATTATTTAAACAATCAACTAATCTTTATTTTGAAAATATTTTTATCCACAAAAAAGATTAAAAATACATTTGAAAACATAGATCGTAACCTGATCAAACAAAACTGCACAAGAACACACAAGACTCAAACTCAAATACATAGAATACATATTATGTGAAGCTCTACACCCCTAGATAGGGCACAAATATTATCTACGTGTTCCAAAGTGTATATCTATACTTGGTCTATGACTATACAGGGTTTCACTGAAAAAATCCATTAAAAAATCAATATTTTCACCATTTCTATAAAACTGCACTATTTCCACACTGTCGAAATATTTCTGTTGAGGGTAGTTGGAGTCCGCCCAGGAGTTCGCCCCCCCCCCCCCCCCCATGCTCACCAAATCATCTTGACAGGGAGCAAGATCCACATTGGGCTGAAGGGGCCTTAGGCAAAGAGCTCGCTCAGGAGCTCGCCCAAGCTCGCTCAAGAGCTCGCCCAAGCTCGCATAAAAGCTCGCCAAGCTCGCGCGAGAGTTCGCTGGTAGTGGCAGCGGGAGTTAGATCGTCATGCATACAAAGATACCAGCACCACAAACGCCCCCAGCTCGCGCAGAAGCTCGCCCATGCTCGCGCAGGAGCTCGCCCAAGCTCACTCAGTAGCTCGTCCAAGCCCGCCCCGGAGCTCGCCCAAGCTCGCCAAGACTCCCTTGTTTATCGAAGAGATCGCTCCAGCGAGGTCTGACTCTTGATAGATGTGGAAGAGAAGGCGGAGCAACGGAGGGCGAGCTCGCCCTGGCTTCCCAACTGAGGTCGCCCACAATGCACGAAGGGCGGCCAGGTGTCGAAATCCCGCAGAAGCTACGTGGACAAACGTGGTCCACGGAAGCCCGCCCTAGTCAGCTTGGGACCTCACAGATTTGAACATTCCAGAATGGCCACCTGGCAGCAACAAGAAAGATGCTCTCCCCCACTCAAACCGCCTGGCAGGCTCGACGACAAAGAATGTCAGGGGGGCACAAATTCCAAGGACTGTCAGAGACCCACGCGAGCCAGAACGTGGGGGTCTAGAAGGCTCTGGAAAGAATCTCCACGTGTCGGGCAACGGTAGGTCGCCAATGTCTATAAATGCCCACCCCCAGGCTCCAGAGTACAGGTTCGAAAACCCTCATCCCTACCACTTTCGTCTACTATAGCTCGCCGTTGAGCACCTGAGACTGACTTGAGCGTCGGAGGGTCTGCGCTCCTAAGGGAGCCAGCCGTTCTTACGCTTTTTCTTTGTCTCGCAGGTACGCCGCACGGACCAGCGAAAAATATCCCCAAACAATTTCCACGAAATATTTTCATATCCAAAGTGTTGAAATGTTAGTCGAAATGAAAATTTTGAACCATGACTTGGGTAACAAAAAAGGGGTCCAAACTCCAAAGATGCATTTTATATCTGCTCTCAAGAGTTTGAAAAGGAAAATTTTACATAATTCATAGAGAATAATTGTAAAATCCAAGTGTAAACAACATGGAGCAAGAAATGATACCAACAAACTAAGCAAAAAAGAAACAATGTCATGGAGTGTCACTCATATCTGTGCTTGAAGAAAAGGTGGAACCTAGACCATAGAAGTATACATATCAAATAGTCATATAGACAAATAGTTACTCACATATTTGTGCCCAACTTCAAATTTTGAAATTTTAGACATACAAGAAAGGCACAATCGAAATCATTTTGTCCAAGGGCTGGAAATGCCATAAACATTCAAGGAATAATGTAAAAATTAAAAGAGTTTTATTCCATTTAAAAAGATCAAATCTTTAGTGCATGTCCACCATAATCTAAACTCCACTGATTTCACAATTCCATGGAATGTTACCAAGAAGAGGAAAGATCCTATTTTGATGCTACAAATCCACTCTAAAGACAAATTTTCAATTCCATAGTGAGGGATGCATATGCCAATTGCAAAAAAAATATTGTGTTGAGGCTGAAAAATTATAGCAAGCTGAATGAACAAGGTAACACCAAGTTACACCATAACGATAGCCACACAGGCAAGTACGAAACTCCAAAGCAATAAAGAACTAAATCCTTCTTACAACTGACTGATCTTGGAGTACAAACAAAAAGCTTCTATAGGGTCAACAAGAAATTTTATCAGAAAGGTGCAGGGTTCATAACAATTGTTGTTTAGGGCAAAGTTGTCCAACTCTAGAAGACTAGAACTGTATAAAAACCCCAAAGCATCAAAGAAAGTCTAGATTAATATTGCACAGATTATTCAGATTGGATAATCTAAATAGTCTGTGCTACAGCGGTGTACAAGCGCGCAACATGGAGACACAAAACTCTTTTCTCTTAATCTGACTCTTTATATAGGCAAGGGTTTCCTACAGCAGTGTACGAGCTCACAACATGGAGATACAGACTCTTTTCTCTTAATCTGACACAGATTATTTGCTACAGCAGAGTACGAGCTCACAACATGGAGATACAAAACTTTTCTCTTAATCTGACTCTTTATGTAGGCGAGGTTTTCCTTTATTATTGGAATGTCCCCTCTGCTAGATAGGCACAATCCACGGGGTTTGTTATGGCAAAGAGCTGAGGAGGAGTCAGATTAAGAGAAAAGAGTTTGCCTACAATTGAGGCCATTCATCTTCTTAACAAAGCACATTATGGTTTAAAACAAGCATCAAGATCTTGGTATGGGAGGTTTACTACTTTTCTCTTAAAAAGGGCTTTTCTCGAAAGGGAATAGACAAAACTATTTTGATAAGAAGGTTGAGAATGATGTTCTAATTGATCAAATTTATATTGATGACAGTTTTTGGATCTACTTCTGATTCTCTTACCACAGATTATTCAGATGGAAAAGTATCACTCATGTTGAAGGAAATATTCAAAAACAGTTTTGCCTCTTCTAACATATTATAGCCTAGTAACAAAACATATATTATGAGAGGGCATTTATCGTTTAGCGAAATATCACATACAATAAACTGGCATGAAAGATACTGATAATAAAGTTATGAGACCTACCTGAAAAAGGAGGAACCCCCATTTCCAACCCCATTTGAATAAGAGCATTCCGTAACTCTTTTTTGTGAAGCTTTCCATTATCATTTTTATCCAGTTCTGTAAAGAGATTTTCTGCCAACATTGCAAAATCATCTTCATCATCCAAGAAAAGTCGAAGAGCACTTCCATCCAAGACCGAAATAACAAGAGGATCATCTGAAAAACCAAACTTAGGTTAAGTGCCAAATATTTAATCAGCCAAGGAACTGAGTGGTAAAGCAGCATTATGTGGATGTTATACTTAATACAAAGAAAAAGTATATCTTACAAGTTACAAGTCTATCCAAAGCACCTAATTAGAATAATGGAACTTCATATAATGCCCAAATAGAGAGAACAAAAATAATCTTTGGAGAGAGCAATTTTTGAAATGCAAACAATAAAAACTACAAGCAACTTATATAAAAGATAAATTTTCCAATGCTTGGACAAATGCCAGATAAAAGGAGCTTGGACCAGTCTCGTCTTCAATGAAGGGAAGGGGAAAGGAAGCCGCCTACCTTATCGAGCTAACAATTGACTTAAGGGATCACCCTATTTGTTAACCAAAAACAAAGAAAGTGGCTCCAGCCCAAGGAACATATTGATGCGAAATCTTCACACTATATATCTCTCATATTTCATCATCATCCAAGTTATATCTCATCAAGGTGGGGTCAATTATCAAAATGACCGAGAAGAATTTTCCTCCCGGCTGTCCACCTTATGTCAAGTTGTCAACCACCTAAGATTGGCACCACAAACATGGCTCGGACAACTTAGCAAGAGGGGCCAACTAATAAACCTAATAAGCTAGTTGGCGGGTAGGGACTAAGGAGGCCTACCTTGTTGATAAAAAATAATTACCTTTCTCATATTTACAGCTATTAAATGCAAGATCTTGATTCAAATGCGGACATAATTGAAAGGCATATAATATAGGACAAAATAATGATACAACAAAATTCAATGTAACAAAGCCAATTTTCCAAGATTTTTTTTTTTTTTTTGAGGTTGAAACTTTCGGGCAATGACCCAATTCAAACTCAAACTAATCCCTCCGGGAGTGAAGCCTGACCCACTCGGAATTTTTTCCTAAGTTTTTGTCTTCCCATTGCCATGGTGCATGTCAGCAGCTTGCATGTATCACAACTGATGGTATTGGTATTTAGCTCCAACGAATACTTCCATGCCATAGTTACCATCATTTGCATAGAGTAAGCACTGAGATTTTGTGTGTGCTGAGGTTATTAATAAAACCTTTGCTCCATGTAACTTACACTAGTGCATGCTCGTGCCTGTCGGCATTACAGCGGGCCGCCTTCGACGGCAACACACCTGTCGGCACTGCAGCAAGCCGTCTTCAGCGACAAGTGACAACACACCTGAATGTCTTTAGTAACAAAACACTTTCGAGGAGAACACCGGCATTCATAGGGACACCCATTTCCTCGCCCGTGCCGATTGGCACGAAGTGGACGCCTTCGTCGCGACCAACTCCCCCTCCCCCTATAATCGATCAATCACAGCTGTCTCCGTTCGAACGGATTCCTCGAAATTGACCCGATGGTTTGGGGCGGTCGAAATTTCAATAGGCGAGTTTATAGCCATTGATGCGAACAACGATCACGAGATGAACTGTCAGGTTTAGTGCATTTTAAATGGATCGGGATTTTAGGGGTTTAGTGCAGTTTAAATGGGTTGGGATTTGAAACCAAGGGGAGGGAGTTGGTTGACGGGGAAATAAAGATTGTGCGTTCATTTTTGAACGAATGGTTAGATCTATTCGGTTCATTTTTATCCAATCAGCTTTTTGGTTCCGTTTTGTCTAGTCAGCACAAAACCGATATCCCTTGTTATATAGATTTATGTTTTTATTTAATCTTACAGTAAAAAAGTGGAAGTTAATTCAGCACTTCCGATTCAGAAGATGGGATCTCTCTATCTATTCTAGTTGTTGAACATATTCATGATTTAGATTTACTATTTGATGAGAAATGTTGTTAGCTTGATAATAATTGTGTCATGTTCGATATTTGTATTTTTTTAACTGAGCATCTAATGATGTAATGAGAATGTCTCTATGATATATAATCTTGATAGTCATGTTGCACAAATAGAAATAAGCTATGTACCAAGATTTATTTTTGCTTTGGTAGTAAAATTTTGCTCCTTGTTTACTTATGCTTCTGTGTTCCCTTCGTTCACTATTATCGAAATGGCTACCTTATACCCATTCCATTGGTTGATGATAGTATTTTATGTAGCATACTAGCATATGAGAAGACTAAAGAGGTTTCAAAAATTAAACAAGGGCATGTCCAAAGCATTAGTATGTTAGCTATTATTAGGTAATCAAAAGTAATAAATTAAATTTAACTACCTTTTGACTTTTATAAATAGTAATGTTACAAGAATATTTTGCATCTTTGATTGCTTTTCAACTAGATCCATAGTTTCATAAATGTACCACATGGGAGGCTTTTTCTCTCTAGCTACCATTATAGGGACAAAAACTAATGGTGCTATGAAATTTAGAGCATATATAATTCCTTTCAAGATTAAGTGAACAAAACAATCAATATTGTCTTTTCACTTTACATCACAGACCATTTAGACTTGTTCCACTTATTACGAGTGAACACCCTTCTTAAAGTAGCTTTCTTTATGTAAATGCTTTGTAAAGTAAGGAAGGTCGTTGGAAATTTTGTGATGGCCAACCAATTGAGATCATTGTTCTTTATGTGTCCTCAAATTCAAAACAAAACTATGATTATAGATGAATCCTCTCATGATAGCTATCTTTAGCAAGCCCTATACTTTAGTAAGCTCGTCAATATCCTCCAGTATAAGATCAATATAGTAATTATCACAAGATGTCCAAAATAAATTGGATTGCTTGTCCATCAAAAGCCTCCTAGAAGCAACAAATATAGAAGCATTATCTATCATAACTTGCTTACATGTTGCTCTCCAAATTTCTTTACATATGACTTTCTAGCAGCTCAAAAAACTTCTGCCCAATCTTCAGTTTCGATGAGCCATCAATAGATTCTAAAAAACATTGTGGTTGAAAGAGTGTTCTCTAATAAATTAACTGAAGTCCTATTTCACGTAATTGTCCAACCATATGATATAAACGTGCAACCATATTTTTCACACGACTCTCGTGTAGGAAGCATAGTTCTTAGTGTATGCAACTTTCTTTTTCAGCAAATGCATCCTCAACTCATCATAACTAGGTGTGTTCATTCCATGACCAAATTGTCCAATTCCTTCAATCATTGTCTTGAATCTCCTCAACTTTGCGGCATTAAAAGGGATCTAACCTGGTAGAACCACCTCGCAACATACTTAAAAAGCCTTCTCCATCTTAGTCTTCTTTGTCATACTTTCAGGTGTGACTTGTTTCCATTCCTTCTTACAAGCATTTGTTAGATTTGGTGTGCAAAAAGCTACCCAATTCCTTTTTCCTCTTAGTAGGCCTTGGCCCCCCACTTGAGGCCAAAATTAAAGCTTCTGATTTTCTGTTATCTTCTTCCAAACATATCTAGATATGTTTCACTATTGTCAAAGAACTGATCTCACTATAAATTCTATTCTTCCCCTTAGCCTTTGAAGTTTGAGCTGGATAAACTCGAACCTTATATCTTATCGCATTTGGACATTTGTCAAATTTGATAACATTCCCACAGTACTGAGCAAATGAATTTTTATAAAGTTGATGTCCACGTTAAATGTTCAGCAGAAATTGCATATCATCGTTGTGTTTATGGTCTTTCAAATATCCATACTTCCACCCTTTGTCTTTTGAAACGGGCACCTCATATTCCACATCATCATTAATGGTGATCTTATAAACTAAAACACAGCGAAAACAACAATCACAAGGAAAACATTCATCAAAGAAACAAGATCAATGAATAAGCACAATATGGAGAGTATATACATTCGAGGGATTAGAGAGAATAGAGAATATAGAGAAGAAAAAAAAACACAGAAAATATGAGAAAAAAACTAAGAAACGTTCATTGGAGGTACCGAGAATGAAATGAGATGGAAATAAATGGATCTATAGGGAGAAAGATGGAGGTGTAGACAAAAATAAGGATCAGACAAAGGAGGGAAGAAAGATGGGGAAATAAAAGGAAAAACACGGCGTTGGTCATCATGCTCCCCCTTCATCCTATGCTTCCTCTATGAAGTGCTTCCTCTATGAAGTAGGACATCAAGGGGGGAGGGGGTTTCTGTTTTGGAAAAAAGGATGGGGTTGGTTTAATTTGCTCACTTACGTTGTTGCCTAGGCAGTTCAGTCATAAATCACCTAGGCAATGCCTCAACAAAACTTGAAAAATATGAAGAGGAATTCGATGAAGTAAGAAAGTTGGGGTATCACACCCCACCCGGTGCCTCATCTGACTTCCTCAAGCATTGCACCTGAGAATCCTAGGTGTCTAGCTATCGGGATGAAAGATGCAGGTAACTAATAAACTTATATCAACCAATTAATTCCAAGGGGGGTTTACTACCCTTAAAATAGATTACATAAGTGAGTCTACCCATAAAACAGGTACTCCCCTCTTTGTGGTCATGCGATTTGGACTCCTAATACTAATGCCTTACATCAGATCTTAGACAAAAGTGCTCTACACATTTGACTAAATGGAAAATACCTTCTAAGAGACAAAACAAAAATAAACCAATAAATAAAATTAAAAGTTACATCTCATTTCCTAAGATTCGTGGATACGAATCATTTCCAATAACATGCATGCTCAATCCAACTCTGCATGAGTGTCGCACTAAGTTCGTGGGTGTTGTTGATGTGTAGTGGCCCTTCTACCACCAGTCAGTGCAATGATACACTCCATAAACAAGGAACTACTAGTCATCCAATTAGATATTTTATCACTTTACACGCATATCGCAGCTCACAAGCCATCATGCTTTTCCTTTAGTCTTGAAACAAGGAACTATTAGTCATTCAATTAGATAGTTTATCACTTTACACACATATCACATATCACGACACATACTTACTGTGTGGTTTAATTGTGTGATCACATGCCATCATGCTTTTCCTATAGTCTTGGCTCTTGCAAGCAGATGGTGAGGATGTACAACTAAACTAGGGAAATTTTTATCATTTATTAAAGATGGGAATCATGGGATAAAGCTTTTTAAAAAGAACTTCAAATTGAAGACAATGTTTCATAATCTCAAAAGTTGGAGGATTAGCTTTTCAAAGAACTTCCCATTAACTCTATCCGTAAATACCTCAATATCTTAACACTCTACAACATCAAGAGCAATAAAGTATTTCTGCAATCTCACTTGATAGTTGAATGACTCAACTCACTTGATCATCGTGCCCGTCCATCTAACGTCGATGGTTTTCAATGCCTTAGATAAGGAGAGGCCACTTAGGTGAGTCGCAACCCACAATTTTTCTGTCCTCGGGCGTCAAGTACCATTAAACGGTGTCATAAAGTATCATCTAATCGGGCAACCAATTCATCATTCATTCGACTATCATCTAATTGGGTAACCAATTCATTCATTAGACATGGGTTCATTAGTCCCAATAAAACATTTGACCAACACGATCCAGCAATCCCAGAACTCTATCCTTACCGCGCCGTGCAAAATGTAGAACGCAGCACATACATACACAACAACAACTTCTTCCGATATGCATTACGCGATGCATTGATGCTGAAGCTTTCGAAGGACTTCAGATTAGAATCCAAAAACAATTCGATGGAAACCCAAAAGTAGATTTACTTAAAATAAAAATCTACAATACTAATGGCAGAAACCCATTCAGACTACCCCGATTCATGTTGGAAACATAGACAATGCTTAAAAGAGGGGAAATGGGGGGGGGGGGGGGTTGTCAAGGGTAATATCGACCTTTTAGCTCGTCGGCGAGGGCGAGAAGGTACTCTTGGAGCTTCTTCTTCTGTGATTCTGTATCATTGAACTCCTCCGAGAGAAAGCTTCCGCCGGATCCATCCATCCGTCGGAGGGCGGAGGATCGCAGGGCCTCCGGCAAGGAGAGGCCGAACAGGCGGGCGGCGGCCTCCGACTCCGCCACCTCGAGAAGCCGGGCGCCGGTGACGGCGCCGTCTGGGATCGGGAGACGGAGATCGGGGTCTCGGAGCTGGGTTCCGTCGATCACCGTTAATCCTAAGTCCGCCATTCCGCCGTGTAGAGAGAGCAAGGAGGAGGAGACGACCCGATGTGTTTCTTTCTTCCCACCTTTTTTGGCCGTCGGGAGGACTAAGTATGATTTTGCGCCAACAAATTAAGGTATTAGGTATAAATAAAATATTGGGTAAATTACTCTTTGCCCCCTGACGTTTAGCTCAAAAACACTTAACCCGTCTAAAGTTAAAAAACTACATTTTGCCCCCCTTCAATTCAGTTCTTCTCTTGGCCTGCTGAAACTTCCTCTCTCCCATGTTAGAGAAGTTCCTTGTTCGAATCCTGTTATGGACACCGTGGAACAAACTTTCCCTCAAGGTCCTTATGCTTTGTTTGCGCGTGCGAGAATATTGGTCATTGACGTCATGTTCACGGGATTATGAAATTAATAAATAGATGTTGCTGCCTCTTTCCGTTTCGATCTTCGACCCTTCTTGAGTCCTTGTTATAGCACCTTGTCCTCTCATTGTCTGGTCGATCCAGCAAAAAAATTAAAAAATTCAACTCTGATCAGATAAAAATAGGGGTGAAAATCGGTCGAGTTCAGGTCGACCCTACCCCTACCCATATCCATACCCATTCGGGTATGGCAGGGTCCATACCCGATCCATACCCATTTGGGTAGAAGAGGATCCATACCCGATCCATATCCAATCGGGTTTCAGGTTTGGGTTTCGAGTATGAATTAGATATAATTTTGTCTTTTCCTCAATCATATATGCTATTACTTGAGGTAAAAAAAATCAAGATATCACAATGCAATCTTAAAATTCTTTTTGATTTTTTATTACAATGGTTTTAGTATAAGGTTAGGTAGGGATATGAGTGATTATAATTTGGATATATGATAATCAATTTTGAGTATACCTGTATTATCTAGTACACCAAGCTAGAGGAGCAATCGGGTTTCGGTATGGGTATTAAGGTACCCATACCCAAAATCAATCGGGTAGAGTTTCTATACCCATACCCTACCCAAAACATATTTTGGGAACAAAATTTGTACCCATACTCGATGTTTCGGGTCAGGTTTTCGGAGTCCATTACCACCCCTATATAAAATTACCAAATGAGAAAATTAAGTTGTTGATAAAAGGAGATATTGTGCTAACATTTCAAACTTTATGGTGCGATTTGGAACAAAATAAATTATAGGGGGGTTAAAGTGTTTTTGAGCTAAACTTCATAGGGGCAAAATATAAATTATTCTAAAATATTTATTAAAAGAATACAACGAGCAATGATATTTGACCAAACTGATTTGACAAAATCATTGACAAACCAGACCCAGAAGTGGTGGTGGAGTCTACTTGGTGTGAATGCCGAAGCATTGAGCTTTGGGCCCTGTCATCACTTGAAGGGCGTGGTTTGTCATAAAGATTGTCAAACCAGTTTGTTCAAATAGTATTACTCTAAAATGCTATTCGGCCAAAAGTTGTACAAATCTTATAGCTAGTCAGTTGTAGTATAGCTTTTACTAGTGAAGAATGTAATTCTATTATAAAAAAAAAAGGGTTGTACAAAGTACAAACTAGGGGTGGTAATCGTTGACCCGACCCCCGAACCAGACCCGAAGTTAGCGGGTTAAGATTTGGCATAAATAGGTTCGGGTCATAAACGGGTCGACCCGTTTATTTAATGGGTCAGGTCCAGGTTTGTACTTATAACCCAATTGACCCGACTTGACCCGTTTACCAAATGGGTCGTGTCAACCCGACCCGACCCGAGCCAACCCAAACCGACTTGACACAACCTGAACCAACCCAACCCAATCCGACCCGTCTTGACCCAACCCGACAGGTTTACATGGGTTCTGTTGACCGAACCCGAGCCAACCCGACCCGACACGACATGACCTGTTTAGTAAACGGGTCGGATCGGGTCAACCTGTTTATTAGATGGGTCGGGTTTGGGTTTAAGTTTTTGACCCATTTATTAAACGGGTCGGGTTCAAGTTGGGTGTTTTGCCCTTATACCTATGTCTCAACCCGATCCGACCCATTGCCACCCCTAGTACAAACTCCTGTGCATATACGGACGTGACAGTAGGTCAAAGCGGTCCGTGTAGGGCAGCGAACGCTGCGAACTTGTCGTTGCATCAAGCCTCGACTAGTTAAAAACAGATATTTTATTCACACTCTAAAATTGATGAGTTTATTTGTTTTTCTCTTTTGAGCTTACAGTCCCTCCAACAAATCTGACATTATGATAAATCCTGTAAAAACTTTCAATCGGGCTCCACCCTCTCTAACAAACCCGACAATAGGATAAACCTTCCTTTCTTTTTTAATTCTAACACCACCCTCATCTCACCTCCTTCTCTCCCGATCCGCCATGTTAGTGGGCCTAGCGGCAAAGGCAGAAGCTGGCACGAGTGACGGAGACGGCAACGGGCACGGGTGGCGGCGAGCTCGACCTCAACCCTGACAAGTTGCAGCTGCTCGCCGCCACTGCCCCGACGGAGACGAGAAGCCGACGGCAAAAGGGGTTTGAATCAGATCTAGGGTTCATCTCATGGCCTATAGATCTTAGGGTTTAGGGGTAGGTATAAGATCTCCAGGTCTAGGGTCGAATTTAGGGTTCTGTTTAGTTTTAGGATGAGTGACAGTAAAGCATAAATTTAAGTGATCTGAGAGATTTTCGTCCATAGGGGTTTGAGCTCAAATGAAAAGGCTGTCGGGAATGTAGCTCTAAACGATCTCCATGGTTTTTTATCTTTTTCTAATTAATTAAATAGTAAGTATAATAAGTATACACCCTGTGGGGGAGGATTTCGGCCGTCGTACGTGACCCTCCTCCAACAGTCGATTGAAGGTTTGACCCTTCGGGATGTGGCGCTCTTCGAAACACTGAGTTGTGACTTGCTGGGCTGTCACACAAGCACTATAGAATAGAAAGGTAGAGAAAGAGATGACACAAGATATGGTGACGAAGTTCGGCCGAAGCCTACGTCTCCGTGCGATAAGACGCAACCTTTGAATCCACTATCTCTGAGTAAATAGTAGAGCTACTCTCGACAGGCCGAGGAGTGCTTCTTACAAGTAATCAGAGGGTGGAAAAGGAGTCTGAAAACCAGAAAACTCAGGGAGCTCTGGAAAATAGAAAGTGGGTTTCTGGTCTGGAATTTCGGATCCGGAATCATTTACAGGGTTTGCTATTTATAATAGTTTGGTTCGTGTAAGAAATATTCCAAGAATATTCCTTAGTGTATCCGGGGTTTAGTAAATTTCCGGGGGGATATACCAAACCCCAGATAGTGCAAGTGGGCCCCAGGCGGGGCTGCGGGTCCCACCGTCATACTCATGGGCCCCAGGCAGGGCTGCGGGTCCCACTGTCGTACTCGTGGGCCTTAGGCAGGACTGCGGGTCCCATCGCTCGGCGTTAGCCAGATTTTGCACCCACAGTAACCCCCTCCCAGCTAGATAGGTGTTAACCTAGCTGGCTGGGATTTCCTGGTGCAAAGCCGGTCGCTTGTCTGTCGACCCTCTATCCAGGGTTAGTCGTTGGGCCCGCGGACCCGGCCCCGTCGTCAGTCTGCCGACCCCCTGTCTGGGGCCGACTACTGTGTGTCTGCCGACCCGTTGCACGGGGCCGACCATAGCCTGTCTGCCGACCCGTTGCGCGGGGCCGACCATCGTCAGTCTGCCGACCCCCTGTCCGGGGCCGACTACTGTGTGTCTGCCGACCCGTTGAACGGGGCCGATCATAGTCTGTCTGCCGACCCGTTGCGCGGGCCGACCGTCGTCAGTCTGCCGACCCGTTGCGCGGGGCTGACCGTCGTCAGTCTGCCGACCCCTTGGCGGGGCCGACTACTGTGTGTCTGCCGACCCTTTGCGCATGGCCGATCGCGTGTGTCTGCCAACCCTCTGCCAGGGGCCGACCGTTGCGCCCGTCGACCCCCTACTAGGGGTCGATCGGGTGTGTGTCTGTCGACCCGTTGCACGTGGCCGACTGCATGTGTGTTACCCCCTTCCAGTTGGGTAGGTGGCAACCTGGTTAACTGGGATCACAGAAATAGTCACGTGTAGGGCGGTTCATGCCAAAATATTAGAGGTAGGGGGTTCTATGCAAAGAATAGGGGGCATAGGGGTTTTTGACTAAAAAAGTCAGGTGGAAGGGGGTTCGGTTAAATATTCCGGGATGCAGGGGTTTTTATGTAAAAAAAAAAAGGGGGGGTTGCAGGTTTCAGTGAACGGGGGAGGGAAGAGGGTCGGGCGGCGGCGGCTCGGGGGGGGCGGCGGCGACTGCGGGGCGCAGCGGCGGCGGGGCTCGGGCTCGGGCTCGGGCTCGGGCTCGAGCGCGCAGGGTGGTGGCTCGGACGCGCAAGGGTGGGGGTGGCGGCGCAGGGTGGTGGCTCGGGCGCCGGGATCGGGGAAGGGGGGTTCGGGGGTGGGGTTGGCGGCGGCCGGAGATGGTGATGGAGTGGTGATGGTGGTTGGTGGTGTTGGCGATGGGGTTGGTGGTGATGGTGGTGATGGTGGTGTGGATGGTGGTGATGGTGGATGGGGTTGGTGGTGATGGTGGTGTGGATGGTGGTCGGTGGTGTTGGAGATGGGGTTGGTGGTGATGGTGGTGTGGATGGTGGTGATGGTGGATGGGGTTGGTGGTGATGGTGGTGTGGATGGTGGTGATGGTGGTGATGGTGGATGGTGGTGATGGTGGTGGTGATGATGATAATGATGATGATGGAGATGGAGGTGGTGAAGGTGGTGGCGGGAGGTGGCGGGAGTCGCCGGAGATGGTGAAGAGGGGGGGTCTATTTTGGTGTATGTGTTGAGGGGAGATCTTGCAAGAGGGGGGGGGGGGGTCTTGCAAGAGGGGGGGGGGGGTCTTGTAAGAGGGGGGGGTCTTGCAAGAGGGGGGGTCTTGTAAGAGGGGGGGTCTTGCAAGAGGGGGGGGGGGGGGGGGGGGGGGTCTTGTAAGATGGGGGGGTCTTGCAAGAGGGGGGGGTCTTGCAAGAGGTTGGGTTCATGGAGCGGCACTTCCTCTTGCTTGCAACGATGGAAAAATAACGGGCCGCTGCATTGTGCATGCATTGAACCCAAGTGTCACACTTCTTTTTTTTTTTTTTTTTTTTCCACCCTCTCACACTCAAGCCCTCTTTCACACCCTACTCAAAAATCCAAGAGAAGGGGCTGCACAATTGAGACTGAAGGGAGTCGACACAAGCCGAGCCGAGCATAGCTTTGGCCTGCTTGAGCTTGTCTTGTAACCCAACAAACGCAAACGAACTTGTCGGCGCATGTTGTTCAGAGTCGACGGTCGGGCTCACCGATGTGTTGTCCGACGACGGGCAACGCGGCTGCCGCTGCGTTGTCCAGCGTCGGCTGTCAAGCCCGTCGTTGCATTGACCGACGCATTCTCTGTCGGGAACCGAGGCGGCGACGGCAGCCTTGAACTTTGTCTTTGAATACCGAGATGGAGGTCGCCTCGGGCTGAGATGGTGCGAATGTCTCGGGTTTCGTCAGGTGCCGAGGTGGCAAAGTTTTGCCTCGGACTTCGTTGTCGAATGCCAAGGCGAAGGTCGCCTCGGGCCGAGACGATGCCGACGTCTCGGGCTTCGTCAGGTGCCAAGGCGGTGAAGCCTGCCTCGGACTTTGTCCTCGAATGCTGAGGCGAAGGTCGCCTCGAGCCGAGTCGTTGCCGATGTCTCGGGCTTCGTCAGGTGCCGGGGCAGTGAAGCTTGCCTCGGACTTTGTCTTCGAATGCCGAGGCGAAGGTCGCCTCAGGCCGAGTCATTGTCGATGTCTCGGGCTTCGTCAGGTGCCGAGGTGGCAAAGTTTTGCCTCGGACTTTGTTGTCGAATGCCGAGGCGAAGGTCGCCTCGGGCCGAGACGATGCCGACGTCTCGGGCTTTGTCAGGTGCCGAGGCGGTGAAGCCTGCCTCGGACTACGTTGTCGAATGTCGAGGCGAAGGTCGCCTCGGGCCGAGACGATGCTGACGTCTCGGGCTTCGTCAGGTGCCGAGGCGGTGAAGCCTGCCTCGGACTGCATTGTCGAATGCCGAGGCGAAGGTCACCTCGGGCCGAGACGATGCTGACGTCTCGGGCTTCATCAGGTGCCGAGGCGGTGAAGCCTGCCTTAGACTTTGTCCTCGAATGCTGAGGCGAAGGTCGCCTCGGGCCGAGTCATTGCCGATGTCTCGGGCTTCGTCAGGTGTCGGGGCAGTGAAGCTTGCCTCAGACTTTGTTTTCGAATGCCGAGACGAAGGTCGCCTCGAGCCGAGACGGTGTCGACGTCTCGGGCTTCGTCCGCTACCGAGGCGATGAAGCCTGTCTCGGACTTTGTCTTCGAGTGTCGAGGCGAAGATCGCCTCGTGCCAAGACGTTGCTGACGTCTCGGGCTTCGTTAGGTGTCGAGGCGGTGAAGCCTGCCTCGGACTTTGTTTTCGAATACAGAGGCAAAAGGTCGCATCGTGCCAAGACGTTGCCAACGTCTCGGGCTTCGTCAAGTGCCGAGGCGGTGAAGATTGGCTCGGGTTCTGCTTTTGAATGCCAAGGCTATCACCTTGGGCCGAGGCGATGTTGCTGTCTCGGTCTTTGGCAGGTGCCGAGGAGGGTGAAGCCTGCCTCGGGCTTTGCTTTTGAATGCCAAGGATGTCACCTTGGGCCGAGGCAATGTCACCGTCTCGGTCTTTGGCAGGTGCCGAGGAGGGCGAAGCCTGCCTTGAGCTTTGCTTTTGAATGCCAAGGCTGTCACCTTGGGCCGAGGTGACGTCGCCATCTCGGGCTTTGCCTTTGAATGCCAAGGGCGGGACCTTGTACTCATTGGTCGATGGGGTAAGAATTCAGAGTACTCAGCGTGGTGCCTTTGTATCGGTTAGACTTAGGCGAAGCACCGTTTCAGTCGAACCTACGTATCGGGGCACGTAGCTTTGTACCGTTGCAGGTTAGTTGGCCGTGTCGCAACGCGAACCGAACTAACTGTGGCGAGGCACTAGTGCATGTGTCCTTACGTGACAACGGGAGCATGTGCGACGTCAATGATTCGGAGTACTCAGCGTAGCACCCTTGTATCGGTTGGACTTAGGCGAAGCACCGTTTCAGTCGAACCTACGTATCGGGGCACGTAGCTTTGTACCGTTGCAGGTTAGTCGACCATGTCGCAACGCGAATCGAACTAACTGTGGCGAGGCACTAATGCATGTGTCCTTACGAGACAACGGGAGCATGTGCGACGCCAATGATTCGGAGTACTTAGCGTAGTGCTCTTGTATCAGTTGGACTCAGGCGAAGCGCCGTTTCAGTCGAACTTACGTATGGGGACACGTAGCTTCTGTACCGTTGCAGGTTAGCCGGCCGTGTCGCAACACGAACCGAACTAACTGTGGCGAGGCACTAGTGCATGTGTCCTTACGTGACAACGGGAGCATATGCAACGCCAATGATTCGGAGTACTTAGCGTAGTGCCCTTGTATCGGTTGGACTTAGGCGAAGCGCCGTTTCAGTCGAACCTACATATCGGGGCACGTAGCTATGTATCGTTGCAGGTTAGTCGACCGTGTCACAACGCGAATCGAACTAACTGTGGCGTTGAGTAGAAGTTGAGATAGAATTTGATAGTCTTTGATAGAACTTGAAGCAACTGTCATTTCATTGATAACTTTGAAGATGTTACATCATGGATTTCAGATGAGGGAATTTTCAAGTTATTGATAGTCGGCGGTCTTTTACTCTGATCAGTTGATGGGGTGCTTTCCTTTGGTGTCCGTGGTCTTCTGAGGCTCTTCGGGTCTATCGTCTGCCTGCCTCGGTCTCTTAGAGGTTCCATCTTCCTCAGTCTGAGCATTGCGAGCTTGAGCTGTTGGTCTCATTGGTGCCTTATCAGAAAGGCGCTTCTCGAGGTCACATTTCTTGTGAGCGACTTGATCATCCTCCACCTCGATCTCTTTTTGAATTCGATCGAATAGCACCCCGAGGGAGGCAGGAGGATTTCGGATGAGGTCATTGTAGATGTGGAGGTCAAAGCGTAGGGCATTCTGGAACGCGAGCATGATAGCTTCATCGTCGAGGTGATGTCCAGAGAGCGCAGCAAGCTCGTTACGGAACCTCCGAGAGAACTCTTGGAGGGTTTCGTCCGATCCCATCCTGAGCCGGTAGAGGGAGTCTAGCTTCTTCTCCGGCTTGAGGTTTAGCCGATAGTGTTGAACAAAGAGGTCTGCCAGATCCCTGAATTGACTTACGGAGGCCGTAGGGAGGTTGTGATACCAGTCCAGCGACATGTCATCTAGACTGCCAGCGAAGGTGCGGCATAGAACATGGTTATTGTGGTCGTGCGGCGTCAGTGCTTGTTTGAAAGCGAGGATGTGCAATGTCGGATCTCCCTTTAAACAGTTGAATCTGGGGAGAGAGGGGGCTTTCCAGCTTCGAGGAAACTGGGCTCGAAGAATGTACTGATGAAGTGGCCCTTCGGAGGCATGATTGTTCCGACGATTACCTCGTTGGTCGGAGAGACGTCTCGGAGGAAGAGGAGGCAAAGAGGGCATTGGAGTCCATCTCGTCGTCCGATGCCCAACTGGGGTTCGATCACCATTGTAATGTTGCTTAACTTTGGAGCGATCCCCATCATTCCGAACATCCCTCACGATACAGGGCTCGGAGGATGACTCAGAGGAGAAAGACTGGGGATGGCGTGCAGACTCACTAAGACGCTCCCAGACAGTCGGCCTGGGAGGAATAGGCGAGGGTTCTCTCGAGTGGGATTTGAGAGAACGTCGAGGGATGTCGACGACGGATCGTCTGGAGGGAGCGGGAGATTTGTCAATCGATCGACAGACGTCTGCTCCGTCTTTGATTCTGGCGACAGACCATGGGAGGTTAGTTCCTGCTTCGACGGCAATCTGTCGGAGGGAGTCTCTTTCCACCATTAGAGCAGCGTTCTGCTTCATGAGGGTGAGGAGTTGATAGTCCTCTGCTGTGATTTGATATGATGCTTGAGCACCGGTACCGGGAGAGACGTGTGCGTTCCCCAAGCGCTGAGGAATTTGGTCGGTGAGTTGAGGTGACTGTCGAGGTTGAGCCTGGGCGGTGCGATCATCCAACGGGTGACCCCTTGAATTAATGGTGAGCTGTTGTTCCGGGTGTTGGCTCATTGCGAATTGATGACTCATTGAGCGAGTCATCGGATGCTGAGCATCTGGGTGCATGATGCTTTCCTCTGGCTGGTCCATCGGTGTCTTCGCCATCTAGGTGTAGCGATGAAGGCAGACGGAGTACTCGGTCAACCGGTATCTACTACAGGAGGGGTTAGGAAACTTGGACGTTGTAAGTTGATAGGATTAGGATTAAATCCCACAGACGGCGCCAAACTGTGGGGGAGGATTTCGGCCGTCGTACGTGACCCTCCTCCAACAGTCGATTGAAGGTTTGACCCTTCGGGATGTGGCGCGCTTCGAAACACTGAGTTGTGACTTGCTGGGCTGTCACACAAGCACTATAGAATAGAAAGGTAGAGAAAGAGATGACACAAGATATGGTGACGAAGTTCGGCCGAAGCCTACGTCTCCGTGCGATAAGACGCAACCTTTGAATCCACTATCTCTGAGTAAACAGTAGAGCTACTCTCGACAGGCCGAGGAGTGCTTCTTACAAGTAATCAGAGGGTGGAAAAGGAGTCTGAAAACCAGAAAACTCAGGGAGCTCTGGAAAATAGAAAGTGGGTTTCTGGTCTGGAATTTCGGATCCGGAATCATTTACAGGGTTTGCTATTTATAGTAGTTTGGTTCGTGTAAGGAATATTCCAAGAATATTCCTTAGTGTATCCGGGGTTTAGTAAATTTCCGGGGGGATATACCAAACCCCAGATAGTGCAAGTGGACCCCAGGCGGGGCTGCGGGTCCCACCGTCGTACTCATGGGCCCCAGGCGGGGCTGCGGGTCCCACCGTCGTACTCATGGGCCCCAGGCAGGGCTGCGGGTCCACTGTCGTACTCGTGGACCTTAGGCAGGGCTGCGGGTCCCATCGCTCGGCGTTAGCCAGATTTTGCACCCACACACCCCCCAACATACACACACACATCCTCCTTCCTGCTTTTCCATCGCTTGAGCCACCTCTCACCTCTGCCTCCCCTCCTCGTACTCCTACTCACCGTAGTCGTTGTCACCTCCCCTCCCCCCCCCCCTCCTTTTTCAAAGTCAGAGCCATTGTCACATCCCCTTCCCCCCATTCTCCTTTTCCATCGTCGTCTCCACTTTCCTTTCGGGAGGTGACGAGAAAGGAGGAAATGGGGAAGGAGGAGAGGAACGAGAGGCAACATCGGCTCCGGTGATGTGGAAGATGGAGGGGATGTCTGTGGGGTGTGGGATCGGGTAAGGGCTGAAGGTGGGGTAAATGGAGGGCATACTTGTCATCCCAAAAAGTTAAGGGTAAGAGAAGGAAAAAGTTGGGGGACATGGGGTATGTTACGTAATTTTGGGGTGTGAAAAACATTACCCTTAAAAAAAAAGGGGGGGGGACTTAGCGGTCGGTCCCCCACAAGTGAATCATTTTAGCACTAAGGACGCCCAACATATTGTTTAAGCTGGGGTCCTTCCGTTAAAAACGGAACGGCTTCAACAATATTTATCCGTCTCATTATTTTAAAAGTCAATCTATACCCATCAGATTTTGCTCGAATTACAAATTCTGTCATCAACTGAAATTCAAACGTACAGATGCACTGTAGCAAACGTTACTATTTTTTTTTTAGAATTTTAATATTTGCTACAGTGAAATCACCGTAGCAATTTTTATTTTTGAAAAAGCTCTATATAAAATTTTTATATTTTTTACTACAATAATTTTACTATAGCAAATGTTACTTTTTATACCAACATATTGCTCTTTATAAAGAGTAATATCTCTATAATAAAGAGTAACATTTGCTACAGTGAATTCTTTGTAGTATTTTTTTTGATAAATACCGTTTAAAACAAAAACATAGCAGCAGTGAAATCACTATAGCAAATGTTACTCTTTAATACTGAAATGTTATTATTTAAAGAATAACATTTTGGTATTAAAGAGTAACATTTACTAAAGCGTATTCATTGCAGCAAAAAAATATAGATTTTATTTTTAAAAAAAAACTTGTTAAAATTTGCTACAGTAAAATCATTGTTTCAATTTTTTTGAACAATCGAATGAAATTCTGCATATAAAGAAAGGATAAATAAGGAAGGGTACTTCGATTATTTTTAGAAGTTTGTTAGATGTAACAAACTCAGTTCGTGATGCATGTACACCACGTGCCTTTATGAGTGACTACAAATAATAAAATCTGTATCATAGGGACCACAACTAAAAGCATTTATTTCGGTGTTCCTATACTAAACCAATATTTTTTTAAAGGACCTAAGGCACATTACCCCTAAAAAAAATAGTTTATACAACCGTTAGGCTGAATAGCATTTAGGCGTTGCCAAGGATCCACTCAGCCCTCCGATATATAAATAGGTGGCCGTGATTCACAGTACTTGTACCCAGCTCCTAGTAGAATTGACTAATGGGAATTAAAATTCAGACTCCATAACAAGATTCGAACTCAGGACCTCCTCTATGATAGAAGAGGTACCATAAAAGCAGGGCTTCCTTCACATAATCATATTGATGGAGTGGACTGGAATTGATATATGATTAATTTTAGGGGTAATAGACGTTAGGTCCTTAAAACAATTTGAGCATAGTGTTAAGGACGACTAAAGTATGACATAAGTCCTCTCAATGAAGATTGATTAAAAGTACATCCTCATAGTGTTCTTTGTTAATCAAATCAAATGATAAATGACTATTTTAACAATATATTATTTATTAGGATTTATGTTTTAAGAATAAGGATTTAGGATTTAAGAATTAAGGCTTAGGATTAGGATTTAGGTGTTTACTTTAGCAGTTACTGCAGCTACTACAATGAGTTCACTATAGCAACTACAGTAACTGCTACAGTGATTATATATAGTAATCACTGTTGCTGCTACAATGAAATCATTGTAGCCGCTACGCTAACTTCTACAATATTGTCATTATGGTTAGAGTTAGGGTTTAGTATTTAGGGTATAGAATTAGGGTTTGGCTTTCGATTAGGGTAGTATTTAGAATTTAGGATTACAATTAGATTTTAGAATTTTGGATTAGGACTAGGCTTAGAATTTAGGATTACAATTTCAAAACTTTTTTTGTCATGAAACGGTTGCCCCATGTTGAATTTATTGAAGGGTAATGGAAGGACAACTTTATTATATTCTATTTATTTTTTTGAGACTGGTGGGTATCCCGAAATCTTTCAAACAATGGCTCACTTCAGGCACGGACTAATCCCTCTGAAAGTGAAGCTCAACTGACTCAGCAATTCCCGATTCACTCCTGAGTAAATTGAGGGGAGTAGTCTAACCCACAACCTCCTCACCAAAATATCAGTTACTTTACCAACTCTTCTATCCCCTAGTGGGTATGTACACCCGAGCTTTTAAGAGAACCATTTTGTTCCAACTCCTTAAAGAGTTTGGAGCATCACCCTCTATCTCATTGTCCCAATCAAGGGCTTTTGGTCATTTCACCATGATGAAAAGCGCAAACATATCCTTGAAATGGACCAATGAGAGAGAGGGTGATACTCCAACCTCTTTATTAGAGGACGTTGGAACAAAAAGGCAGTACAGTTGGAGCCGATTGTGATACATCTGTCACGGTGACTGCCATCGTATGGCTATAATGCGCCACGAGAGGTGCTCAGGCGTTTGTGATTGATCCGTGATGCCAACTAAGCAATATCATGGAATTATGAAAGATTTTTTTCCACCACATGATGTCTCGGGAAAATTTTCAGCACATCCTGTGTACCCTGCGACTGCAGGGCCCATTGCCCCCAGAGCCTATCAGCACGCTCCGGTGCTGGAGTGCTGGGGCCCAAATTTTTCTGCCTCCTTGGCTTTCCAGAGTTCCATGGGAAGGAAGATTTCACAAGATATAAAACTATGGAGGTTAATAAGTGGCAAAGCCTTATTGATGTGGGGAAAGAGCACCAAAACAAAAAATCAGTTCCACCAAATTATCAAAGAAAAAAGAGGAAGTTTGACACAAGTCCTTTTTGAGAGATGACTTTTAGTTGTAGGACGACGTTAACTTCGAAATATAACTCAAGTCCCTCCCGACGAATATATACTCTTTCTGAAATGAATGTATACTCTTTCTGAAGATGAATGCATACATATAAGGACCTTAGCTAATGTAGCACATTATGGTGTCCTGAGGCTAATATAGCAAAATAGTCAAGGACCTATACCTAATTTGCCGAAGACAATCTATTTTTTTTTTTCCCAGGATTTGTTTCCATCAAAACAGGCATCCAGATTATCAAACAAGGGATCAGCCAAATAATATCACAGCTTGATAAACAATTATGCCCATATCTATGGCAGTTGTAGTACAGTCACCATAACAGGACCACAACATATCACCATCAAGGGTATGGTAAGTTTTTTTTAACCATGAATGATACAGACTATACAGCAAACCTCAAACATAAAACAATACTCAAAATGTGAGAGAGAGAGAGAGAGAGAGAGAGAGAGAGAGGTCTTTGAAGATCCATGCTTCCAACCCCATACAGATTGATGCCGAGGGAGGCATGATGGATTCAGGATCTGCACGACGGAAGAGTGATGCCTCCACAGCAGGCGGCAATTATTATGTAGAGCAACACAACTATTGAGAATGTCAGCAAAGCTCTGCAATCACAAGTGAAAAAAGAAAAGCATCAGACCCTCGATCAAATTACAAGCAGAAGTCTACAAAAAAATAAGCCATTTCAGCCACGCATTCAGTTCGCAAGCTCATCCGTATGGCTCATCAGGCCAAATTGATCACTTTCCAGTTCGGTGGAGTTGTGAGTACTGCAGACAGTGCGACTTTGTAGAGTCCGTGATTAGTGGGCACCGGATTGGTTGGGATCGGTAGGAGGGTGTGACAAACCCTAGTGTTGGTCATCCGATGGGAAAGGTATCATAGATCCAAAATAATAAGGCCAAACTCTTCATCACTTCTTCAAAAAATTACAGTAAACTGGCGCATAACATCAGCATACATTTGAACATAATTTGGGCAACCAAATATCTCTCCTTCGATACTGAGGTTTAACCAATACCCTATTTGTTTACCAGATTTCAGCTGGACAAATATCCGTTCAGATGAGAAGGAGATGTTCTTCTGACAACTGACCAGGCTTTGCTCACCAGGCGCTCACCGGGCAGGATCACCATTAGGGATTTATATTGCCTTCTTTAAGAAGAAACAAATCAAAATTTGGGTCAACTATGAAGCATCAAGGAGTGCAAGTCCCAGCCATGTGAGTTGGTAAAGTCTCGGGGGGTTGGTACCCGAGACCTGGGATCGATTCCCACTTGCATCAAATTATTAACTAGAAAGGGGATGCCTTAACCCTCCCTTAGATAAGACACTGAGGGATTCTCAAAAAAAAAAAGGCATCAAGGAGTCTGATTGGGACATCATTACACATTGGCCGTCCAATATCAGTCACCAGCGCAGACGACGAAGGACTGGAGTAGCACTTTCTCTTTGGTTCGGTGGCTAACCCAGAGCGCGGTTTTGGGTTATTTATTATCTATTTTTAGAGTATTTATTAGTGGGCTTTTTAAAACTTTAGTTATGTTTTCTTTCAGTTTACATATTTGCCCCCCACATATGAGGCCTTTAGATCTAAATCCCTTTGATCTCCATCATCAACTTGAAAACCCTAATGCTATGAAAAGAACAAGCTTAAGGAAAAGTTTAGATTTTTCATTATCTGAATCCTCTTCGTGAGAGAAACCCAAGATGACGACAACTTCATGCATCTTCCCTTCTCATTCCCCGACTTCGCCTCGGAAAGTTCCTTGATTTGATCGAGGTGTCTCGACTTCGTCTCAAGAAGAGTTTCTGGCTCCGTGACTCCAAAGGATCCGATGATCCCATTGATAGGCCTTACTCTGCGAGAGAATTCGGTGACGATTCCTTGCACCCGCGACGGATCTCATCCCATGCTACATCATTTTCCGTTCTTATCCTCCATCTCTTTATTTTACTTCTTTCTACCATCTTTCATCACCACCACCGTTGTTTTATGCCTTATGTCAACCCTTTTTATTGCCCGAAAAGTGCCCAAATAATCGTCATTCGGTCCCTGATCGATTGAAACCTTTCGGCCCTGTTTAGCTATTATTTTAGATTAAAACTATGAAGTGTTTGCTCTCTTTCTACATGAAAATCTAATGATGTCCTTCAGATTACCCTTCTAATGATATATTTAAATATATATATAACATGTGTTTGTATAGTGCATGCCCGTGCTTGTCGGCACTGCAACGGGCTGCCTTCGGCGGCAACACGCCTAAACGCCTTCGGCAACAAAACATTTTCAACGACAACACCGGCATTTATAGGGACACCCAAAATTTCAGCAGGCGGGTTTATAGTCGTTGATGCGAACAACGATCACGGGATGAACGGTCAGGTTTAGTGTAGTTTAAATGGGTCGGGATTTGAAACCAAGGGGAGGGAGTTGGTTGACAGAGAAATAGAGATCGCGCATTGATTTTTGAACAAATGGTTAGATCTATTCGGTTCATTTTTGTCCAGTCAGCTTGTCCTAGTCAGCTTCTGTTTTGTCTAGTCAGCACAAAACCGACGTGCCATGTTATATAGATATCCTTGATATTATCGACAAAAGAATCATTTGTTTGCCCTCTTTCTTTTATTTTCTGCACTATATTGATAAAGAGAGTCCTCATCCTTGCGTACATCACGCATCCAGCAGGCAAGCCCATTCATACTCTCTATATCCTGATAGAACTCTCACAGCTCATCTTCCACACCCATCACCATTCACCACTAACAATCATCCCCCAATTGGAATAGGCCCACAAACCTATCTCCATACTCACTCCCAAAGGGTAAGAGATATAGATGGGAAGATGAAGAAAAGATGTAATAACGTAAAGGAGAGAACCAACGGTTAAATATAAAGGTATTCCAACATATATGAAAAATAGCAATCCACGAGTGGGACCATCAACCTCTATCCAACTAGTTGGGTGAACAAAATTAGAAAATTTTCTTGTAGAGACAAAACGAAGACTATGATGCAGGGGTAGGCACTTACAGAAGTTTGGCATTTTTCATCCAAAGGGCTCGTCGAAGACGCCTAGATTGCTTCTTGAAATGAAAGGTGCTATCTTGCAACGTAGCAGTTTTGTCAACAAGAAGTGTGATGCGGTCACCTCTCTCCAATACTTTATCTATGTTTTCCACCATGATTGTGTGTATCTGCAAAACAGTCTATAGTTGTCATACAATTGACTAAGGTTTAACAGCATAAAGATGAGGGTTGACCAAAGATTAGAAAGGAACTTGATAATTCATTAATGTTTAAGAATGCAAGTACTCATTGTATAGTTTTTGGCTAAGATGCATATTAAAAAACTTCCCACCAATCAAATTTAATACATGCACGCACATATAAATCTGTGAGAACAGGAGGCAGCAGATATTGGCTCGACTGCTTGAGATGCCAAGGGATAGGGGCTGGCAACGTGCCTGGCCTGGACCGGATTCAATGAAGTGCTGGTCCGGGCCCATATGTTTGCATTCGGCCCAAACCTGAACCATTTTGCAATCGGACTATAGATGTAAAAAGCTCACGCCTGAGCCCATACTAATGGGTTTGTGCCTAGGCCAGGCTTGGGCCCAAAAAACTTCATTTGCTCATTTTCTTCAGTTGATTTGTTGGGTATCAATTACACTTGTTAATCAAAACATCGATTTGCCCTGCAATTCCAGTAGCTAGAAATGTCTCTTTAAGTTCTTCCAGGACCCTCTTTCAAACCTTAGGATTCCCTTCTTATAACTACTCTACATAAACATTTGTTAGAGCCACATCTCTTTATGATTATTCATCCATATTTGCACCATGGCTCTCTCTCTGATTGTTCGTTATCAGTGCGGTATCATAGTTTTTGGTCAGTTTTGATGTTCTATCATAGTGGCGTGTCCTGCAATCGTGAATCATCTTTATTATTTGTCTAAGAGCATTTAATCTAACATGGTATCCTGACATCTCACAATACATCTGATGGTGGGCACACATCATCAACTGGGCGCATTAGGGACGATTTCAACGGCAACCTAAGAAAATGACGCAAGACAAGGGGACAAATAAGAAAGACGTTTTCTAAGTTATCTAGGGTAGGATTCCTAGTTAGAATACATTTCCTACTCAAAGAGCATTCCTAGTTAAGATAGGATTCTTTGATGAGTAAGGATTGCCACACAAATTAGGATTCACAGATTATGTGATTTATTATTGAAGTTCATGTTTTAATTAGAAGTATATACTACCTTTCCTACTTTATGATGAGGGGTGAGGTACGGGGTCCCTCAAAATTTGAGAAAATAACCCCCCATTCATTTAAAATAAAATATTGTAATGCGGAATGATGTCACCTGAGTTTTCTTCATGCATGTAAGCAAATCAGGGATGAAAATCCACCCAAAAGAATACGTCGAATCAATCCCAAAAACCAGAAAATGTGCTCTTCAAGAGAGGTGGGGTGTCCCAAAGAAGCCGTGAGCAGTTTCTACGTTAAAAACAGAATGTCTTCTCTATTTCACGTAGAACTAGAGAAAATGGGTCTGGCCTTTTTCATCGGATAGGGAACATGGGAGTCAAGTGGCTGCTTCTCGGAGGAAAAAAGGGAGAAAGAGAAAGATAAGCCTGAGGCAGCCTCTCCTATTCATCCTTCTTGCCAATGTTTTAAAAAACGGAAGGCGGAAGGCGGGCGGTCAAGTGGTTTCAAGGCGGAAGGCGGACGACTAGGCGGGAGCCCGGAGAAAAAGGCGGGCGCCCACCTATATAAAATATATTATATATATATTATATATGTATGTGTATATATAAATTCATAATTCTATATAAAAAAACAATAATAAAAAGTTTTACATATGCAAACGTCAAAACAACCGATCTGAATATAAATGTTTTATGAAAAGGGAGGAGGAGATTGGGTGGATAGGGGTATTTCAGTATGGTTACCTCAATACCTATACCCAATTGTCCCTCTAACTTGAGTATACTAGATAATACAGTTGTACTCCAACTTTATTGTGATGTACCCAAATTCCAACCAATCATATATTGTTATCCAAATTCTATCCAAACTCATACCGTTCAAGAACCAATATAGTAAAAAATCGTAAGAGCTTCTTAAACATTTCAGCGCAATACATTGAAATATTTTTCTTCCTCAAGTAATTGCATATGGTGGAGAAAGAGAAAATTTCAACCCAATTCATTACTGAAACCCGAGCCAAAACCCAAATGGGTATGGATCCGATATGGACCCTCTTATACCCGAATGGGTATGGATCATGTATGGACCATGCCATACCCGAATGGTTATAGATATGGATTTGCGTAGGGTCCGACCCGAACCCGATCCATTGCCAACCCTAACCACAATTAAAATGTAATGATAAATATCCATCATGGAGAATGATGTAACTCCGCCTAGCATTGACATGTATGAACTTCTAAAAATTTGACTATAATATAGTTTCTCTATCTTAAAGTATCATATTGTTCCTTGTATACACTATTAATCTTAGAAATTTCCTTGATTAATAGATAAGGCGATGGCGAGTGAGACCCGCCTAGGCGCCCTCCTTTTACCCGCTTAGGCGGGCGCCTAGGCGAGTCGGATCCCGCCTAGGCGCCCACCTTTGTTCAACCCGCTTGCAGTGCCGCTTAATGCTGAAGAGGAGTAGTCAACCCCCTAAAACGTCTAGGCGGCCGCCCGGACCGCTTTTTAGAACAGTGCTTCTTGATCTTTTGATTCTTGCTCTTCTTCATCGAAGCTTTTCTTTTTCTTCACGAAAACATTTACAAAGACAGGGGCAACAATCGATAGTAGTCGCACGATACAAACTAGGGTTGAGAGAGATAACAGGGGGAAGAAGTGAAGGGGGGAGATCCGTAGTCCACCGAATTTGAGGAATCCATCTCTGATGGATTCCTATCCAAGAAACCCGAAGATGCTAACAAACAACTTTAATTTTCATAATTTCATTCATTCGATAACATAAAAGAGAGATTGGGTCATTGTATAACCAACCGGTTTACATCCATAATCATGCACAAACAATGTGGGTCTAAAAACACCAAAAAGTGACTTATTACCCAAGTTTGCATTTTCCCCTAATAATTGGGGCGAATATGTAAATAAAAATAAGAATAATTAGGCCTTTTGGCCAATTACTAGCGGAGACGATGCAGTCGTCGGGCCTGGTCTCCATCATTTACCCCAACTTAGAAAGAACTAACCCACGAGTTCTAGGGAGTCAAAGTAGGAGTCAGAACCGTCGGGATCTAGGTAGTCTCCATAACATCTTGCAGTCATATGGAACTGATGATGTATCCCCAGCAGATGTGATCGTGCAGTATCGTAGTCAATTCTTGGGTTCCATGTGAACAATTTGTTGGTGTTGAACCGAGATCCGAAGTTGGGCAGAAGTATCACAAGCAAGGTTTAAAATCACAATATCGGTCGCGGTATCGGTCGGCCCGAACCGGTATGTACCGGCCGATACGTACCGGTACCGGCCGATACCGGTTGAGTAAAAAAACCTGAAAAAAACCAAAAAAACCAAAAAAAAAAAAAAACTTTAACCTGTCGGTACCAATCCGTACTGGCCGTACCGGTCGGTACCGGCCTGTACCGGTCGATACGGACCGGTACGTACCGGTACCGGCCGATACGGACCAGGTATCGGGATCGGATGCAGTACCGGTCTCGAACCAGCCAAAACCGGTACGTACCGGCCGGTACGTACCAATATCGGCCGAGATTTAAAACCCTGATCACGAGCTGCTGACGATGATCACCTGAGCGGGCTCATAAGCTAGCATGGAGGAAATCACGCCCAAGTGTAAAAAGCAGAGTACCCAAGCCGACGGTGGAAGATCCAGCCCGATGAAGTCAACAATCGGGATAAGTTTGCTACTTTACTGACATCAACACCCAAAAGCGGATCGGCTGAGTGGTCCACAAAAAGCAAAGGCAAAGGCTCCACCGTAAGAAGAGGCAAAGGCAGAAGCTTCACTGTACGCAAAGGAGGAGGTTTCACGGGGATCGAAGGTTATGTCGGAGAAAGCTCGTCAAAGGGTGAACACTCCTCGGGGATCTTCACTGATGGCACTGAGGAAGGTAGAGAAACATCAAAAGTCCCACTACAGTTGATCAATGCATATATGCCATCCAGCAATTGTTGTCATCTTGCTTGTCATCCTGCTTTCCATTCAGCTTGTTGTTGATCCCATTGTTGTTGGCGAAGACAAACTTGTGCTTCGATCTCCACTTACTTCCATTCAGACATAATTTTATCAAACACTTTGATAACATGATTGGATCTTTTTTGCCGAGTCCAATCAGGGGGTTTTGGATAAAGAATTGTCTGAATGACTCAATTGGGAGATTCAAGGTGAATGCATTTCTGGAGATTTCATAAACATCATTGTCTTCCTAAGCATCTATTGCTATAACGAGTAGGTGTTGTTAATGAAAGAAACAGATTGTAGGCATTGGTGTCAATAGGTTGAGGGTTATCACAAGATCGATCAGCATGATAGGACATGGTGATTGAAGCTCTGATATACCAAACTAATGAGGGACGAGGTACGGGTCCCTCAAAATTCAAAAAAATAACTCTTCATTCATGTAAAATAAAATATTGTAATGCAAAATGATATCACCTGATTTTTCATGCATGTAAGAAAATTAGGGATAAGAATATCTGCCCAAAAGAATGTGTCGAATTAGCCCCCAAAACTAGAAACTTGTTCTTCAAGAGAGGCTGAGGTGATCCCAATAATTATACAGATTCATAAGGGGTTCCCTCAGCAATCGGGGCAGCCAGCACTAAAATCGGCCAGCTATATCAGCAGAAAACAATAGCAACAACAACAGCATTAGCCATCTGCAGTATTGTGGTGACTTAAATAAAAGTTGGCCTCAAATGGGGTTGATTGTGGGGTGCCCCGAAAAAGTCGTGGTCAGTTTCTACGTGAAAAACATAACATGTTTTTTCTGTTTCACGTTGAAACAAAGAAAAGAGGCACGGCCTTCTCTTTCACACGGATAGGGAACAAGGGAGGCAGTTGGTTGCTTCATGGAGGAAAGAGGGAGAAAGAGAAAGGGGAGAAGCCAGAGGCAGCCTATCCTATTCATCCTTCTTGCTCTTTTGCTTCTTCCTCTTCTTCGTTGAAGCTTTTCTTTTTCTACACGAAAACAATTGCAAAAAGGGGCAATTGTCGATGGCAGTTGCACAATATAAACTAGGGTTGAGAGAGATAACAGGGGGAATTCAGAGTCCACCGGATTTGAGGAATCCACCTCTAATGGATTCCTATCTAGGGAACACGAAGATGCTAACAACCAACTTTAATTTTCATAATTTCATTCATTCGATAACATAAAAAAGAGATTGGGTCCTTATATAACGAACCAGTTTACATCCATAATCATTCACGGACAATGTGGGACTAAAAAAACACCAAAAAGTGACTTGTTACGCAAGTCTATAATTTCCCCTAATAATTATGACAAAAATGACAAATTAAATAGGCAATAAAAAAGAGATAATTGGACCTCTTGAGCCGATTGCTGGTGGAGACGGTACAGTAGTCGAGTTTGGTCCCCATCACTTAATTGTAATTTTCAGAGCATTTTTACATAAATCCTAAAAGTAAGTTTTAAAGACCAATTTGATTAGGGAAAGTGTCTAAAGTAATCCTAGTTTCATATTATACGTTAGGAAAGTCTCAGATCTATTAAGATTGAATTTGGGCTTGCTTTCACACACACACACACACACATATATATATATATATAGAGGAATGGGATGCTGCCTATCAAAGCAGCATTTTTTGCTGCTTTGAGACATTGTTTGACCATCCTAGAAGTTTTGGAATTTGATGAAATTTGGTGAGGGTGTTGTCTAGGGTAAGATGATCATCCTCACAAATTTTCATCAAATTCCAAAATTTCTAGGGGGTTCAAATGGTCGAAGCAAAATCAGTCGTCTGCAGTCACCGTTAAAATCTGCAGCATTTTGCTTCGACCATTTGACCCTCTTAGAAGTTTTGGAATTTGATGAAAATTTGTGAGGATGATCATCTTACCCTAGACAACACCCTCACCAAATTTCATCAAATTCCAAAACTTCTAGGATGGTCAAACAATGTCTCAAAGCAGCAAAAACGCTGCTTTGATAGGCAGCATCCCATTCCTCATATATATATATATATATATATATATATATATATATATATATATATATATATATATATATATATATATATAATGGAGTCATGAATTTTCTTCTCTTTTTACAAGGAACTGGTGAAGCTTTATTTCCATTTGGTGATGACTCCATGACGAACCCTAGGATTTTGTTACTAGGCCCAGTATGGTGGTGACGACTTCACTACGGATTCTTCTCTATATTTTCTATTGATCAGTGTTTTTTCGATCAAATCTCTTACCTAAACCCTTAAAAACTCTTCGCAATTTTTTTCCTAAACCCTAAGCCTAGCATTACCATCTTATATAGTGGTTCTTATTGGTTTTCACTATTGTAGTTCTTTAAAAAATTAGTGCATAAAAAATTCAGCAAACAAAAATTTTAATTCATTCACACTTAAATAGTTCTATTTCATTTAGAACTCATATTTACACTACAACTCTAGCAGTTATGAAAGCTCTTAATCCATCAAGGACCCTCTTTCAAATTCAAGGAATTCCTTATCACAACTACGCTAAATCATTATTAGATATTTAAATATTATATTTTTTAATATATGTCACCATAAAATCTAATTAAAGATACAATTGCAGGAATTTCCCAAGAGTTTAAAGTTGAGTACACCGGGATCAAACCAAACATGCATTCCATGCGCAAGGATCTTTGTAGATGATTTGAATGACAAGACAAGCACATGGATAGTACAAGATGGATGTTGTGATGGTGTGATGGATGGGTGCAGACGTATGGATAGTCGCATGTAGGTTGGGCAAATGTCCTGCAGAGTTCACGTAGGATGCATCTAGAGAGCACGGTAAGCAAAACTGGCAAGCATACCACCTAGTTTTGCAAGTGGTGATGGTAGCGTTGTAAGTATGGCGGAGTTCGGATGAGAGCATGATGGATAAAACAGGGGCATTGACATGTACTTGGCACGCATTGGCACTAGCGCTTCAGAAATCATCGGTAAGTGGTGATTAATTGCCCAAAAATCGATATATCGCCAGGTGGCATTATGAAAACCCCAGGAATCCTAATTTAGATAAAGTTGTCGATTTATCACCGAAAAATTGCCGATTTATCGTCGATATCCCAAATTAATCTGTGATATCATCAATTTATCACCATTGTTGGCGATAAATTGACCTATAGCTTGTATGGAGTTGTCAACCATTGAGGGAAAAGTCACAATTATCGCCTGATGTCGCCCATTTTTCCCTAGAGAGAGGGTTTTCTCAATTTTCTTCTCCCTTTTGTTAGATTTGGGTTTCTAAACAAAAAATAAGGCCTCCATAATTTGTTCTTGGTGGATTTAAGGTTTTTCTTCGTGGATTTGGAATTTTTTAAAGCTTAACAATTGAGGTGTTTTTTCAAATCCCTTGTCCTTTTGGATTTCTTTTAAGATCTTTAACAAAATTAGATCATAAACATGTTATGCATCAAGTTTGATGCGATTCAACATGTTTATCATGTAAATAACATGAAATTAATTAGGATTCCATATAATTATGGGTTTTCATGGGTTTTGATCTATTTAAACCCAGTGAAATTTTTCGTATGTCAATACTAGACATTAGATCTACATGTTATTCAAGTGTTAAAAAAAATTTTACAAAAATAAGTTACGGATTATTCAAAAATTATAATCAATTAATAATTATGAATTAAAATTTCAGAAATTCTATGCAGTATATGAGAGGTTTATTAAGTTAGGTCATCTACTTTGAGGCTGTGAGATGTTTGGTATGTTTTTGTTTTATGAGTTGTGATATGTTTTATGGTTAATGAGTTATGAGATCAAGTAATGGATTATGTCATTTGCCAGATGATTATCATGTTTTAGAATGTTTGTTATCTTATTGTGCTTGATTAATTCACAGACCGCGTTGGAAAGTATTTGGATATTCATACAAAGTGTCAAACAGCTCACTGACTCATTTACAGAGCCTCAATTGAGCATCCCCTATAATAAATTATTGTTTTTGGTATGGCTTTGCCTCTTTGGTCATAATGGCTTATCTATACATCTTAAAGGGATATATAAAATCTACTAAAACCTCTTGATTTTTCACATTTTTCCTCATATTTTTGATATTTTCCCCTAGTGATAATAGTGATAAATAAATGATAAATCTCTGAGTTCAGAAGAAGTGGTTTTCCTCTTTAATCCAAGGGATCTCTCTATCACATGAGGTCTTTTCTTTCTCTTTTTTCTTTGTCTTTTCTTCTTTTTTTTTTTGCTGAAAACATGTATTTTCTGGTTTTTTATTTAAATTTGATGCAAAATTCAGAAAAACATGAAAAGTACTTGTGTAAGATGTTGTAGTCCTGTTTTTATTAAGTTTAGGTTTCTAGATTTTAGATTATGCGTCATAAATGGATTAAAATTAGTCCCAGTTTGCCTGTTTTGTAGTTTGAGAATTTAGTTATTTTTGTTTAGTCTTTTAGAAGAGCCGAATTGTTCCTCTCTCTCTCTCTCTCATGTTGTCGATGGCACCGTGATTGAACCCAATTAGCTAGATCTTTTTTCCTACTTTAAAAAGTCAACTCGGTCATCTTAAAGAAAGAAGAGGACTCTCTTTTTAATCCAGCATACATATCAGATGATGGAGAGACAATTTAAATGGTGAATTAGAATCCAGTATGTGTTCAATGGATAAAGAAACAGAAAAGGCTACTTCCATTCTTTCCCACATCTGGAGCATCATCCCTCAGCTGGAAAATTCATTGTTTCTTATAATTGGAGAGAGGATAATAGATCTGTCGATTTGCTGGCAAAAGATTACCCATCAAGCAATCAAGCCCCTTTATATCTACTATGCAATGTTCCATTGCTGCCCCATGACCTCAGAATCATCTTGAATGTTGGTAGAAGTTGGAAAGTGCAAAAGAGGGTATAGCTGCTAGTCCATGCATGAGGTTTATATTTGGTGGCTAGAGGAAGTCATTCCAAACATAAAAAAGAACTACTAGAAAGACATCGTAATGAGTTTAAAAAAAATAACAGAAGTGCCAAGGATTACTATGAAACAACATTGTTTAACAGATTTAGGTTTGTGATATTCTAGTGATGACTAGTGATTCTGCAAAGCACGGAAGAAATCATGTGGTAACAACATAATCAATTCAAGGAACATTAAGAACGATTGGACAGTAAAGATATGGTAAGTGCTGTTGATTCAATAAGTTGAAACAACTGTTAAGTGCATTAAAGGTTCTTACAAACTCCTCATTAAGACCAATTATAGCAATCATGAATTGGTTGGGGGGGGGGGGGGGTGTTGGAATTTTGCAGAAAAGTAATGAGTCAAGCATCGAAACTTCTTTTCTAAATTAAACAATAAAAACTTCTAAACTAAATTAAAGTAACTTGCCTCACTAACTTCACCTCTCATTCGGTTAAGCGCATCTGCGCTTGGATTACTAGAAAAGTATTCCATCTGCTGATGTAGAACTCTAGAGAACTCATCATTCATCGCATAAGCCAAGGCAGAATGAGCAACTTTGCCATAATTTTTCATGAATCTCATGTGGATGTCCTCCAAATAAGAGAAAGGAACCCTCCCTAAAACAAACCAGGAGAAAAATAATGACACATTAGAATATACTAGCAAAAATAAAATAGAGGGAAAAGGACAGGATAAAAAAATGCCGAATGGATTATAACATCTAAAAAGGTACCGTTAAAAACAGTCAACTTATTTTCTAGTCAACAGGTTTTAGATAACCAATAACGACAACAAAATCAGCAATAAAAAAAAAAAGCCAAACCCTTGTTCATTCAAGATGGGGTTGGCTATGAAGCTCTATGAGAAGGCTACAGTAAGCAGAACTCTACAACTGCATGTCAACCTAACACTTCCCATGGTTCGTGCCAATCAACCTAGCATGAATTAGTTGGCGTGTGGGGGAGCTACCTGGGAGAAATATACGGAGACAAAAAAAAAATTATCCTCTACTGACAAAGTAAAAACACAGTAATGATAAATAAGAACACAAGTCTGGAATGATCAATGATAGTGGACAGAAAGAAAAATATAATCAAGACAACTCCAACAAGCCTACCATACTGTAGCCCAAATGCTAGATCATCTATACTGCTAGTCTGGTCCTAATTCTAAAAACTCTGAAGGCAACACTAATATCCCACAAGAAACACTACCTATGCAGTCAATGCAGCTGTTAAAGATTCTTCTAAGCCATTCATTTTTATCAAAGTCTATGCATGCTCTATCCCCTTTTACTTCTAGTTGCATCCCTCTTCGCAAAAGAGCCTTCTATGATGAGGCAGGACAAGAGATCCCATCCCTTTTTTAAATGAAGGTTGAAGACAAATGCTAAAGTTTGTTGGATACTTTAACTGGAAGAATGGGGCAAACATTGGCCATATTGGTTAATTGGTTCTTCCATCTATTATTTTAGCGAGGGTCAAAAGGATTCTAACTTTACCTATAAATGGCCTAATGTAGCTTATGATAGGACTTAACGGGCAGGCGGGTTCAATGTGTTGGTTGGATCACTTAACAAAGAGCATCACTTAATGAACGAGGTGGGTTCAATCTAATGAGTTGTTATCTATTAAGCTAACGATTAAATAGGTTCGGGTTTAAGCGCTGATGGTTTTAAGGGATTAATAAGAGCAGTGGTCAACCATCCAATGGGATTATGGTTTCACAGGTTAAACGGGTGTTGTGGCCCTCGTGAGTTTGGATCGGCAAATTTACAGATCCATTATCTACAGTTCTATAACATCAGGCGAGGGTTTATTGTAGAGGAAAAAACATGAGAAAAGGGAGGGAGCAGCCGAACAAAATAACTATAGTTGCGGACAATGATTCAAGAACCACCTGGGAGGGAGTTCGGGCAAGTAATGGACCGACAATGATAATGGCTACTGGTCAACGGCTACAAACGGAAGGCATAGTGGCCGCTACAGATGGTTGTGGGCACCGAAATTAGCCCACGGGGTCGAACCAGACCCGCACACATGAAACTGGTCCACACACAACGGCCCGCATGCGAACTCGGCCTGCATGCGAAACCTGGTCCGCACACAATGGCCCGCACACAATGGCCCGCATACAACGGCCTGCATGCGAACTCAGCCCGCGCACAACGGCCCGTAAATAAAACGGACCAGACTCGAAGCAAATGGGCCCCACCGGACCCGAAACCCAAGCTCAAAAAGGGGGCCCATCGGGCCCCCTTCTTGAAAACTGTGCCTCCTCCCCATGGGGAGGTATGGTCGGTCATGAGAGAAAAAAAAAAAAGAGAAAAGAAAAAGAAAAGGAAAAAGACAAAGAAAAGAAAAGAAAAAAATCCAAACCGCCTCGTTGCGGGGGGAGGTGGCGTGGACGTCTACACAACCGTAGATCCGCGACGATCCCTCGACAGACAAGATGACGTCGTGTCGCCATGCAATCCGAAAGCGCAAAGATGACAACTCAATCTTCAAAGATCAAGTCACGTCATACCCATAACCATCCCCACAAAATAGGAAAACAAATCAAGGTTGGTTCCCTCAAATAAGGTAACCACAACTTGATGGTTATGGGGGGAGATATTGGATGAAACAAAAAGATTTCAGCCATATCTCTCCCAACCTCCCCCCTTCGCCTATAAATAGAAGGGGTGGGGGAAGGCATCAAAGGTCCGAAAGCTGAAAACGAAGAGGCTCTGCAAAGAGGAGCTCCAACGCTTGAAGACCGAAGGCTTCACGAGGCACGGCAAGCGCGTCCTACGGAAACACTTAGCCAATCAAGTCCTCATCAACGTGAAAACCTTGCACTCAAAGATCAACCTTCGACTCCTCGCACGAAGAAGAAAGCCCGGAGAAGAAGATCCGGAGTCGTCATCACCCCGACTTCTCCAACGATCTTCATCAACTCCGAAGACGCCATAAGTAAAGACCGGAGAAGAAGATCGAAGCCGACAACACCCGTCGTCTTCAACAAAGGCGTCGACTCCTCGCACAAAGAAGAAAGCTTGGAGAAGAAGGCCTGAAGCCGGTGCTACCCCTGCCGCTTCATCAACAAAAGCCGACGCTACAACCATCGCACGGAGATCGGTGCCAAACCTGTCATCTTCATCAACAAAAACCGACGCTACAAACGTCGCACGGAAATCAGTGCTACCCCCGCCGTCTTCATCAATAAAAATCGACGCTACAACCGTCGCACGAAGATCGGTGCTACCCTCACCATCTCCAAAAGAAACCTTCAACTCCGATCACGCCAAAGAAGCTCGGAGAAAAAGAGAAGCCAAGCCGACACCACAACCGTCGAGAAAGCCGGAAGAATAAAGAAGCCTTGAAGAAGTAGTCATCGCCGTTCGAGAAGAAAATCGAGTCAAAACTAAAGCCAAAGCCAACGTAAGAAGCCAAAGCAAAAGCACCGGTAAAGCCCGCTCCAAAGCAACGCACGTGCCAAAGCCAAGCAACTACGACGGTCACGAGCAAAGCACCGCACGTTCTAGCCGATACGACACGAAGTCCGGAAGAACTATAGCATCGTAAGCCTCTACCCGCCTCTGTTCAAGCGCAAGCGCCAAAGCAAAGCAAAAGCCAGAGCCACGCTAAAGCAACGCCAAAACCGAAAGCCGAAGCAAAAAGCCAAAAGTAAAAGCACGATCGACACCGCGAACTGATGATCAAGGACGCCGAGGTCTAGCAAGGAGCGAGGGAGACACGAAGACCGAAGAACGAAGCCAAAAACCCCCTAGCCGAGAAAGCGCGAAGCACGGAAGGGACAAAAGCAACGACGGATATTCCTTAGCCTCTTAAGAAATCCTCACCCTGTAAAGACCTCTGTCCTGGGCAACCCCTTTAGAGCTCTCACAAGAATACCACGTGGAGACGCGGATCAAAAGGACCCTCCAGAGGATCTCTCCCACAATCTCCTGATCAAATATTCGCCGCACCCGGCTCACCACCCCCGAGCCCCCGGGTCCCGGCATCTGTAATCTTCGTGTGTTCGCAATAAAGACGACCCGGATATTTTTCTGTGCATACAATGGCGAAGCAACGATCCCAACTGAGACAGAAAGGGGGCATTAGTGGGTTCGTCGATGGCAATGGTCTGACAGCAAGGAGTTGAGCCAAGAGAGGTAGCGGCGAGGCAAGTCAGCAGCACAAGGCGGACGTTCAATAACAATCGGATTTGATGCCTTGCATGGCAGTTATGTAGGAGCCAATACTTTGTGAACGAGCCAATGGCGGGCAGTGGTGTCATGGGTGGCAGCGTCAACGGGGCGGTGGTTGCTGATGGGCAACGGCGACAAGAAGATCAACAATGACAATGGAGGCCACGGTTGGTGGACAACGAACTGCAGTGAGCAACGGTGGCGGATGGCAACGGTAATGGCGGCCGATGGAGATGGGCGAACGACAAAGGGTGATCACGGTGACAACCGACAATGACGGAAGAGCAGCAACGTCAACGGGTCAATGATGAGGGAAAGGGGGAAGGGGGGCAACGGTGTCAACCGGCCATTGATCAACGATAGCAACAATGACTAGTGTTTATAGAGAGAATGTTGTATTGTAGAGAGAATGTTATGGAGATAACATATATTGCATTGTAAAGAGAAGGATGTTGATAGATAATATATTTAGAAGAGAAAGAAAATGATGCAAATAGAATAATAAAGAGAGAGAGAATGACGACAGCAAACGACGACCGACGGATGGCAAACGGTGAACACTATATATGTTGTGGAGACAATATTTTGTAGAGAAAATGAAGTAGAGAGAGTACTATATATGTTGTGGAGAAAATGTTGTGGAGCGAGAGCACTAAAAAGAGCATATGTTGTAAAGAAAAAATGATGGAGAGAGAACATAGAAGGCAAAAATACTTTAGAGATAAATAAGATAATTTTAAACAGAGAATGTATGTTACAAAATAGATTATATAGAGAGAGAATATTAGAGAAAGAAAATGATGTAGAGAGAGAATGTCAGAAAGAGAATATATATAATAAAGAGAATATTAGAGAGATAAAATATTATAGAGATAAGGTGATAGATAATGAATATATTTAGTATAGGTAAAATAATGTAGAGGAAAAATGATATAGAGAAAATATTATATAGAGAAAATAACGAATAGGGAGAAAATGATGTAGAGTGACAGTTGTAAAGATAAAGTACGTCAAATGGTGTTGGCGAACAGCGGTCAATAGACGGCAAAAAGCGAACAGCGGATGGCAAATGGCGGATGGCGAACAATGAACGACAAACGACGAAGATATAGAGAAAAAAATATTCAACAGAAAGAATATATCTTGAGCTGGAAAATAATGTAAAGAAAGCAAATGTCGTAGAGATAAAGTTATAGGGAGAAAATGTTGTAGAGAGAGAATACATGTAGAGCGAGAAAATATTGTTAGCGAGTCTTTTGAAAATTAGTTAGTTTATATAGTTGTTTGAAAATTATTTGTATGTAGTATGCTTTTAAGAATTTTCGCCCAACAGGCATGTGCGTTGTCAGCAGTGTTCTAAAAAGCGGACTAGGCGGCCGTCTAGACGCTAGAAGGCTCCCCACTGTCCAGCCTAGCCCTAGGCAGTGCAGAAAAGTGGCCCAGGTCGCTAGGCAGGGCTAAGCGACCGCTTAGGCGGGTCCAGGTGAGCTTAGGCGAGCCTAGGAGCTAGAACATCTATAGATGCTATTTCATTGTTGGTAATCTTGAATTGATGGTTTGGATTGTACTAAAATCATGGATATTTTGATATTATCTCATATTATCATGCTTGCTTTTGGTCTTGTTAATCTTGAGTTTATGGTTATGTAAATGATGCATGTTCTTTAAAATAATTGTTGGGATAATCATATTCCATGTGTAGTCCTCATTAAGCTTGACTCACACCCTCCCTAGCAGAAGAATATGTTATATTTTTACAGGACATAATGACATTAATACAAACTCCAATACAAAATATTCAAGGAATCAAGGCTGGAATTGGCCTCTACAAAATAAGACCTGCTTTCCATTGCAACTCTATAATATTGAGAAAAGCAAGAAAACATTATTCTACTATCTGAGATTCTTGCTTTGACACCTCAGGACAGGCAACCAACCCCATCGTATTGCACTACAGGATCTGGTTTAATTATTGGAAACGAATTGTTCTAGAAACAAAAATTACCATAGAAAAAAAAATAACAGCTTTTCGCACCTGAATACATTTAACCCCCTCATTAAATAGCAAAAATAAATTATAGGAAGAAATCAAGCGATCAAAGAAACAGGCAGACCTAGAAACCCTAGAAAATTCAAAATCCATCAACATTGGATCGAATCCAAAATTGGAATACAGAGAGCCTGGAAGGCAGGAACTCACTTCCGAAGGTATCATTGGCCATGCAGAGGAAGGTGATCCTGTCGGTCCTGAGCACGTGGAAGATGTACCGGTCCTGGGAGAAGCAGAGCCTCGAATCGGAGTCCGGCGGGAGCTTCTCAAGGATCCTCCGGGCCACGGCCCCCGTGTTTCCGCTCACGGCGGCGAACTCGGCGAGGACCACGGTTCCCCTCGCCACCAGGGCGTAGAGGATCGCCATGGCAAACGGATCTCCTCTCTGTCTCTCTCTCTCTCTCTCTCTCTCTCTCTCTCTCTCTCTAGGCTCTAGCTGGTGGTTTGTTAGGGTTTTTGGAAATGACCCGAAATGAAAAGGAGAAGCAGCGTGAAGGCGGCACCCCTCCTTTTCCTCTCTACTTGACAGTCAACGCTTTGGGTCTGTCTTGAGGGTTAGGATCGGAAGAAACTCCGCTGTGATTGTCATTGTAAGAAAAACTTCAAACCGGCTCAGTCTTTCTCCAGCTGTAGTGTACAGAATGGGTGCACAACTCGGGTCGGTTTGGAACCAAACGACAACCGAGCTGAGCTAAATCGGTTCTGCCGATTCCACACCCGAATCAAACTGGCGTGTGCATCGACCAGAACCCAATCGTTCCGGACTAAAGGTTGGAGCGGTTCGGATCTCAGGGTTGGTAGCATACACGTTTAGGTGTAACAATGGGAAATACTATTCACACCCCAAAAATGATAAAGATACCCTGCTTCCAATGGAAAACCATTCCCAATATTTTTTATGGCAAGAATACCTCTATTATCCCATATGTGGGTGTAAAATCCGGCTAACGCCTGACAGTGGGACCCGCAGCTCTGCCTGGGGGCCATGGAGACAACAGTGGGACCCGCAGCCTAGTGTCCACAGAGATGATTGTGGGGTCCACAGTCCTGTCTGGGGCTCATGGATACTATTCGAGGTCTGGTAAATCCTTCCGGATATTGGCCAAAACCCCCGATATTCCCGAACCTCTATATATAGCAGACCCAACAAATATTCTAGAGTCTGAAATCCAAATCCAATTTCATTATACCATATTCCACTTTCTGTTTTTCAAAACTCCCAGAACTTACTGGTATTCAGGCTCTAGCCAAACTATTCCAGCTTCTGTCTACTTATATAAGCACTATTCGGCCTATCTAGAATAGCTCTACTTCTTTAGAGATAGTGGATTTGCATCTTACCACACGGAGACGTAGGCTTTGGCCGAACTTCATCACCACCTCCTGTGTCAGCTCTTCATCTTCTCTCTCTCTCTCTCTCTCTCTCTCTCTCTCTCTCTCTCTCTCTCTCTCTCTCTCTCTCTCTCTCTCTACAGTGTTAGCATGACAGCTCAGTGCTCTATAGTACATGTGTTGCTTCCATACACTTATCTTCCTGCCTTGCCGCCCTGCAGCTTCAAGCAACTCCTCTTCCAAAGCACCACATCTCAAAGCTCTACTCTTCCATCAACTGTTGGAGGGGGACCGTACGACGGCCGTAATCCTCCCCCACACCATACCCCATTCTTCCTTCCCAACACACCCCATCCTCTTCCCCCTTTCTTATCCCATCCCCTTTGAACCTCCATGCTCCATCATCTTCATATCGGCACGTCCGTCATGGCATACCCCCGCCACCTGAAACCACTGCCTCTCGCTTCCGACATCAGCGCCTCCGGCACAGATCCGACATCGACACCTCTAGTCCCAATCTCCGATGTTAGCAATTGCGCAGAGCCACCGTTGCCTCCCCCTTCCCTCCCCATCGTCTAGTGTGTTTGGTAGTTCAATACCAAACATATTCGGTGTTGAACTATCGAATATGTTGAATAATAGTCAATACTTAACTATTGAATATCGCTCAACATGTTCGGTAGTTTAGTGCCGAATATGTTCGGATTCAAATACCGAACAAGCTGGGCGATGGGAAGGGGAAGAGAAAAAGGAGGCGACGACAGCTCTGATGACGAGAAAGAGGAGAGGTGGTGGGGAGGGAGGAGGGGATGGGAGGAAAGAGAAGAAGAAGAGGTTGTCGAGCCGAAAGTGGACGATGGAGGCGGCGGGCAGCAGGGGTATGTCGTGACGAACGCGCCAGCTTGGAGGTGAATGGGGTATGGAGGTTCAAAGGGGTGGGGTATGGAAGGGGGAAGAGGATGGGGTGTGATGGGAATGGGGTATGGGGTATAGGGTATGGAAGGAGAAGGATGGGGTGTGCTGGAGAGTGGGGGGTATGATGGTTATACCCCACACAAAAAATGGGAATCCAAAGGTGAAGCGGTGTATGTTTATAATTTTTGCGGTGCGAATAAAATTTTCCATAATAAAAGGGTGCTAGATACATGGTCGCCTCCTTCCCACTTCAACCTTCGTTGGCGTTGTTGTTAGAGTCCACCCTCCTCTCCTGTGTAAACCAAGTCCGAGTAGGTTTCAATTAACAAAAACTTGAGTGATATTAAGGGGGGGCATTAATTCCATTTAATTTTACCGATCAAATATAAACTCGATCAAACTTTGTTAGTGCCGATCTAGGATCGCCTCTTGCGGAGTTTGATCGGTCTTCGGCTTTAATCAATCGGGGTCTTATAATTAGCCAGCAAAGATTAAAATTAAGCCTATAAAAATACATGAACAGTCATACATAAAATTACAAACAAAGAAGCACACCATACTAGTGGCATCTTGATAAGCACAATGGGGAAAGGAGAGGGAAGCGCCTAGACCTTCAATCAATCCACAAGGCTCATCGTGATGTCACGGGTAGCATGGCTACGTTGTTGTTGCAACAAGGTGGATGGAGAAAGCCGATCCACTTGGAGGAGGAAGAAACATCACGCACAGAGTCGTTATTTTGCCGGGAGGAGGAGCAAGGTTGCATCTTAACAAAAGCCGCCACGCATCATGAAGAAAAGAGATATGAAGTAGAACATTTGGTGAAGATAAAAAAAAGAGGGGAATTGGTAGGGGAGAAAAAGAAGACAGTGGAAAATAAAAGGCTAGCTTCAAGCTAATTTTATCATCATTCAATCATTCATCATCCTCTCCATGGGTGAACTTAGGTTTCTTTTGTATATATTTTCTATAAAAGATGACAGCGAAGGATATTCATAAAGATCAGGAAAAAATCATGGGAAGAGAGGGCCTAATGGAGAAGATAGACATGTGAAAAGAGTTTTGAGACAGAAAGGGAGAGAGATCATGAGAGGGGGGAGGGGAGGTGTTAAAAAGCCTTGAGGCGGGAAAAGCCAAGCCACAATGGATGAGATGATCGGTGTCAAAAGTCCATGAATCAATCCAACATCACACGAGGAGATATATATATATATATATATATATATATATATATATATATATATATATATATATATATATATATATATATATATATATATATATATATATAACATGCGATGCGGTGCGGTGTTGTGTGCATGCGATGCGGTGCCGCACTTACCGCATACCGCATTATAACATGCCCCTATAATGATTTATGTAATTTATCCTAATTATGTTCCTGTCCAAGAATGGCAATGGGGCTGGTTTGAAAATTGATTTATGATTTTTGAATAGATCCGTCCCGACCCCGTCCCATTTACAATAGAAATTAAAAACCCAAACCCAACCCATTGCCATCCCTATTCCTGTCACCATTTTCATTTTTTCTTGCGCTTGATTCCTTATTACATAAGATAAGCCTCGCTCACTTATTCCCGAGTTGAGATCACCTCCAGTCGGTCTGCCCCGGTTGGTGGGCCCGGGGTGCATCATGGCCACATGTAGTCAGCTGAAGTACATTCACTTTCGGATCACTTGCCATCGTCCGACTGGAGGAGATCTCAAATCCTTATTCCCTCATCGAGTGTCACACAGAATAGACCCATCCCATGCCATTATGAATATAGGCTACGCACAGTCGCTCAGATGGGCCTTGCTCCCTTGAAGCATGGCAGCCTCACATGCTCCCTCGCGCCTCACCGGTGGGCCTCCAATAATTCAACCAGTCCATGGGGCCCCACGTTTTGGAATCGCAGCCATTCATACATGGAGCTAATAAAGCCCACATAGACCAATGCCGGGTGAGTGGGCTCACGAGTCAGACCAGCCCACTGACCCGATCCCATATTCACATGTGCAAAGCCACGCTGGCCACTCCCTATCTATCCCGTGGGGGGCCCAAGCTAGGCCCACCTGATATCAAACCACAACCGTCAGATGCGTGGGCCACAACACACTAGGAGCCACATGTATACACATCCATCCGATCGATTCATTTCATTGCTGAACATTTTGTTAAATACACCAAGACCGTCGGATTGGAGCCGTTCTACCGGGATCCAACGGTAGCTAGCCACCCTACAACTTCAAAACACCAGCTTCCGTTGCCGGAGCGGGGGTCGGCACGTGCCGGCGACATCGGCGAGGTCCCGGATGGTCTCGGCGACCAGATCTTTGAATATCTGCCGCTCGATGTGGAGCACCGCGTCAGACATCTCCACGGGGGCTCCGCCCCAGCCCCGGTCCCCCGCAGCAGCAATGTCCTTCCGGATCGCGCCGCTCGTGACGTCGTTGAGGTCGGCGGCGGCCGGGAGGACCTGCTCCCGCATCCGCTGCACCTCCGCCCACACCTGCCGTAGGAGCTCGGCGCCGCAGGCGGGGGGGCCGGCCGCGGCACGGGAGGAGAAGGCGTCCCACGCCGACACGCGCCGCTTCCGATCGAGGATCTCTCCGACCGTGTCGAACACGAGCCTCCGGTGGAGCCGTGATGACGGGGAGGCGGCAGCGCCGCCCGCCGCCTGGTGCAGCTTCTCGAGCATCGCGTACACGCCGGAGGTGTCCCGCGCTCGGTCGGTCGCGCGGAGGATCTCCGACACGTAGACGAAGTCGTCCTCCTCCTCCTCCTCCGCCCCATCTCCGTATCTCGATCGTACGGTTGGCGTTCCCGGGCTCCAGAGCTCCTCCCCCCACTCAGCGTGTTGATCTGAGGACATACACCCATCGGTTAATTAAAGGATTAGGGTAATTGACCCGTCATTAAGAAAAAAATACAATAAGGGATCCTGCTAACATGCGCCGCCAGCTGGCGAGTGGGTGGTGCCGACGCCAGTGAAGGCGTGTGGCTGAAGGAAAGGTCAAAGGAGTGTGGCAGTAGGAGTACCTTTGAAGTCGATGGCGCGCTTCGACGCGCCGGAGGGAGAGCCGGTGTCGTCACATAGGAGGGAGGACGAGTCGAGGACGGAGACGGGGCTGGGTTGCTGGTCCACCGCGGTAACCTGCTCCGCCGCCGCGGAGGTGATGGCAGCGATGCTGTCCAGCAGCTTGTCACATCTCTCCAGCAGGCTCCTCCCCGATCTGTACTCCACTCTCGACCTCTGTGCATCGAAAAACCAAACAAATTTGTCCGTTAAAACCCCCAAAGAAATTGCATAAAGAATAAATAATTATATAAATAAGTTTTTTAAAAAAAACCTCGAAATCGAATTGGGAGGAGATGCTGATGCTGCTCTCGGAGATGGTGGAAGTATCATCCTCCACCGGCGGTGACTGGAAGCATTCATCCCGCGCAGAACTCCTATTCCTCGGCGATCGGACCAACGTCGGGTCGGATCCGAGCCTCTTCGGGCTGGTCTTAGGAGAATGCACGGAGGGGGTTCTCCGTTGGGGAGCGTGAGCGCCCTTTAAAGGCTCCGCGGAGTTGAAGGGCCGCCGTCTCGCCGGCGAGATTGGGTTTCTGGAAACCTCGGTCCGATCCGGTGACCTCGGGCTCCGACATCGCGGATTCCGGTCCATCCCCTCTCGATCCCGCCTCGCCCTCTCCTGTGCTACGGATCTGGATGGCAGGATAGGTGGCTCGCTCCCGGCCCGCCGCGGAGGCCTCGGAGCCGGCTTCATGACGACGATCGGGGGATCGCCGGAGATTCGTGCGCGTTGGTGGTCGAATACCAGATTGCTGCGGCGGGCATTGGCCTGGTGCTCCGGCGGGAGCTTGGAGTGGAGGAGCCCCTTGAGCTGGACCACCTCCAGGATTTGTTTCAGGGTCTCCAAATCTTTGGCGGGCTCGTCGATCCCTCGCATCCGAAGCCTCCTCTCGATCTCGCAGTAGAGGGATCCCGTCCGCTTCGGCTCCGGGAAGAAATCCTGCGAGTCGAAGAAGCTCTTCCGTTGGAGGGATGCTGCCATGGGAGCTCTCGGAGGGTCGGGCTTGCGGTGCCGAATCCCTGACTCCGCCTTCGATTCCGTTGCTCTTAATCTGAAGACCTCGGCCGATACAGAGGCGCGAGACGGCGGCGGATTCTTGAAGGCGCTCGAGTCCACGAACCGGTACGGATCTCTGGGAACCCGAGACTCCGACGAGGATCTCCGGAGCTCCGCCCTATTCGCCGGATCTCCATGAGCGACTCCGGCGTCCGGCAGCGCATCGAGCCCCATCAGCCGGGCGACGACGCTCGGGGACCGCCGCTGCTTATCAAGATCCTCCCCTGCCTCCAAGGCATCGCGTTGGCTCCCGGAGAGGGCCGCCGGTGTCGTCCGGATCTCTCTCGGGCGGAGCTTGCCCTTGGCGTCCACGACGGCTCGGCTGTCGAGGGAGAGCCGGGGACACTCCCTCAGCTTCCAGGAGGATCTCATTCCGTCCTTGAACTCAAAGACAGGGAGCGGAAGCGACGGCCTCGCCGGGCGGCTCTCCGGCGATGACGGGCACGCCTCCGGCGACGGAGACGGCTGCATCTCCTTCATGAACGACGACGCGACCGATGCATCGGATCTCTCCGACGGCGATGTCGACCCGGCGGCCTGGATCAACAAATCCGACGTTAGAAACACCGAAAGACGACTTCAAAAAAAATAAAAAAAAGGTACGAAAATCATAGCCTTCGTCGGAAGCGTCAGGATCTAACCGGAGAGGTGGGGAGGCGTTTGGCGGCGTAGAGGCGTTTTCCGGCGAGGACCTGGTGGCGGTCGAAGAGCTGGAGGAATCCGGCCATGCACCCCATCTGCTTCTCGAGGCTCTGCTCGTCGGAGACTCCCCGGGCGACGCCTGGCGTCATTTTCTCCGGCGCAGGCAGACGGTTCTCCGGTGAGGATGAGATGTCCCCCTCCCCTTATCCCCCTCTCTCTCGCTCGGTCGTCACCCTTTTCACACGACCACCCTTGTGAGAGCTGTCACTGCGACTCCCGCTTTAAGGCCTTTTAAAGCGGCGGAGGGGGCTAAAGGACGTATCTGCCCTTGGGATTCTCGGAAAGGACCAACGCATCCCGTGAGGTCCTGGGAAATGGCGATCGGAGTCCCACCCCCGGGTGGGTTTTGGATTTGGCTCTGTAGGATTTTGTGCGCTCGCGGGCTTTTGTGAGCGTGTCAGAGGCGACGCACCTCGTTCTTCGAGGGTTTGACCGGGAAAAGGACGAAATTGTCCTTCAGCTCGGACTCGTGTTCGTCTGCTTTCACCCCCCCCCCCCCATTCAATGGTAAAGTAAAATCACGCCTTGTAGGTGCATTTATATACGGTAACATTGCACACTTACCGATCCTGACGTACAGTGCTCGTCATGCTGTTCGCGACTGCGAATGGGCTGGAGCCAGCCTGCGGTCGATCAGACTGAGACTAGTTTGGGCCTGATTTGGATGCAACTAACTTAGGCTACTTAGCCCCCTCATTCAAGTAAGAAAGCATTTCAGGCCAAATATGGGAAGCCTCTATCCTGGCCCAAGGCCCGAATCCCAAAATATTTTTTTTTTCCTGTTTTAATACATTTCTTCAATAAATATGAAATTTCAGACTTATTTATTAAATTGGCATTAATGACTTGGATTCGAGGGGTATTCTTGCCTTATAGTGTCTAATCTAATAATCTATCTATCTATACTATTCTTATAAAGATGAGGTCTTTGATGTCACGTGGCAGTCTCTTCATTTCTCCACTCTCTTTATCCTTTTTTAAAAAAATTCAGTATCCGTTCTTTTCGCGAGTAAAAGATTACCGAGAAAAATTAATTTCCTAGATAATAAATTACGCATGCAATTGATGATCCGGAGAAAAAAAATTTGTTATTCTTTTGAGTTGGAGAAATTCAATAATTTTTTTCTAGGACATCATTTTTCAGTGTTCTTTTCGACCCTGAAAAAATTAAAAGTGATCAATTAACTGATCACTTTTCAAAGAGTAATGATATTCAGACAAACTAAAAAAATAAATTAAAAAAAAGCAAAAGCCCGCGAGTAGAACAGACGTCAATTTACAGTGTTCTTTCCTTATGTCTTTTACTTGCTAAAAGAAAGGACCCTTATAATAAAACATATTCCTCTCTCTCTCTCTCTCCTCTCTCTCTCTCTCTCTCTCTCTTCACTATGCAATCCAATCAAGCAGTATGGTAATCGTTCGTGCAAGGCACAGGATTAGTAAAAGTCTAATAGTATCTGCTAGTATATACTAAAACAGAGTCCTCTCTTAGGTGTTATGACACATGGACCTCTTTTGAAGAGCCGGAATCATTCTCTTGTGTGCGAATGCGGCTCTCTCTCATAAATCTTATTATAAATATGCTATAAAAATAATAAATGCCCATTCAATGGTATTTAATGGTCATTTGATGATAATTAAAAAATCATTAGGACACTCTCTCTCCCTAATAAGTGAATCGCACTCAGTCCCTATCTAACAAGTGAATCACGCACTCTCTCTAGCTCTCTCTAACAAGTCAATTGCACTCACTCTATATTCCACATTTATTCAGGTATTTTTGGGTTTCTTACTAGTAGTATAATACTAAAATGCAAACCTTACAACGAGGTTGTGACACGTGACGACCACATAAAAAACTCGGAAAGGTAGAATGTAACGCCCCGGTATTTTACGGATTTAAATCAACCTGTATAACACTGGGGTGTTAGAAGAAAATTTGATATAAATTAAATCCCATCGAATATGGAATTAATTGAGCCTCTTTTATTCATATGCATTATAATATAAGGGTTTGATACAATGCTTGAAATATAAAGACCTAAGACTTAAATGCGACGTCAACTATTCATATCTCCGCTCCTACATCCTCATAGTATGGAGTGTACAGCGGATCCTCGACTCCCTCCGGTTCATTCCCTATTCGCTCTTCCTCTTCTCCTTGTCCTTTATGGTCAGATTCTGTAGATGCCATAACACCTGTAGGGGGGTGAGTCTAATCCACTGACTTACCTATTGAACCTAGTTCATGCATATTAAGATAAATGTACTGAAGAAACAGTGAACATGACTATGAATAGTAATTAAAAAGATGTTGATCACCCGATTCCCTTTTTGGCCTCAGCCAAGGTAGGAATCTCAAGCCTTACCTGGGTACTTTTTGTCTCAACAAGGCTAGCCCTACACCTAGGTTCTTTTAGTCACAAGACTAGTCTAGCCCCACACCTAGGTTACTTTTTGGCCTCAGCCAGGGCTAGACCCACACCCAGGTTACTTTTTGGCCTCAGTCAGGGCTAGACCCACACCCAGGTTACTTTTTAGCCTCAGCCAGGGCTAGACCCACACCTAAATAAGTGATCACGTATCTCAAAAATTCACAACTCCATAGCATCCTACCGTTATTTCAATAACATACACTTAGCAAGAATTAACTAAGTTAGTTCCCTACCTGAAGAGTCGTAGAATCTTTCTTCTGATGAATATGTCATAGTAAGCTCACGACCTAAAATATATTGCTATATTTTGTTAGTTTTTACAATAATTTTCCCAAAGTTTTACCGGAAAGCAATTCCGATATGGATTCCTTAGGTTTGTTTACTTAAACTAATTTATTTAATAGATTTTATCTTTTAGGGGTATTTAGGTTATTTTTAAAATACTTTGAATTTATATCCATTTTGTAGGGTTTTTCATTCTGAAACTGTGGCCACAGGCAAAACTCAATTCGGAGTTTGTTTGCTCCTGATATGATCAAAATAGTCGTATCTAATGGAATTTAAATGTGTGATCTGCCCATATAAAAAGGGTCAGGTTGCTCTCAGCAATAGCGGTTCAGTTTAACGAAGGCAGAGTCATTTTATCACAGTTTGTTATTTGGGCTTTTTGGGTTTCGGCCCACTGTGTTTAATGGGCTTCGACCAAGACTATGTTAAATGACTTAATAGGTTAATGGACTTCGTCCCAGAGGCTTAATGGTTAATGGGCTTCGGCCCAGAGGTTTAATGGTTTATTGGGCTTCGGCCCAGAAATAAAAAATTTAAATTCTTGGCATATCAGGTATATAGGTGGCCAGTGGCGGGTAGTCCGGCAGGCGGCAGGCGACGGTCCGGCAGGTGGCGGCGGTGGTTGGCTGTGGCTAAAGAGGTGCTTGGTAGAAAACTGGGCACGGGTTTCAAGATGAGGGGGAGACTTGAGTGCAGAACCCTGAGGACTAAGGGGGTTTTTATAGGCCTTTTTCAGGAATACCAAAGGTCTAAGGCCTTAACTGCACAACGGCCAATTATTATATTAATTGCTTCAGCTAATCTGACTGTTTTCGTCCGATCAAAAACCAACGATCTAAGGTTTCGCTGACTTTTGATCTTCACCCCCTCATTATAAATTTTTATTTTTCTTAAGCTTAGATAGAAAAGCGTTCAGGATTTTCTGGTTAGAGGGGAAAAAGATAAGCGTTGCTGATAGGTCCCTAGTTCAAAACCTTACATTGGCCATTTTTTCTTTAAATTTTTAAATGTTGATTTTTTTATATTAAAAATTCTTATTATAGTAGATTAAATTATTAATATTTTTTGGATGTTACATAGAACCTCTACCCTTCAGTATGAACGTGTAGAAATTATGTATCTTTAGACGTTGTATTTATTTGTTTTTTATTTGGAATTCTCGTTAGGATGATATCGAAGGCGCAACGGAAGTGGAGTCGATCTCGAGGATCGATTCGGTGTGTGATACATTATTTTCATCGGAATGATTTATATATGTTATAGATGAAATGAAACGGGAATCGAACCCCTATAGTCTTCTACCGAATCTATCATAATTATAATTATGCATGCAATGCGATAGATCTAGGGGTTTAATAATTTTATACCTTCGTATGGGATTTAACACCGTGATGTCAGCCTACAAGGTTGATGACGAAAGAAGTATCCACGTGCTTGAGAGAAGTTGCTCTTCGGGTACACCTGATCTCACAATCTGACCAAGACTCTTGCACTCCAATCTTTGAGTGCCTCAAAGTGCAAGCTTTTCCTATCACTAGATCTCACACACTCACAAGAAAAGAAGTCATTAGAGAGAAAGAGGTAATTTTCTCTGCTAACTCGTGAGAGACCCATAGACAGAATGAGAGAAGAGATAAGAGAGGGAAGGGGGCGACCTCTTTCTTGGAAAAAGTGAGTGGAAGAGATAATTTTCTCTGCTAACTCTGCCAGCTAACTGCTCTTCCTCCTAAAGTGAAAACATAATATGAAGTCGATTTTTTAGATTCCACATCTGATATAAAGTTAGAGTATGTGTATCCAATCGACGTCAGGTCCTATGAAGTGTAAACTAACTCATAGTCCCTCGTTCGACGCTTGAGTATATTCTTCACAGCAGTCTAGTAAAATGCACCTGAGTTCAACTGAAATCGACCCATCATGTCTATTGTGAAACAGATATTTGGTCTTGTGCATTACATATCATACATTAGGCTACCCACTGCTGAAGCATAAGGCACCTTCTGTATATCTGTCTTTTCCTCAAGTGTATTAGGATATTAATCCTTAGACAGTTTCAAGTCATACCTAAATGGTAAGAAACCCTTCTTGGAGTCCTGCATGCTGAATCTGGCCAGTGTCTTATCTACATTAGCAATCTATGAGAGCGAGAGTGTTTTATTCTAGCAATCTCGTGTTACCTTGATCCCCATAATATAACTCGCCTCACCTAGATCTTTCATATTGAATTGCAAGGATAAACAGATCTTTACCATAGACAAAGTCCCTGTGTTATTTCCAATTAGTAGGATATCGTCTACGTAAAGCACTAAGTACACTGTATAGTCTAATCACTTCTCTTGTACATGTATGGTTCATCCTTATTTTGGTCAAATCTGTATGAATGGACTATCTGATCAAAACGAATATTTCAGCTCCTTGATACTTGCTTTAGTCCATAAAATAGACTTTTGAAGTTTACCAACCAAATCTTCATAACCTGCTGACTCAAAACCTAGGGTTGCATCATGTATATATCTTGTTCCAAATCTTCATTGAGGAAGGGCTGTCTTAACACCCATCTGCTAGATCTTCTAATTATAATGGGCTATGATAGATAAAAGGATACGAATAAACTTACATAGCTACCGGTGAGAAGGTCTCGTCAAAGTCGATCCCTTCTCTCTAGGTAAAACCCTTGGCAACTAGTTTAGCCTTATAAGTCTTTAAGGAACCACCAAGTCCTCTTTTCTTCTTGTACACCCACTTACACCCAATAGTTTTAATATTGGGTGATGGTGCAACAAGTGTCCAGATAGTGTTATGGGATATTGGTGTAATTTCTACCTCTATATCTTTTTGTCAAGCAGAATTGTCAGAAGATTTTATTGTCTCATCATAGGTCAAGGGATCATCCTCCTGAACCTCTAGATCGACTAGTAAAGTCTTTTCATAGTATCTTTCAGGAGCTCTGATAACACTCCCACTGCGACGAGGTGATGGTGGTACTGAGTGACTTGTTTCTACGATCTTTGGTATACTTGTATCTATGTTACCCCCTCCCTCTAAGTTACCAAGTGCACATTCTGCACCAGTACCCAGTAGCTCTTTCTGAACTACTTTACTTGTTGGTTTATGGTCCATAATGTAATCATGCTTTAGATAGATGACATTCGTAGAAACGGGTTTCTTCTTATCCTCGGGATCATAAAATAGCCTATATTTTATTTCCTTAAGGTAGCCTATGAACAGACATACCTTAGACTTAGTCTCAATCATTTTCCTCTTGTCCTTCCTCACATATACAGGACATCCCCATATCCTGAAATACTATAGTATCGGTTTTTTCCTTTGACCACAGCTCTCTATGGGTTAAAGGCACTAACTTAGATGGGACATAGTTTAAGATATATGTTGTTGTCAATAGGGCGTATCCCCAAAATATGATCGGTAACCTGATAAAAATCATCATACTACGAACCATATTCAATAGGATCCGGTTCCTTCACTTAGAAACTCTATTTTGTTATGGTGTACCTGGAGCAATTAACTAGGAGGTACCTAACGAACTCGTCTGATAAGTACTCACCATCTTGATCAGATAAAAGTACTTATATATATCTACCAGTCTGCTTTTCAACTTCGGCTCTAAATTTTTTGAACTTGTCAAAGGACTCAGACTTCCGATACATTAGGTAGAATAGTCATACCTTGAGTAATCATTAGTGAGTGTGATAAAGTACCCATTGCCTTCTATTGCCTAGACGCTCATAGGTCCACATACATCAGAATGTTACTAGCTCTAATATCTCAATGACCCCAATACCTTTGGCTTTAAAAGCCCTCTCGGTCATCTTGCCCTCCAAACAAGACTCACACGTTGGAAGGATCTCCTAGAAATCTGTGTCCAGAAGCCTAGCCTTGACTAACCTATTAATTCTATCTAAGGTAATATACCCAAGTCTTAGATGCCACAGTAGAGTTAGGTTTTCTTAAGGATTTTTACATTTTGATGAGTTAATATTCAAAGCTGTTATGTTTCTTTTTCTAATTTGGGACTTAGAATATAGAGACTATTTTGGACTATCCTTCTAACAATGAAAGTTCCACTTAGTCTAGTAGATACACCAGATGCATCAAAAAAAATTGAATAACCATCATTTATTATAGAAGAAACAAAAATCAAATTACGTCGTAAGGATGGTACATAATAAACACTTCTAAGGGTCATAGTCATTTTATTAGAAAAATAAAGAAAGTCATCTCCAACTGCTTCGACAACTGCAATGACATTAGTGCCCAGACTTAGGACCACCTCTCCACCAAGTAGCATTATGCTTTCCTGGAACCCCTGTAAAAAGTTATAGGCATAATCAGTGGAACAAGAATCCACAATCCAAAATGCAAAAGAACTGCAACTTGAAATAAATGACTCAACTAAAAGAAGTTGATTATTACCTGCTCCAGCACCCTAAGGCTTCTTGCAACCCTTCTTCTAGTGACCTTTCTCGCCACATCTGAAGCACTTTGTGTTTGGTGACTTTATCTCCTAAGACTTAGAGGTCTCCTTTTTGCTCTGTCGAGGCCCTGCTTTCGCCTTTTTGTTCTTGGGCTTCTTGCTTGTAGGCTTCTTAGCCTTCAAAGAAGTCATACGCTGAGCGCTGAATGCCTCACTCTTGACCTTGAACCCGTCCTCTACTACCTGGAGAGCTCCCAGAAGCTCTGTATTTATCATCTTTAACCTGTTAAGGTTGAAGTTAGTGACAAAGCCTTCAAAGGCTCTAGACAGGGATGCAAAAAAGATATCAATCATTACCTCTTTATCTAGCAAAATATTATGGAACCCAAGTACTTTCAATATGTGATACCGAACAGTCATTCCCTTGGATATCTTAATGCCAACGAGCTTCTTGATTGTGAGGTATCGCGTTACGCGGCTATACCCCTCAAACATCTCTTTGAGGTATAACATCATAACAAAAGCGTCAAATATTTTTTCGACTTGCTTTTATAGAGTTGTCTGCAATGAGACTATTATATAGCACTTGCACATCTCGTTAGAATAACGCCAGTCGGAGAAAGCCTTGGTCTCTGCCTCAGAGGCATTTGGACATGATAAGTTTGGTTCTAGAGTAGTTAGGATCATGGTGTGTTTATCAATCCTTAGCACAAGTATAAGATTTTGTTTCCAATCCTCATAGTAAAGACCCGTAAGCTTGTTATTATTAAGGATGACAGACAATGGGTCTAGTTTAGTCATCTGAAAAATAAATGATTGAATATTAGATTGCTGGTTAAACTCATTTTATGGTATTTTTAAGATGAGTCAAATTATATCCAAATATCAACGTTATTCTCAAAGCGGAGACATATCTATGGATCAATTTTATCATATATGCGAGATCTCAGTTTCGTATACACCCGTCTGAGGGGCAGCATGCACTGTCCTCCGCTCACATTGAGTCACTTGGACCCAATCCAAATCTGCCACAGACAGGCTATGATGGAGCATGGTGTTCTTTTGGCTAGCCCTCTGCGATCTCCATATATGCAACGTAACGGGTAGCCTCATGGGTGTTTCAGATGCTTACCCACGAGCCTAAGCAATCACAATACGGGAGTTCATGCGGCCCCCATGAAAGCAGAAAAAGCCCTTCTCTCATAGCATTGTGACCGTCATATCCCGAAGTAGACTACCAAGCCTCCGGTATATTGACAGAACATAACTCTCACCCGAGGGGGATATTAAGACATACCCTATCACCCAAAAACTCAACAGTTGACTGTGGAGGCCAAGGGCACTCACTATGAGTCCTCTTATATAACACTTTAGATTAGAAGGGTTACTTTAATATAAGTATTTTTTATTTTTGGTTGCGATAACCTAGACCTAGACCCTGGTCATACCATGCCCCCACTACGGTTAAGACCTCTATATAAAGCAGAGATTGAATTGGAGAGGACCTTAGTCTCTATCCAGTGGATACTCAGTTGTCACATTTCTTTCGATAATCACTTTATGTGCTCTCCAAATATATCGATACTAAATAAGATGGTTATTACCCTACGTGCTTTGGAGCCTAGCCTAAGGTCTAGACTTACATGGAAAGATTTTCCATTACTATGACTCCTCGTTTGTAACTTGACGTCTGATGTCATAGAATATCACCGCATCACTATTGGTTTCGATGCTGGCCAATTAAGGACATCCGATAATCTTCGTCGGACCTCAACCTAATAGTGGTATAACTAAGTGTTATGGGTTCTAACTATCATCAAACATCAATTAACCTATAGGTGTCTTTAAATAGAAATATATTCTAATTGGTCGCTGGGACCAAGTGAGGAATAGGCATCCCACAACCTAACACCTAAGCATTAGATTAATCATTTCACCAGGGTTTTTAATAAATAGAGATAATATCCAACCAAGGCAAAAACATCCATTGTTATCAAGTTCGGGGTCCGACACCTGAACCTAATTAGCATTGCTCTAACGTTCTCATTCATGGCATCTTCTGGATTTTTCTCTTCTTTTGAGCCACCACACTTGATTCTTTGGTGATGGAACTACTATCTGGATTCATTCTCTAAGCTTTCTACTTGTAACTAAAACCTTTAGTACGCTCCGAGCAATCGCTCGTTTATATACATTTTCCTAGGTATAAAAACATAGAAAGAATAAAATAGAAAAATGATGGTCAGGATAAAATAAAGTCATGGGCAACCTCCATGCATTTGTCCCATTAGATCTTACATTCCAACATTTAAAAAAACCCAAAAATATTCATGCAATTATATACTCAGGGTCAGCCCCCTAGAGGCATGTAATCACATTTTTAGCGGTACCTTGTAGACAATTCACAGTATGCAACACATATAATATATGGCCTAGTACATACCCTGGTGAATGCTTCGAACATCTAATGCGTACATGAATCGATACAAAAAACTATTTCTCGTGATCGCACACCGACGCAGCTCTGATACTATTTGTTAGGATGATATTAGAGGCGCAGCGAAAGTAGAGTCGATCCCGAGGATCGATTCGGTGTGTGATGCGTTTAAAATTTTCATCCGAATGATTCGTATATGCTATAGATGAACGAAACAAGAAACGAACCCCTATAGTCTTCTACCGAATCTAACATAAGTATTATTATGCATGCAATACGATAGATCTAGGGGTTTAATAAGTTTATATCTTCATGCGAGATTTAACACCGCGATGTCCATCTACTAGGTTGATGACAAAGGAAGTATCCATATACTTAATTAAGAGAAGTTACTCTTCGGGTACACCTGATCTCGCAATCTGACTCACTCTTGCACTCCGAACTCCGAGTGCCTCAGAGTGCAAGCTTTCTCTATTACTAGATCTTGCACACTCACAAGAGAAGAAGTGATGAGAGAGAAAGAGAGAGAATTTTCTTTGCTAACCCGTGAGAGACCTACAAAGAGAACGAGATAAGAGAAAGAAGAGGGGGGGTCGGTCTTTTTCTCAGAAAAACTAAGTGGGGGGCCTCGGGAACCATGCCCCCCCATTTTGCTGATCTTATTCTCTCTCTAACCGATATCTCCCTCTCTCTCTGTCTCTCTCTCGCTCTAACCGATCTCTTTCTAGCTTATCGTTCTTATCTCCTAATGACCACCCGATAATTGTTGTCATATTTAGATCCTATAATTAAGGGGGAGGGGTATTTGAATATTTAAATATCATTCATCCCTTGATTATAGGGATGAAGACATCATGCACAAACCTAATTGGGTGATCGGCCTACTAGGGCATGCGAGATATTTTGGTTGGACCAAAATGCCCCCCATGCACCTAGTAGCCGATCACCTAATACGGGAGCATACATGGCCTATTTTTCGTGCATGACAATGCACCTTAGTAACTAGGGTGCCATACTAGCACATGATCATCCTACCGTACAGGGTGAATAGTGATTTTACTATATACTAGGATGCCCTCAGTAAAATAAGGGATGCCCCTTAGTAAAAGTCACTAAACTAGTTATTCCGCATTCTAGTGCAATGCGTACACACGGAACTGGCCCCATATGGTGTTAGGGCAATGTCGTTCATCTTTACACTATCCTGGGGTTGTCCTCTAGTTAAACACTTAATCTTGTGTATCTATCATGCTCTAGTATGATGCACTAATGGAACACAGGCCAATTAGGGCATCTTATCTTCAACTTTTATTATGTAGTGAGATTGGGAGAAAGTAAAAGTCTGAAAGGACTGTGGATAGGGTGGAACCATTATGGACTAGGGTTCATGGCTTCCAGTTGGGCCTGATCGATACATTACGCAAGTGTCTCTGTCAATCCTCTAGGTCCCGGTTAACCTGCGTGGCCACCCAGAGTACGACGCAGGTTGCACTCCAGTCCTCCTAGACTTACTACGCTCTCTCGCATACCCCTGCTCTCTATTTAGTATTGGTAACGTGATGTCCCTCCACTTGGTGCCATGTGTTTACTCGAGCGATGGAAAGTACCATCATACTCAAGTGATCATCTGACTTGGTTCCTTCATGTTTGACCATCACTATGCACCTCCAGTCACTTTTGCCAAAATAGCTGGATCTGGTCAACAGCTCGACTAATGACCGCCGGGCCTGGATTTAGTGAGGTGTTTGTCATATCAAGGAACGCACCTCCTGATAGGGATGTGAATAGCCTACAAGAGTGGTTAGCTGATACAACGCTACCCCGATAACCCAGCGCACTGTGGTATTGGGTCATGGTTAGATCCCTCATATGTTGGTGAACCAAAGTTACACACAACTGGTTAGCCTATTGGTCACGGTTCCTCAGGGTTTAGGCTATGTGTATCGATGTTTGATCACCGATCTGTGCACCATATTTGTTTCGTTTGGCCACATATACTGTGCATAGAAATGACCATAGTGGAAATACCCATACTTTGTTATTCCAACACATTATCCTGACAGGATGACCAATCCTAATCAGAGCTGTGAACTATTTAGGCTCATTGGACCAATCCATCGAGTCCCCACTCAGATGGACTAATATGTAGCCATGCCTTATTTAAGTTCTGTAAACAGAACACATGTAATAATACGTACCATAAAGCAATTCTAGCATATAAACAACCCTTTTATTAATCAAACAAAGTTTTTACAAGCTCTAGACCATATCTGATTCAATGTTTCTAGGGAGCGACTCACATACGACTGTTGGGGGCCATGCATTTCTCATTAGAGGGCTAATCCCAGCCCTTGCTTGGGGGGTCAAACTAGTATGATATACTTTTAATACTAGGCATAGCCAATTTTAAATTTTCTTTTTGTATATTTAGAGTTAATTTTTGTTCAAAATGTACTACATATTTTGACTGGACTTGGGATGTGTTCTTGCATGAGCTATTGAAAAATATTTTAGGCTACGTTCAGGTCAAGCCTGAAATATCCAGTTCGGGACCATGCCAAATTTGAACATATGTTGTTCAAACTGTACTCGGTTTTGAGGTGGATCAACTTAAACTCAACCCATTTACAACCCTACTTATTATAACTACCTTCACCCAGCCTCATGATCAAATTATGTTATTCTTGGTCGAGATTAATCATAAATTTAAACATTTTAAGATCAAGTGTAGATGATTTTGAAAATTCAAAAGTCTAGCCACTAAGAAATATAATTAGATCCTCCAATAATTATTTTAAAATGGTATACTATTGATAATAATTCTTCAGAAATAAAGTTTGTTCCATAGTATATAACATGCAATATCAAATATCTTGTAACTAATCGTATTTTCAATGTAGAAAGTTGATTAATATGTCATTAATCAATGTATATTTCTCTTTATTTATGATTAGTTTATATCAGTATATTTATGCTTACACTGAAGATATGAGCACATACTCGAGTATACCAACGATAAAATAATTTGACTAATAAATGATCGTCAAGTATTGTTGTCCCTAATATGATGAGAACATGATGATCATACTATTTGTAGAAATATTGATCCAAATCTGATTTCTAGTATAGGCGATTGTTGGAAGTTAAAGAAATCAATTCCCGACTATCATTGATTGCCTAAATCAATATGTCTTAATGTATTGCATAACAGGTAATAATTGTGTCTAGTAATATTGTACTTAAAAATTAAAATACCTAAAAAATAAAGATAATTATTTGTATGCAAAAAAAAAATCAGGGTCTGTTCTTTTGGCGAGACATAATTGGGATGGGAAATTCGTTTGCTTGAGTTGTTTATAGGCAAAGACAATGATGACACATGAAATTAAATGTCTCATGTTCTTTTCTATTGGGCAAATCAAGGTATCTGCTGTATCGAACGGATCACTCGGATAAATAATGTTTAGCCCATGATGTGCAATCCGACCAATTTTGGTGGGACTCTACTGTTGTACCAAACTAGAAAAAAAAAAGAATATTAAAAATTCATTTACACAAGACATTGGACAAAAGAACATGGCACAAAATGAGATTACTTAGATAAATCAATGTCCAACCTATTTTACTCGCCAAAAGAATAAAACCTTAAATGTCATGTAAAAGAAACCCAACTCACAATTTAGAGATTTAACAACATTTTTACTAAAAATTAAATTAAAAGAAATATATAATGAGTTGAAAATACAAGAAGCCTTAAAATACAAGTATGAACTATAAATTCATTGAACTGAGTGTAAATAGAAAATTACAGCTGAGTACATAAAAAATAATGCACATGTCGAAAGTAAAGGTCAGCATAAACTGATTATTATAAGTAAAAATTATAACTACTTGACATAACTAAAAGAATAATGATATACAGATATTACATAAAGGAAAAATTACAACGAGATTTGATATAATAAAACAACATTGGTCATTTTTGGTGCAATTAGTGAATTCGATTTTTTCTATCATTAATTGGTTTTCTGTTATTTTATCAACTCTAGAGCAGGGTAGTGATATATGTTTGTTGTTCATGTAGCTTCAACTCCACTCTTAGCGGTTTGTAAGGGCATGTTTGGTGTAAGACACTTTCATCAACTAGTTATTGAAATAAAATTATTTTTTAGTATCAGATTCTCAAATTGTTTTGGTTGAAATAACATTTGACATGTGGCTAGAGAGCATGTTCAAAAAAACTGATACCTAGAACTAATTTTTATTATGATACAAAAGTAATATTTTGATACAACATCTATTTTCTTGCTATAATCTCTTTCTACTACTCTCTACAATATATATTATACTCACTTCATAACATTTTTTCATCTATAACATATATTATCTATAAAACTTTTTTAGTTTTCAACATTTTTTATAGTGATCCAAGTAGACGCAGAGCATGGATGATGAATTATTATTGTTGGATTGTTCAGATCGTGTGTTTCCACTGTTGAATCTTTCTGAAGATGACTATCTACCATTAGATTTATCGGATGGAGACTTATCATCGAATGAGTCGTCAGATCTAATTTTTTAGAGCGCTGACATATTTAGAACAATTAATTTACTTAAAGAATTATCATTTTAATTTTTATTAGTAGTTTTTATTTATTTGATCATATATTTAGTATTTTTATCTTTTGTACTAATCAAAATTATGCAATCGTCAAAATCCAACTTATAAGAGTTATATGAATGTTTTTAGGTGTCCTGATCATTTACTTTGTTAGTTTTTAAGTATTATGTGTTTTTGTATGGTTTTAAGGCTAATAAAAACCCCTAGAGTCCTCTTTTTTAATATAATGTTTTGATTAATGAAAACTTTGATTCAGTAATTGTTTTTCCTTCGTGTGATTCGAATAACTCTCGGAGTGCTTTTGTTGAACCGAAACAAGTTAAATCATCAACCCCGCCAACAATCTTTCATCATCATCAACTATTCTTCTCTTTTTCATCACAATCATGATCTTTACCAACAATCCAAGCTAGTATATATTAACATAAATGTGTTTTTTTGCTATAGCATTGTCAATTGAACTCGGAATTAGATTTCGTCTGCAACCATGGATTCGTGGAGGCAATATGAACATTCTGATACTAATAAATATTGGATATATATTTAGAAATATAAAATTATCTTTATACTCCTGAACTAGTATATGGACCGTAAGTTTATCAATCAGACTCAGAATTCGATTCAGTATATGGCCACGTATTTATGGCATCAAATCTTATATCTTGCTCAGAAATGCTAAGATATTTTTTATAAGAGCTTTTATATTGTCATCCCATGATATATTCAAACTAAAAGACCACCTTCGAGGAAAGCCAATAAATATTCAAGATCATGTAGGAGACTTGAGACAAGATATTCAATTTAATGTTTGTTACTAGATAACCTTATATCCAATGAGGATTATGTGCATAAAATTATTTAAATATTATGGAAAGCCTGACTAATTATGGGTTGGGACTCTCCTAATAATCTTGGGTGTGAGGCGAGCTCAGTTGCGTGCCTTAAAGTTCCATGGGTGTACAATTTATTCGATAAAGCTCCAAAGTGTGGAGCTAGCCTAGAAAGTTCCCTAGGTGTAAGCTAGCCTGACGGAAGCCAAATGTTCTCTGGGTGTGGGGCTAGCCCAGCTGAGGTCGAAAGTACCCAGAGTATAGAGCTAGCCCGACTTAGACAATTGGTTATTGGTTCCACGATTGGAACTGATCCATTAATTTATTTATTTAAGGAATAACTAAATCAGTGTTATCAAATCCGGATTAGATCAGGCGGTGCTGCGGTTTGACCAAATGAGCCCATGATTCATACCCTCAATAGGCCCAGGCTCTGAATGGATTCGTTATGCGCTTGATTCGGCTAAAATCGGAAGGCCCAATCGTTTCTTAGCCAACCCACCCACCCAGTTTGAATCTGCTTTGTTGTAATTAATGGAAAAGATATATTAGTGTTTCCATGTCACTTAGAACTTTTCTTTACATAAGATTAGATGATCATTTTTAAAATTATAGTAATTTTTAGTTTATATAGTGTTGGTTCGGTTGGTCAACCCGATATTTGTACCAATGACCTGGTGCATTTACCCTCAGTTGTTCCAAGTCGTTGGATACACTTACTGTCAAAAAAACTAGAATTAAGGGAGAGGATTCGAACTCTCCATTAGGGGCTTGATGACATTAGGTCATCTAGAAAATGGCGCAGTCAGGTTCAGTGAGATTCACCTATGGAACGCCTGTGATAGCATCAACCTTATTCGACACGAGTTAATAGGAATGTTAGATATAAATCATGGACCATATATTATGCATCAGATGACTGAATGGAGCCTAGACATGTTTTCTTCTAGTTGAATCAAATATAGAATTCTCTCTTATTTTTAAAGATTGTGGATTGATATAGCACACGAAATACTAAAGACAGACCTATCATAAATTTTTTAAAAAGCATTATATGTACTCATTTCATCCCTCTCCTTTTGCTATTGGAAACCCTCGCTCGCATCTTTTGTCATCGACCACGTGCAACCCACTACCTGTCTCTGCCGAAGGAAACCCACCACCATTGCGTCATCCTCTTTCCTCCACCTCCCTCCTCTTTTCTCTAGCTCCCTCTCCCTCTCCCTCTCTTCTCTTCTTTCCTCCTTCTCCCTTCTTATCCTATTTCCTTTCTTTTTCTTTCTTTTTCCTTTCTTCTTCCTCCTCTTTCCCTCCTTCTCCTCTTGAAAATTGAAACACTCGGTCATGCTGGGCTAAATGCACCTTTTGTGTATTCGACCATGGCTGAATTTAGTTACAATACCTTCACCCTCCATAGCCGAATGCTCAGAAGGTGCACTTGCCCCTAGAATGCCCGAGTGTTACGATTCCTAGGAGGAGGAGGACGAGGGAAAGAGCAAGAAGAAAAAGAAGGGGAGGAGGAATGGAAGGAAGCATTGACGACAGGTCGAATGGGCGGCGACAAACAACATGCGGCACAACCATTATGGAGAGAAAAAGGGATGTTCTATATACCACAATAACAATATTCTCTGAATTATTAAAAAAATTATGAAATAATTCACGAACTCAAGGGGCAAACGAATTATTATCTGAATTATTCGGCAACATAAGTCATGCCCGAGTGACTCCCGAATTATTCAAGAATAATTCACGAATTTTACAAATAATCTATTAATTTTTATATTTTTTGTGCTGCCTCTTTTATTTTATTTTAAAGTATATATTTATATATCTATTAATATAAAATTACTAATATAAATAATATATTTTATGTTTCTGAACTTCTCCCGAACTGATTCTGAATTTTTTTGTTACTTATCCAACTCCGAATTCTTCCCTCTCATCAATTTACTTCCGAACGTTGAAATTGTTACTATACTCCAGATTGGGTCTGCCAATGAAAACAAATCATATTACCTTAGGAGTTGACTAGGGATATCTATGGGCTGTATATAGATCCACCATTTTAAGAGAGAATAGTACTATACATATCGATAGCTTTTACCAATTCTCTCACATAAAATGACGTGGCATCCAATAACTCTCTTTCGTGCTGGTCTAGGCTGAGTGTGATTCACCAGTAATGACCAGTGAAACGGACGGCTTTGATTAGAGCACTTATGTATTTATTTTTTTTGCCTGGTAATAGTAGGCCGTGTGAGAGTGAGAGAGAGGCTATCAGGCCAAATAGTATTTCCTAGGGGTGTGCATCGGTTCGAAACCGACCTATTTAGGCAAAACCCAAACCGATCCAATCTAGGTCGGTTTTGAGAATTTGCAATCCGATCCAAACCGATTGAGACTGGAATCCAATCCAATCCAATCCAATTAAAGTCGGTTTGGATTGGATTGGATGGTCGGTTTGGGCTTTGGCCCATGCTTACTAGTTTTTTTATTTATTTATTTGGACATAGTTTTAACTTTAAAATGATTATTTCAAAAATTATAAAATCTATATAACATGTTACGGCTGTTTTGTGCTGACTAGACAACTTTCGGAGACAACTTTTGGAGACAAGTTATCCATCCGATCTGATTGTACGTATTCGGAGAGTAGATCACCCGTCCAATCTAACCCCCTCTCCCTGATCTCTCTCCCTCTCTCTCTCCCCGTCTCGTGATTTAACTGCCCCACCCCTTACAATCTAACCACCCCCCCTGATCTCTCTCTCTCTCTCTCTTTCTCTCTCTCTCTCTCTCTCTCTCTCTCTCTCTCTCCCCCCGTCTCCCGATCTGAACCTCCTGCCCCCAGATCGATCTCTCTCTCTCTCTCTCTCCCCGTCTCTCGCGACCTAACCGCCCCCCCCCTCGCGATCTAACCGCCCCCCCCTCCCGTCTCTCACGATCTGACCCACCCCCCCCCCCCCCGGCCCCCAGATTTCTCTCTCTCTCTCTCTCTCTCTCTCTCTCTCTCTCTCTCTCTCTCTCTCTCTCTCTCTCTCTCTCTCTCTCTCCCCGTCTCTCGCGACCTAACCGCCGCCCCCTCGCGATCTAACCGCCCCCCCCTCCCGTCTCTCCCGATCTGGCCCCCCCGCTCCCAGATTCCTCTCTCTCTCTCTCTCTCTCTCTCCCCATCTCTCTCGACCTAACCGCCCCCCCTCGCGATCTAACTGCCCCCCCCCCCTCCCGTCTCTCTCTCCCCATTTCTCTCTCTCTCTCCCCATCACTCTCTCTCTCTCTCTAAAATCAGGCCGGTACGGTAAGGGTGGACTGCAACGGGGCCCTGCCAACCTCTTCGGTGACCATGGTCGACTTCGTCCTGGCCGGCGGCGGAGGCGAAAGCGGAGGAGGAGACCGGGACGGTTACAAGGTGAGCCTCCTTCCGGGATTCATCCTTCCGGTAGCGATGGTGCCGCAGGGGGGATCGCCTGCAGGTTCTCTCTTTCTCTCTCTCTCTCTCTCTCTCTCTAAAATCAGGCCGCTCCGGAAAGGGTCAACTGCAACGGGCCCTGTGACAATGGTCGACTTCGTCCTGGCTGGCGGCGGAGGCGGAAGCGGAGGAGGAGACCGGGACGGTTACAAGGTGAGCCTCCTTCCGGGATTCAACGTTCCGGTAGCGGTGGTGCCGCAGGGGGGATCGCCTGCAGGGTGCAGTCTGGCGGCCTGTCCGGCCGACGTTGCCCTCTGCCCGCCGAAGCTGAGGGTGGTGGGGGCCGGCGGGGGTACGGTGGCGTGCATGTCGGCGTGCCAGGCGCTGAAGGATCCGGAGAACTGCTGCTTCGAGAAGGGGAGAGGGCCGGTGAAGTGCAAGCCCACCAAGTACATGGCCTTCTACAAGAGATCGTGTCCGCTGGCTTTCGTCTATCCGAACAATGTTACCGGTGAAAACACATGTGCCGCAGGGGCTGATTATGCGATTATATTTTGCCCTATCTGAATTTTTTGTGGGTGGAATAATCTCTTTTTTATTTCTGTTTTACCTATAAATTGCATGCTCTACTCTTTTCTTATCTATAAAACTTAGACTACTTTTGGCTAAAAACAGATGATTACAACCCAATTTGGTTCTTGATCAGCCACTAGACCCCCGCAATTGCTAACCACCGCATTTGAGGTCCAATACATCGGCTAAACCATTGATTAGGGCTGCAAACAAGCCAAGCGCGCCGATGTTTGGCAAAGGTTGCTGTATAAAAGTTGTGGAGGGTTAAACGAGGATTCCAACGCTTTTGAAATCGTTGAATTCCGTTAAGGGTTAAAAAATATGTGAAGGGCCGAAGTATCATCAGATTCCATTTTTTCACAAAGTCCTCCAATAATATACAGAGGGTTTAAGAACATCAACGAAAATAGATACTAATGTTGACTTAACAAAACCGTTATGGATCTTAGCTAATACAAAACCATTTAAGATTCATTGATACTGTAGTATAAACGATAATACTGTAGTATGTAGTACCAGCGTCTTATCGGGTCATCTCTGGTTGGCCCGATTGAGTCGGGTCAATTGAATAGATCCGTGTGGTAAACAGGTCTAACGGGTCTTATCAGGTCTACCAGTGTATAAATGGGTTGGGTACGGGTTTATGGTCTAGACATTATTAATTAAACAGGTTGGGTCAGGGTCTAGGGGTCTTGGACACGATCCGAAACTAGACACGACATAAACCCCATCCGACCCGACCCATTGCCACCCCTAACTTTAATCACGAGCAGCCCCTAGCAGGAAAAAAAAAAAAACTCCTAACACGGTGCCGTTGTCCTGCCTATATAAAGACTGTGCTGTATAGACCGGGGCCGACCCCTCTCTCTCTCTCTCTCTCTTCCACCATTGGGTGGGTTGTGTGTGTGTGTGTGTGTGTGGGTTGGGGGGTGGGGGTGAGTGGGGGGTGTTGCCGCAGAATCAACGGTATGGGTGGGGGTGGTCATAATCGATGGGGGTCTTACCGCCGAAGGCTGAAAATGCTTTGCCGTTAGATGTGTTGCCGCCGAAGGCGGCCCGCTGCAGTGCCGAAGGCACGGGCATGCACTAGTGATACTACATTACTTACCAAAATACCAAGTTATCAACAACAATACCATTATGTCCACAATATTTATATCCATTAAATATTAAAAACTACAAAGTACAGTTTTAACAATTAAACAAAAGTTCACAACAGTTACCACTAAATTAGTAAATTATAAACCGGAGTCCGGTTCGGTTCGGTTCAGTTTAGGTCGGTTTTTAATTGATAAATCCGATAACCGATCCAATCATATCGGTTTTGAGAAATCCTAATCCAATCCGATCCGTTGAGTGCGTTGAAACCGATTAAATTCGGTCGGTTTGGTTTGGTTCGGTCGGTTTGGTCGGTTTGGTTTGGATCCTGCACACCCCTAGTATTTCCCTTCTAAAAACCACCCCCCGTTTAAGGTTACGGAATATCAGTCTCTAGCTACAGTGGGTGAACAGTGAGATGAGGTGACGTTCGGGGATTAACGCACCATGCCGCCATGCGTACCTCGCTTATCCGTCCGGGACGGTAAAGTTAAATGGACACGTAAGGCGTCCTGTACCGTAAGGTGGCCGACCCTGATGCATCAGATCCGTGCCATGGCTGGAAACTCGGCGGGTTGAATGTCACTCAGCCAGGACCGACGGTGCTTGATGCATCAGCATTCAGCCCCGCCACCTGATGGGTTCTAAAACTGAGCATGAGTGCTCAACAGTCAAATCACTGTAGCTTCGAATGGACGGGGGGAGTGACGTCATCAGTTGTACCCGCCCCCGTGAAGGACGTGGTGCAGAGCTAGATGTATCAGTCAGGTCATCATCGCCATCGTACGGGGAGGTGACGGGATCCGATCATCCGGCCGGTGCGATTCTGCTCACCGCCGTTGTGAGCGGAAGGCGGATCTGGTCGCCCCCGCCCCGCGTCGACGTCGGCGTCCGTTGCGGTTACGGATGGCGATGGCGGGGGTTCGAGATAGGTCCCTTTCCGAGGCTCACGGGTGCGGGCACCACCGGCGTCGGATCTCGTGATCCGCGTAAAACCCGGCACGGCCTTTAATCACTCACAGTGATACCGAAATTTCGGTCGTACCCACTTTCTGGGGTTTTTTCTTTCTATTCGGCCGATATATTCACTCAAAGATTGAAAAGTGGAGTTAATATGTTACCAAAAATTAAAAAAAATGAACTGAGAAAAGGGAAAGGGGAGGAAAGTTTGACTTGAAAATTGGATTATTTTTTTTTAAAAAAAAAAAAATTAATGACCGCTATAAAAAGTTTCGTTTACAGTTAAGGATAGCTAATGTTTGCCCCTCTGAACCGTTATTTACGAAAGAATTTTTTTACACACAACCACGACAGGTGCATCTCACTTGTTTTTTTTTTATCCAGTCTAACTACTATTTTCTTTATCCAGGGACTTGATGTGAAATGAAATTTATTCGTGTACTTGTTACAAGTCAGAATTTGCTGTAGGGACTCATCATTTTGTTTCCTAGATGAAAGAAGGAGATTAGGATCGATATTTTTACACATAATCGTCGTGAATTTTTTTATATAAATAAACAGTCAGATTTAGCATGTTTTCCATACAAAAAAAATCTCTATATCGGAATAACAGTTAAAGATTCATGGGCCGTCTATACAAATTCAACCGTTAAACTAGATGACAATTAAAGCAATGTATTGGCTAACGTATTGTTACTGTTTTAAGATTACTATACAAATGGTATTGTGCTCATAACACAAACATTAATAAAAACTAGTTATTAATAGTGCAAGATATGAACGACCGCAAGCGTTTGAGTCGCACGTGCGGCAGACACATCGAACCGCAAGAGACAATCTTGCTGCAGTGGATGGTTTTCACGACACTCAGTGGTGCATGTAGCACGAATACCCAATCGCTAGAGATGCCGCCGTAGCAGAGAAGTCTCAGTCCCATTGTGTGTTTCCTGCAGGGCCACATGCCACGATTCCAAGACGAAGCTCCGTTTTAACATTTAGTAATAGACTAATAGTAATTTTCGTGACTGTCGGCACTGTAGTAACAAAGGCGATAAAACACATCGGCCAATGCCCATGTGGGCACCATTGATGAATCTTGACGCCCTTGTCGAATGTGTTTTGCTGCCAAAGACGCGCACGATAGTGCCAAAATTCTTGGCATTGTGGTCAAACTCCCCCTGAATTTGGTAATAAATAATAGATCCAATCGTGGTGATGTAGAGTTATAAAACAATCGGGTCAGAAAATAGGACACGTACCCGTAACATGTTGTGTCTACAGTGATAGCGAAATCTCACTGGTACACACATATTGCATTTTTTGCTATTTGGCCGATATATCGGTTCAAAGATAGAAAAGTGGAGTTTATATCTTACCCAAAAAAAAAAAGTGAAGTGAAAATGAGGCTTTGGTTGGTTATAGTGATGAGGCTAGTAGGGAAATAAAAAGAAAAGGAGGAAAGTTTGGCATGTGACTTCGCTTTCTGCCCATTCAATTTAGTATAAGATTGGGACTGACTTAAAAAAAAAAGAAAAATTAATGATCAATCCCTATAGCAAGGTTCGTTTACGATTAAGGACAGCTAGGGCTACAAACGAGCCGAGCTTTGGCCTGTTTGAGCTTGACTTGTTTATTAAATGAGTCTAAACATCAGGCTTGGGCATGGCTTGTTTAATAACCAAGCCGAGCCATGCAAGCCTAAACTTCAGGCTAGGCTTCGCTCAATTAATGATCGAATAAACTCGAATGGTCCCTTTTTGACCCGTGTTTCGGAACTCTAGAATAAGTTAAAAGCGTAGACTATATATGTTAGGTTTATTCAAGCCTATTATGAGCCTATTCACGATCCTACTCACGAGCCATAAACAAGCATGTTCGTAAGTCCAGCCTAGTTGAGCTTTGGTTTGCTGAGCTTGGCTCATTTATTAAATAGGCCTAAACTCCAGGCTTGGGCATGGCTCAATTAGTAACCGAACGAACTTGAATGAGCTTTATGGAGGTTGTTTGTGAGCTGCTCATGAACAGCTTGGTTCGTTTGCAGCCCTAAGGATGGCTAATGTTTGCCATTAGTTGTAAGCCCCTTTGAACCGTTCTTTACGGAAGAATATTTTTGCACATAACCACGACAGATGCATCTTACTCATATTATGTTTATATTTAATATAACTGCTCTTTTTTTGGTCTACATATTTGATATGAAATGGGACTTGTCATTGTCCTTATTGCAAGTCAGAACTTGTTATAGGGATCGATCACTTCGTCCCTTAAAAAAAATTAGGACCAAGATTTTTATACATAGTTGTTCTTAACTGATTTTTTAATATAAATAAATAGTAAAAGATTTAGTATATTTTCCATACAAAGAAATCGTCATCTCATCTCGGAATTATTGTTTGCTGGGCTGGGTGACAAACTATCACGATCTTTATTGAAAGAAGATAAACATGTGACCAAGTGAATTTCATGGTTGAGCAACCAAGACGTGCAGATACGTACAGCCAGTCACGAGAGATCGTACTCGAGCTAAGCAAGAAATACTATATTGATGACTAGCAAATGATCAAGTTTGAATAATAGTTCGACACAATCAAGAGGGTAGGTGATTTGGCAACACCAAACGATATACATGATAAATGGGAGCTAGCACACTCAGACACGAACAACAAGTGACCGAACCATCTGGAACCAATGCTTCCAAAACATGACCAATGGTTGACTTAATGATTCTTAGGCCATCTATACCAATTCATCCGTTAACCTGTATACCTATTAAAGCATTGTATTGGCTAACTGTTAGGGCTTGTTTGATTGTTGTGTTTTGGATTGTGTTTTTGAAAACACATGCACAAAAAAATTAGAATTGTTTGGTTAATTAATGGGGTGTTACATGTGCAAATAGATACGCATTATGCTAAATTTATACAACTTTTGCATATAAAGTCGTGCAACTAAAGTTTTACCTGAACACATGAAACTTTAATTGCAACTAAAGTTATATATATATATATATATATATATATATATATATATATATATATGCAGGCATAGCATTTGCACAACAAGTTAATTAGGGCTTGTTTGGTTGCTTTGCAAATGTTGTTCATGTATTTGTTTGCATATGTACATGTGACATGTGCAATTAAAGTTTCATGTGATTAGGTGAAACTTTAATTGCACGGTTTTATGTGCAAGAAGTGTATAAATTAATTTAGCATAGTGTGTATCTATTTGCACACATCACACCCATAATTAACAAAACAACCCTACTCTTCGTGCACATGTGTCTTCAAAAACACAAGCCAAAAAAACAACCACATAAGTCATTAGTGTTCTTAGGATTGCTATACAAAAGGACTTGTGTTCATAACAAAAACATTAATAAAAGCTAGTTATTAACACGTGCGAGATACAAACGACCGCAAGCGCTTGAGCCACACGTGCAGTGGACACATCGAACCACAATAGACAATCTCGCTACAGAGGACGTATGTGACAGCATGCAGCACGAATACCAAATCGCAAGAGATCGATGATGTCGTAGTAGGGAAGTCTCGGTCTCATTATGTGTTTCAATAGGGCCACATGTCACGATTCCAAAACGAAGCTCTGTTTTACAATCATGCTCCACGATCTCTTTCCATTATTGCACCGCGGAAGCATGAGCATCAATATAGATAGGGTGAATTGCAAACACGGAACAATAATTGATTCATGAATAACATAAAATAAAGAGGAAAAAGAAAACATGTCACAAGCACCAGACAATTAATGATTTACATGAGAAGTACAAATCAGGAGAAAAAAAAAGGGGGGGGGGGGTGACGACGAGTGAAAATCCACTAAGAAGTTGAAAATCAACAGAAGGTACAAGTAATTGCTACCTCAAGGCCTTAAGTTCATCTCGGGACTTAAGATCAACTTCCAGAAGAGCAACCTGTATTGTATCGGGTGCGCTGAAGAATTGGGGACATGTTTTTTTCGTTGTGGGGGGGGGGGGGGGGGGATTGGTGCTAGTCAATGAAGCTCTCTCGTCTATCCCTTCTTATTTTCTAGCCTATTTCTTCTTCTCGACATGGGTCATTGAGAGGATAGACCAGATCCGCCGGTCATTCCTATGGAGGGGGATTGGGGGTACAAGAGGATCTTACAATCTACTGCATTGGGACCAGATTTGCCTACCCAAGACGTTTGGCGGGTTGGGGGTCCTAGATCTTCGGTGTTTCAATATTTTGATGCTCGGTAAATGGTGGTGGCGTCTCTAGAACGAAGAAAGGGGGTCTTGGAGACAGATCATCCTTGCAGGATACTTCAGAAGATTCTCTCTGATTCATTCGAGAGATAGGACCTCAGGTTGGATATCACACTTCTGGAAAGGCATGCATGCTAAAGGTGCAAGATCTCTATCGTCAGAATAACGATATCACACTCGGGGACATCAAGAGTGTGTACTTTTGGGACGATGTGTGGATCGGAGATAACCCCCTCAAACTTCTCTTTCCAGATCTTTTTGCTCTTGCACGTTGTCCAAGGGCTTCAGTTAGATCATTATCTAGTGAGGGTCGAGGCTACATGCTACCGATGGCGGATTAGGTTCATTCTCCCACTTTCGTCCGGACTACAGTCTCAGCTTTCGGATCTCAAGTTGATCATTTTGGCGGCCTCTTTCTGTCATATAGCGGACGGGGTAAGGTAAAGGTGAAATTCATCTGGAGTTTTCTTGGTCAAATCTTTCTACAAAAATCTTCTGCCGCCGGTTGAGAAGTTTTTACTTCCTTGTACAATCTGGAGATCCAAGGTTTCGTCCAAGGTGAAGATCTTCTCTTTACTCGCCTTACAAAATAAGATTTTGACTAAGGTGAACCTCCTGAAGAGAAACAATCCGCAAGTGTTAGATGCCTCCTGTACCTTTTGCTAATTGGTTGATGAGTACCCGCAAGTGTCAGATACCTCCTGGACCATTTTGAGGGCGCTTGTGATATCTCTTGCCACCTGCGGAATCTAAGAGCGCTTTGGCACACTTGGAGACACCAGGAGGTCAAGAAGGAACATCGAATCCTATGGGACATACTGGCGATGTGTATCCTATGGGTCCTTTAGCTAGAATGGAACAAGAGAATTTTCAATGGTAAGACAACTAACACTGAGGAGCTCAAAAGGTCAGTTGTCGTAACCTTCAAAATTTTGATAGTTCCCTGGTTGGAACCTCTGTCTGTCGAGGTGAAGGATTTTTGTAACCGTATTATTTATTGAGTAGTTTTTAATAATAACTTGTCGGGGGCTGCCTAACCCTCTCTCCTTTAGGAGGGGTTCTAAAAAAAATGATGCCTCAAGGAGAAAATCATATTCGTCTTAGGATTTCACCACCCCTAGTCTCAAGAAATTCGCCGAAATCTTGCATTATCCTCAAAGCCTTTGGAACACTCTTTATATACATAATGTTGCACGTTTTAAAAAAATTACAAAATTATATACCCTCAAAAAGATTTTTGCTTGGATCGAGAATAACGGGCGACAATATCCATGACATATGTCTCTTTCTCTCTCATTAACGGCCATCCACCAATATATATATATATATATATATATATATATAGAAATCCTCTTGTCCGGAGGGGGCTTTGGCATGGACGTACCCTTACCAGCTTATTAGAATAAAAGTAAGGTTACAATGCCAGCTGATTACAAAACAATAATCAGGCTGAAAAACCAGAAGAAAGAATTTCAATAGACTCGGATATTCCCTGGCTAATATTGGAGGACCAAAGTGTCACTGTGGACCGCACCAGACTGATGACCTTCGTGGTGTCAGGGAATCTCTTATTGAAAACCATTTGATTGCGCTCCAATCATGTTGTCCAGCAAATAGCGATTGAAAAAATGTCCCAAATTTTTCTCACGCTCGCTTGGAACCCTACGTCTCCGCTAGGAGGGCAATAAGTTCGTTCGTGGGGGTCATAGCCAGCTCCGACGATTTCGAATCATAATCTACATTTGTCTCAGTATTTCCCAGCAACCTCCATATCATGGGGTCATAGCCAGCTCCTCCAGCTTGAGCATACAGTGTATGATTTAACTTCTCATGAACATTCTTGTGTTGGGTTATGAAAGCTAGGGTTAGGGTTTCAGGGGAGTTGTGGGTGGTGGGGGCTTTATATTATCTCTTGGTAGGCTCTCACTCCATCCCCATCTGAGACTGGCTGCAGGCAACCCACCTTCCCTTGTCTTGAGAAGCCTTGTCATCAGACACAAAGACACAAAAAGGAAGGTCCCCCACCCCCTTTGCTGTTTCATGTGAGCATGGCACCTTTTTTATATGAGCTCATCATCATCTTTCTATCAGCATTCATCACTCCCCTCTCTCTCTCTCCTGATCACTTTGCAATTTTTTTTTTTTTGTCATTTGCACAGTTATCTGCAATAATTGCCATTGAGTCCAGCTTTGACAGCCAAATTCTTTTCAGTCCACACTTATTTTCTTAAAATAGTTCTATATGTTTCTGAGAAAGATATAATGATATGGCAAGTCAATTTAAAAGAAGCTAGAACTCGGCTAAATTTTTCTAGAGAAATGATCCAATAAGACGTCCGTACGTAAGATGATGGATGCTGATGATTCATCATAGTCGATTGATGACAGGCAAACCAACAACTGAATGACACTTAGTCCAACCTGATTGACATGATGAATCAAGACCCGTCACCTTACATACGTTTTTATATAATTTTACTACTCAGTTACTCGAAAGATATCTCGTATTATTTCGTAGTAGTGAAATGGGTTGCACTTTTCTTTTGAGTAGTAAAATATGCAACTCGATTAAATGAAAAAGTGATCCTTCAAGATCCGCTCTTGATTCACGATCGATCTCCGAAAAATACAACTCGATTAAATGAAAAAGTGATCCTTCAAGATTCGCTCTTGATTCACGATCAATCTCCGAAAAAATCGTCTAATAAGGAAGAGAATTCCATAAATTATATGGGGATCAACTAATTAATTAAGTGACTAAAAAGATACCATAATGAAAAAGAAAATTGGATGGAAAGTGAGTTATCCCTTTAATTTAAGTACTCTCTCTCTCTCTCTCTCTCTCTCTTCCATGTGACTTGTCATATGCCCATATCTTTCTTTATACACACATCAGGCTCTTTGGAAAGCATGCATGGCTTTTCCCAAGCTTTTTCATTCATCACACCCCACATGCACACATGTAGGCCGGCCCTAACGTGCATGACTGAACCCCCCCGCCCTCCCTCTCCCTTCAAAAAAAAACCCTAACAAATCTGGGCCGTCCGATCCGCCCCATCAGGGCAGTGGCAGCCCTCCCCCTTAAAATATTCGGGTAGGTGCCCTTCACCACTCCCCATGCAGTGGTGAAGATGAATGTGGATAGCCAGTGAGCAGCTAGAGCACGGTTCCCAACCCCGGCTCCCATGTTCTCTCACCCCGCATCCACCCTGTTTTCCCTCTGCCCACATTCCTCAGATTTTTCATTGTCTTTCTCTTTCCCCACCCCACCGTCATCTCACATTCCCTTGTACTTAATTATAACATAATAGGTTTGGGTGCCGTTAATAAAATAATGGGTCCAATTAACACGCGATCTAGTGT